>CM022549.1:2652447-3252447 GCA_012273795.1 Dendrolimus punctatus | reverse complement strand
CAAAGCAATGTCGGGACAGATGATCTTCCTGTGAAACAGCTTGGGGATGTCCTGAAGGAAGATTGGTATGGCGTCGGAGCGACCTTCAGCAACGGACTTACGAACATTCGCTGCCATGAAGAGAGAAACCGACCTGGAATAGAGCAGTAACATTCAAATCTACTTTTTATCAGTTTCATAGATCTTACACGAGCGTAAAAACTCATGACGTCATAAGTTTGTACAACTTATCCGTGAAGTAACGGAGAAAGAAGCCCATTTTCTGTGGCCAGGCGTTGTTAGAGGCAACAATACAACCCACGCCAAGTGGTACGGTATTTGCCCACAAAACAAAACAACTTTGGGTTTTGTTCTGGCATTAGCGGCCAGGTTCCAATCTGCCTTTAGAGAGCGGCAGTACATTGGTAGCACCTTTGTTTTTACAAATGTCCATAGGCGATGGTAACCGCTTTCCACCAGGTGGGCCGTCTGCCTGCTGAAGAACTCATGCCATTAAAAAAAAACATAAATTTGAGTTAAATACTTACTATCATCAGTGTCAAAAAATATTGGCTGGTAGAATACCACAGAATAAAAAAAAGTACTTAATGACGTTTCATCAAATTTAGATATGGATTTAACGCCTGATTTTATTAGAGAAGTAGTTATTTGTTTAACTAAACCGTTTTTATTTACTGTTTCTAATATTCGAAATGAAAAGCAGGTGTTAGTCTCGGGTGAATAATCTATTTAGGCACTCGAGTTATTAGAACCATCGCTACACTCTTGCGCCAAACCATCTCGTGCCTAAATAGGTCACTTTTGACTATTTTATTGTTTATATTTGATTATTTGTAAGTTAATTTCTATTTTTTGTAACACATAAAAAAAATATAAATATCAAAATTGCAATGAAGTTTTGTTTTGCAATGGGTATTATAAATATTTATTGCATGAAGCAGATTACCTATCAAATAATACGAAAGATAACTGTTTTTTGAGTGTTGTCCTTCAACAAGGTCTCAGTGGCTAGATTACCACAAAGACCTTATAGTATAATAAATAATCGGCAGACAAACACATACTGGATATCCCCAAATTAAGCAGGTTACGCTTGTTATGGGTAATATACAACGGACTACTCTGGGGCCGTAAATAACGGAGAAAATACGTTTCCGAAATCTACTGTAGCAGGAATCGAACCCTCTGCGTTGTAGTAAGGTAGGCCGGCAAAGGCTTAGCCCGCTCAACCACAGAGGCCGTCGAAGAATTTACGATAGTTCAACCTTCATAATGCTTTATAACATAAACACATGAATAAACATGCACTTAGGGAGCACCACACTAATCGACAAATACAAGTCAAAAACAGCTTCACTCCTGCGACAAGAGCGCGTCAGGAGTTTTTGGCGGGAACTGAAAGATGTTGTGCTGTGCAGTTTTATTTTCTAAAAATGTGTAAAATTACTCTAAAATGAACAATAGTTGTAGGATATTGATAGTTTTTGAGTAGTGATTATGTTTTGTGACAGATGTGAACTGTATAGTCAAATGCAGCCTTTTGAGTTGTCACAAGAACTCCGTTGAATGGCACTAGCTGATTACCTGCAGTTCAGCTGTGCTACACATAGGCTTAAGAAAATGAAGAAACTATATTGTAAACTAAGATCTGGCTTAAAGGCCTAGTTGCCAAGCCATAAATCTAAATAAATAAAATAAAAGAACGCGTCAGTGGTTTCTCTGATACCCTGATGGCTTCACCACGTACTCTGGCTTAGCGACGGATTTTGCGTTGAGCGACACGAAGTGTATAATGCGATCTAAATAAGAATAGGAATGTCAATAACCTCTATCTGTCAAATGTCACTTGAAAAGTATGGCTTGCAAAAAACTTATTTGCATATCAATAATAATAGTCTTACATCAAATTTAAATAAAAAGGTTACATTAGTAGTAAATTGTCTTAATATAATATTTAATGCTTAAAATCATAATTGACAGCTATGATGTCACAATATGGCACAAAGTCGATTCTATTCTCATTTGAATCGCATAGTACGGGCGTTGCACGGGACGGCTGGTGGCATCATTCTTTTTTTATTGCAAACCTGGCGAACAGGCAGACAGCGCAGCTCATGGAAAGTGGTTACCGTCGCCTATAGACGTTTGCAAGACCAGGGGCAAAGCCAACTCGTAGCCAACTTTTAGGATGGGATAAGGGAGACAGAATAGGAGGTGAAATTAAGCAATCAGAATTCTCACTCATCGCAAGGAACACAATTAGCTCAAAGCTAGCCGTTTCACGCTGATTTTCTATGAGAGCGTGGTATCACATCTATCGAGCTGACCCTAAAAGCTGTAACCAAGGTGATTCCAGTATGGCTCTACCACGTCAAAACTTCATACATCTTAAAACATTTATTCGAGCCTTGCCAGCCCGGTATCTCTGTTTGAAGCAATTTTACAATTGTAAAACTTAAAAATAGATAACAGTTAATTTAATATAAAAATCATTAAAAATTAATAAGTGTAAATAAAATTTAAATGAATATCTAAAATTATATTAACACTTTTGTTTGGCTGTCGCTTACGGCGAAAGTTTTTGGCCTGTATATGCCGAAGAGATACCGACTAGTATGAAGACCCCCTTATAGATTATTCATGGAAAATATGACTTTTACCTATATTATCTACATAGCATGTCTCGAGGTAAATAGAATAAATTAATCGCGTAAAGCGTAAGCTTATTGAGGTCGATTTCTGTTGGATATAATTTTTTTATTGCATGAGTTCAGCAGGCAGACAGATGGATCATCCCGATGGAAAACGGTTACCATCGCCTATGGACATATGAGACATCAAAGGTGCTACCAATAAGCTGCAGCTTTCTATAGGGAAATTGACACCTAGCCACTAATGCCGGACCACAACTCAATATTGCTATGGCGGCATACTCTAAGCCAGGGGTGGTAGCCATTACGAAATTACGAAACTTGTCAAAAATAACAAAATGGACGAATCAGACAAAGTAGTCAAAATGGATAAAATGGACAAAAATGACAAAATCACAAAACCTATCTTACTTTCCGGGATAACATAAATTTATCCTAAAACCGATCTTATTATCCGGGATGAAAGTTATGCCTTCGCCATACTTATTACTAAAATTACATATGTATAATACGGCCGGCGTAACTGGCGAATTTGAACATAGGCTCTGCGAACTTTAGCGCATGTAAACTCGTGAAGAAAATACAGTGACTAACTAGTACATAGCAATGAAAAAATACAGGGATGAAGGGCGACCAAATGTATTCACTGACGAGTCGTATGCCCACTCATCACACGAGTGTACATGCTCTAAACTTCGCAGAGCCTATGTTCACATTTGCCAAGTTACGCCGGCCGTATTATATGTACCGAATTTCAGCCAAATCTGTCCAATATTTTTTCCGTGAAAACGTAATAGGCAGAGTTATTTTCGCATTCATGATATAAATAATAATAATATGTTATTATAATACTATAATAACAACAGCCCAAAAGTGTCTCACTGCTGGGCTCGGGCCTCCCACGGTAGGGAAATGGACGGTATACCCGCCACGCTTGTCCAAGGCGGCTTGGCAGGTTTGACACGTCGGTTGTCTCAATGTGCAAGTTGCATCACGATGTTTTGCTTCACCGTTGTTAGAACGTGGTAATTGTAACAGTATGCACGTTAGGTCAGAAAACACACTTAGTGGTACATGCGTTTCGGCCGGGATCGAACCCGCAACCTTTGAGTTGAGGATCGGCGGCTGCATCGGTGGCACACTCAATCTAACCGTGACAATTACGCTAATAACACGTATATCATAATCATCATATTAATGTAATCATATCAATAAGCATAATCAATGTAATAATATATTCTAATAAACCATAATTAACTAAGGCTGGTGTGCACCGACTTTTAACCGGTGGTTAAAATAAAATAATCGCCGAAAATGTATGGAAAAACAGTGATTATTTTTGGTTAACCGTCGGTTAAATTTCGGTGCACACCAGCCTAAAAGTCTTTAACTCGTGCGCTAGCCATTACGCTACCACCACTTAATAATATTAATATGGATGTGTATATTTTAATTATAGTTGAAATATAAAATCTAAGATGTAAAAAATTTAGAATTACAAATATACGACAAAAAAATACAATTTTTCGACAAAAGCGAAACAATTTACCGAGAGAAAACTTTTGTCGGACTTCGTATCAAATCGGCATATAGATAGCCGTTATCACCGTTTTATGACAGCTGATATGCAGTATTAGGCACTTATCGCGGTATTATGTACTTAACAGATTTCCACGGTAACAGATATTGTCGAAGATTTTACACCTTTGATCGAATTACAGATTACGAACACGAGATACGTGTAATGTGCATTTTCAACTTTTTGTAAGAGAATAAAATTGTTTGGAGGCACTGTTTTCTAATACTAAAACTAACATTTCCATGCCGACTGTTGGTTAACACCTTACTCCCTTACACCCATATTATTCTCTCTGATGTAAGCTATTGTTACATACTCATCGTAACAGAAACAAATCTATACTAATACCTAATACAAAGAGGTAACGTTTGTGAGTTTGTAGGAAGTAATCTCTTGAATTACTGAACCGATATTGTAATTTTTTTGATTGTACATACATACATAACTTCACGCCAGGTCCCTTGCGGGGTAGGCACGAACAACAGAGCGTCATTCAGGCTTATTTTTACACACCTCACTTGATTCTTTGACATTCATGGCTCTTGTCATGCACTTAAGTTCTTAAGGCTCCTGACATCATCTTCTGCTAGTACACGATCAATATGAACATGGAATTTGTGTCGTGGCCTTCCGCGACTTCTGCATCCATCCACTTTTGCATTTGATTGTGATTAATAATATTGTGGCGAGTGATGATGTAACGATCTAGTGGATTTAAGAAGTTTTAGAAAAATGTAGAAGACTGTAAGACAAATACAAGGACAGATACATTTTAGAAAGGGATAGACGATGAACAACAACACAAACAAAACAAAAGGTTCTCTAGAATAAAAGGTTAAAGAAGAAAAAAACACAGATACCTAGAATATTTAGAAAGGGATACATAGTAAACAGAAGAATAACGAAAAGAAGATCGAAATTATGGGTTCCAGAAGATTTTTCCTGATGTATAAGCAACGAAGGCGCGCCTACCGAGTAGTTCCCAGATAATGGGATAACTTTTGGGATAGATTTATGTAAATATGTGTCGATTGTGGGCGATTTGGTCTTTTTGGTCATTTTGGTGTACATATGTAGTTTTAATACATAGACAATGATGACAATGAGAAGTATCTATACTTCTCATTAGGGAGATGAGATAGTTTGCGATATACAATGAAGTGAATTTTTCGGGGCAAATAGCACTTACATAAAGAAATACAATGTAACCTCTTCAAACCAGAGGTATGCGACGCAGCCGCGGGTATACATATACATACACATATATACATAAATATTACGGCAGACCAACACACACATTGTATAATCCCCAAGCTAAGCAATTTTGGTTGTTGGTAATATACAACGGACTACTCTGAGTCCGATCCCAGACACCCAGACCATGGTAAGTAACGGAAAGATCATTTCCGAAATTTATCATCCGAGGAATCGAACCCGGAGCCTCTGCATTCCAGCGAGTTCGGCCGGCTAAGGCCCACTCAACCACAGAGGCAGTCGTCAAGATAGTAAGTAATTTCAGACATTAACAAATATTTTAAGCTTAATGGATCGCATCGATTATTTATCTTTTGCCCAGACAAAACAAATTGACCTGATAATAAATACGAAATTGGGTATTGATTCATTTTTTTTTATTCAATGGAAAGATCATATATAAGTTTTATAACAGAGTATAGTCTTGAGGGACTATGGGTAGAATACAATACAAATAAAATAAGTTTTCTTACATTGTATTCAATAGTATGTAATTTTATAAGTAATGTTATTAGGAAAAAAACAAAGTATTTTTATTATTTTTCGCCATAGTTAAAAAGTCATATACATATATTTTTATTTATTGCATAAGTTCAGCACGGCCCACTTGTTGAAAAGCGGTTACCATCGCCTACGGACATTTCCAACACCAAAGGTGCTACAAATGCGCTGCTGCTCTCTTAAGGGAGACTGGAACCTGGTCAATAATGCCGGAACACAACTCAAGGTTGTTACGGCGGCATATTCTAGATCAGAGGTGATAGCCATCCAATCGAGCAAATACCCTACCACCTGGCTGTGCGTTCTCACTCTCGCCTCTCACGATAGGTCGCCCGGCCGCAAGAAATTAAGAGCTGCCCCTACGCTCTCTTACTGAATCTAAATTAGTCTGAAAAGTTTCCGACCATTAGAGTCTAGCACCATTTGGTGAACTTTGGTGATGTTTTCGTCGGTATTTGCAGTTTTTGGACATCCCGAACGTTCAACATGTCCCAAGCTCTTACGGCCACGTTCAAATTTAGCTGCCCAAAATTTCACTGTGGTAAATGATAGTACAAAGTCCCCATACACAAAATCCAACTCATCTTTGATTTGCGTAGGCGTATTACCTTTCAAAAACAAATCTTTAATGACAGCTCGATACGCGATTTTGTCCATTTTCATAAAAACACTCACATCAACTCACTCAAACGACGAGCGTCCAAAATGGCTGAAACTTTGGTGAGTAACTGTCAACAGATGAACAACGAAATTCACTAGCTTCTATTTACGAGTGCTGCTATCTTCATGTTGAGGACGGAAACTTTTCAGACCATCCTAGTATGTACACTATACCTGAATGTATCCTTGCATTCAGGAGCCACATATTTCGCCTCCTTCTCGGTGTGCATGTGGACGACCTTGATATCACGCAGCGAGCCTGCCATGCCCACGTCTGTCATGGCGTCCAGCAGTGGGACCGGAGTCGCTGCCGCACCCTGCGCGTACACCGTCTGCCCTGAAATTGATCAAATGTTGAATCTCCCAACTGTTTATATTGTTATTAAATTATTATTGTAAGATATTATTGTTATTAAATATACACTATTTGCTACAACTCCATTAATTCTTCGAAAAGTAATTGGTTCAAATTCAAAAGTTTTTATTCAAAATAAGTTCCACTGAAGAACAGTTTTTTAAAAGTCATACATATAAGTTAAAATAAAATTTTACATCCTATTCTATGTATGTCCAGTCCAGAAGGGGCCGAAATATCGGACACTGACGGCAGGATTGGTCCACAAGTTCCAAGTCGCTCAACGGGCTATGGAGCGAGCCATGTTGGGTGTTTCTTATGGATAAAAATAGAAATGAGGATATCCGTAGGAGAACCAAGGTAACCGACGTAGCTCACAAAATAAGCAAGTTGAAGTGGCAGTGGGCCGGTCACGTCTGCCGCAAGACCAATGGCCGATGGAACAAACGATTCCTGGAGTGGAGACCGCGTCTCGAGAAACGTAGACGCCCTCCAGCCCGATAGACCTATGCAAGGTCGCCGGTAGGCGTTGCCTTAGGGAGTCGTAGGACAGGGATGAGTGGCGCCGTCTTGGGGAGACCCACGTCCAGCAGTGGACTGCAAATGGCTGACGACGATTCTATGTACACCACTTCGCAACGTGTTATTGCTGTTAAAAAGTATAACATACTTCTGTGTTTATTAAAAAAAAGACAGATAAATATGAACAAATTTTTTTGAGCTAGACATGTCGTCGAAGCTTACCGCTTCTTCTCCTTAAACAGCGAAAACACGTTGCGAAGCGGTGTACAAAGAATATGAAGTAAATCTGAATTTTAACTTGTATATATGAATGACCTTTAAAATATGTTCTTCAGTGGAATTTATTTTGAAAACGAAATTATTTTTGATAGTATCAGATACAAATAAGGAACACAGTTATTATATATGAGGAATTTGAGCTAAATTTAAATACAAACGTTTTATAAGTCTACTTCTCATTCTATTTAAACGATTTCGAAACATGTTATAGCTGGAAGAAGCGGAAAGAGACTCCCCAGCAACACGTCTAAAGGAAAACTGGCCACTAACGTCGTAACACAACTCAAGGTTGTTACGGTCAAGGTACTCTAGACTAGGGGTGGTAGCCATCCAGACGAGTAAACACTCTACCACCTCGCTGTGATATGTATTGTTGCCGAAACTGAAACTGGCCGGAGCGCATGTACCACTTAGGCAGTTTCCTGACCTAATGTATATATCGTAGGCAATTTGTATGATTCCGCCTTTTACAAACGGTGTCGTCCGTTTAAACCGCAGGTGCGAATTGGTCTTTGTCGGACTGGAATCTGGCCACTAACGTCGTAACACAACTCAAGGTTGTTACGGTCAAGGTACTCTAGACTAGAGGTGGTAGCCATCCAGACGAGTAAACACCCTACCATCTCGCTGTGATATGTATTGTTGCCGAAACTGAAACTGGCTGGAGCGCATGTACCACTTAGGCAGTTTCCTGACCTAATGTATATATCGTAGGCAATTTGTATGATTCCGCCTTTTACAAACGGTGTCGTCCGTTTAAACCGCAGGTGCGAATTGGTCTTTGTCGGTCGTAACAATATAAAAGGAGGTGAATCTGAATTAATCTGAAATCATTTAATAAGCACATTCTACGTTCGTCGGTTGAAGAGAGCGGAAGCTCTATTGGAAAAGAAGCACATAATATTTTGTGGTCTATAATTACTGTCTGATAATCCGCAGCATTCTTTGAGGGAAAATTGAAGCTCGACACCTGACAAGCATGGATGGAACTCTTGGAGTTGTTCTAATATTTCGCTTTGTGCTATATTTAATATTGTAATAATTCTAGTGTTATAAACTTTGGTTACAATATTTCAGATTATTATTGTTTTATTCGCCGGCGTGAGTCTACATATATATTATATATACACACCACGCCCATTAGCCGTTTTATCTAAGGCTACTTATTTAACGGTGCTAATAACCGCAACGATAACATTATCTATGTTTACTTACATCACTATACGTTATTATTGACCCTCGCGATTCATAATAAATTTAAATACTGACGTGTGGGAAAAATATTATTTTATTTATTCACTTGATTAACTACGTTGTTTACATTGTCATGATATTTTTATTCGGAACACAATAATAAAAAATATTATTCTTGTTTTTTTACATTTTAAAACCACAGCTAATCGAGACTGTATCTAAATAACAACGTTCAGCGTATTGCTGAGCATGATTCGATTTTACGTATCATGTTATTTTTTTTTATACTATATCGGACCCTTCCAATTATACAGACCTAATTTAAAAAATCCAATTCTTACATTTTATACCTTATTTTATGTTTTAGATATCAAAATCCAATTACTCAAAATTTTGATTTAGTATACTGACCTAAATCAAAATTTTAAGGGTGCAATATGCTTTTACTGTTCTTGCTTCAAATATCTATTTTTATCTCTTTAAATTAGATTACTCTATAGTTCCTAATCGTTCTGTTTCGCAAGACATGGCTTGGTTTATTTGGTAGTGTCCTGGGATTTTATGGATAGTTTTTTTTAATATTTTCATTGCAGGAGTTCAGCAGACAGGCTGACGGCCAACTTGATGGAAAGCAGTTACCATCTCCTATGGATATTTTTTTTTATTGCAGGAGTTCAGCAAACAGACAGACGGCCCACTTGATGGAAAGCGGTTACCATGGCCTATGGATATTTGCAACGCCAAAGGTGCTATAAATGCGCTGCTGCTCTCTTAAGGGAGACTGGAACCTGGTGACTAATGCCGGAACACAACTCAAGGTTGTTATGGCGACGTACTCTAAACCAGGAATGGTAGCCATCCAGTTGAGCACATACCCTACAACCTGGATGTGAGTTGTTTTTTCACCTCTTACGACAGGCCGCAAGAAAATTGTATTCCTTCTCCGTTTCTGCACGGATATATACGTGTGTTTGTCTGCCGATTTGATTTCATATTATACAAGTTCAACCGCTGAAGAGAGAAACACAAATAATACGAGATTTCTTAAATATATCTGACGTCGCTTTTAATTGGCATAAAGCCAATATTTGTATAAAAACGACGAACGACCGGAGACGGACAGACACAGAAACCATCCACTTCTTTATTCTGCTACTAGCTTCTACCCGCGACTTCTTCCGCGTGGAATAGTTACATACCCCCCCCCCCCCATTTTTAAACATTCTTAATTGCTGTTCCGTTCCTATTGGTCTTGGCGTGATGATATATAGCCTTCCTCGATAAATGGGCTATCTAACACTGAAAGAATTTTTCAAATCAGACCAGTAGTTCCTGGGGTTAGCGCGTTCGATCAAACAAACACTCTTCAGCTTTATGTATTAGTATAAAATAAGATTTCAATATCTTGGCATTGCGATCATCATGAGAATCAAAGTACGATTCCATTGCAATAGTATAAAACTATCGCATTCTACTAAATCCACGATATCTTCTTGATATTGTCGCGGCGGAATAATAGTAGAAAAACATTGCCCTTACCATAAGCAGAAATGACATTAGCTAAAACGAATACTGCAAAGCTATTTAATCATTTATTTTTCGAGAGTTTTCGCTTACAAATACAAAGATATAGTGGCGTGCCCGTGGAATTAAAAGAATACCGAAATCAAGCGAAACTTCGATTGAGACGATAGTGTCCGGCGCTTACGACGAGACAATAATAGCGAATTGGGCGCCTGGTAATAATTTTCTATTTCTGTCCAAAGATATTGAAAACATTTACAATTTCGTAGAACGGTCATGGTTTTTGAAGGGCTATCTGATATAAATCTCCCATTTACTTCATGGAGCCAATACCATCTCACTTTATACCTACATGCCTGGAGTCTACCTTTAAGAGAAAAATTAATATATAAAAAAACTGGTACATACATACATACATAACTTCACGCCAGGTCCCTTGCGGGGTAGGCACGAACAACAGAGCGCCATACAGGCTTATTCTTACACACCTCACTTGCTTCTTTGATAATTCATAGCTCTTGTCATGCACGCTCGTCTGTTCTTAAGGCTCCTGACATCACCTTCTGCTAATATATGATCAATTTGATCATGGAAGGTGTGTCGTGGCCTTCCGCGACTTCTGCATCCATCCACTTTTGCATTGTATATCTGTTTAGTCATTTGCAGTATCTTTGGTGTTGCAAATGTGCATAGGCAATGGTAACCGCTTTCCATCCAGTAGTCTGCTGAACTCGTGCAATAAAAGCCTATTTTGGGATAGAGCTCGCGATCTAATTACGTTAATCATGCTTCAACACAGAAAGACGACAAGGAAACCTTACCAACCAACTAGACAAGCGCACTTCTGTACATGATGATATTTGATATCCATTTGACCTATTTCCTAACCCAAGGTTCCCTTTTACAATTGATCCAAGTTATTAGGTCACGGGGCACAGAGTCCAACTGCTCGTTCTGTGTTTTACTGATTGCATATTTTTACATTTTCATCTTATACTATCTAATATATAAAACTCTCGTGTCGCGGTGTTTGTAGTTAAACTCCTCCGAAACGGCTCCACCGATTCTCATAAAATTTTGTGTGCATATTGGGTAGGTCTGAGAATCGGACAACATCTATTTTTCATCCCCCTAAATACGTAATAGACATACGAATACTATGCTAACCCATTTATGGCCTTACTTATAATCGTTTGTTAAATTCTAAGAAGTTGCTTAGCAACTGATTAACGAAAATCTTACCCATAAACTCCTCTTAAGGATAAGAGGTGGTGGTGAAGTAACTCATAAATAACTGTCGAAAATAACCAACATCGAGAGGTAGTTTAAGTGACTGCTAAGACGCAAGATGGCAATATTTATTTATTTAATTTGTTTGGGAAACATACAATAATTAACATTCTTAAATATAAAACACAAAATTAATACTTATATCAATCAAGTTTCCATTATAAAATAATTTATATAATGAAAATAAATAAAAAAAAATTAAAAAAAATGGCTCAAATGGTTAATCACAATAAAGAAACAAAAAGAAATACAATTACGATACGAAAATTAACTAAAATGTCTATTTAATTTACATTATGTCAAAACTTAAAAAAATAAAAGAAAATGTCTAAAAAGGAAAGTATATTAAAAAAAAAGTTTATGTCATTATTCTAAGTCATTGGATCATTCTAAATTACGAATGTTATGTTATGTTATTTGAAACAGCCGTTGATGAGGGGCTTAAGAGTGTCTTATTTAAGAGATGGCTAATCCTTTCTTAACGAGATTATTATAAGTAAGGCCCTTAAATAACACCCAAAAAGTATTAGTTTATTTACGAGTATGTGCTAACCCTACACTGCATAAACGATCTCGAAGCTAATTTGTATGTATGCATTTACGTATTCTGCACACATTCCACAGCTAAAATAACTTATACGTGAGTCAATGCACTTTTTTGATCACAAGTGACGGTACTTTCTGGTATATTAACTGTTTTTAAAACTTTGTGTATCAAACTTTTTTTATTGTAAAGCTAAAGGCAACAGCCGACGGCCTCTATAATGAAATTAATTCTTCAGTAATTCTTTCTTTCTTTCTATCTCTATAGACGTTTGCAAGACCAGGAAGGAAGTCAACGAGTCACCAGCTTTTAGGATGGGATAGGAGGAACGGAATCGGGGGACAAATGTAGGTCTCGCCAGTGGATGAGGCCGATGGGCCACCACCGGCCACGGCCGGCGGAAGGGCTACGATATAACCCTGTGGCCCTGGCATTAAGGGCGAAGGACGAAATACAAAGGGGTTTTAGTGGGTATCCCTAACTGCGGTGTGGCAATAGCATCTTTAGTTTTGCCTAGAGATGCCAGTGCCACACCGACCCGGCGAATCCCACACATCGGCCGCGATCATCTCCTCTACGCGGCTGATGACCTCAATCGGGATTCCCCTCTTGCAAAAAAGAAGGGACGGAATAAAGATGTATTCCGGCCCTTTGACTTTGGGACGCGTAGGCTAGCCATTACGGTACCACGACTATATACTTAGTTGGTTTTAAATTCACGTGTTATTTCAAATCAGTTTCTGACTAACAATCTTTGAAGGTCATAAATAGGTTACGTTTATATAGAAAGAAAGAAAGAACTTTATTTGAGAAAAATAGCGACGTAGTTACATTCTTTACACATTATTACACACAAAACATTATTTGAGAATTTGTACGCCGCATTTTCAGCAAACAAGGTTTGCACTCAGCATATTGTTGTGCCGGAGTTATATCCGACACAACGCTGATTTTCAGTGCAAACCTTTCTTTTGGTGTAAGACCATAACGACCCAATTTTGTTAATGTAAAAAATAAAAAGTAAATAATAATTAATAAAAGTAATCGTAATTATGTAATACATAATTATTATAACAAATAAATAAACTTCAATAAAACTAACAACTAATATACCTTGTCACTTCAAAAACTTAAAATAAATACTGATGTTGTCAACTTGTATCGAGTCATTTATTCGAATACAATATGATAAAGTGCTTACCGAGCAAATGTCATTCTACTAAGAGCTTAAGATATGAAGTGTTTAATAAACTTTATATATCCACTCTATATACTATACAGACCATGCACAAGACTGTCTCGCATTACAGGTAGGTTGTCAGCCGATTATATATTTTTACTGTATACGAATCTTGTTTATTTAAAATAAAATATAAATTGCGACTCTCAAAAGGATAGTTAAAAGTGTTTTTGGGTGAGAACTACTTATCCACGCTACCATTGCACTTGGATTTGCCTGTCTGTGTATGTAATTATATTTGGATTCATATTAAGGTGAGATATTAATTAAAACTACATTATAATTATCTAAAGGCTTATAAATGCATATCTATGATCTTCTTTTTGCAATGTGAGAAGATGTCTTTTATAGTGGAATTTAAATGAATTTATTGTTTTCAGGTCTCTAATTGGCGGAGGAATATCGTTCCAACAATGAGTGGCAGCATATTTGAAACAGCCTCTGAAAGCAGCTGTCTTGTGCTTCGCTGTTATTAAAGGTTTCGTAACAGACCGTATAGTGTAATGGTATGACCTATCCCATCTCCAGTCCATCTTATTGTACAGATATTTAGGGTACTGCGAGGAAATTACACCAAACAGCATACAAGCTAAGTGTAACTTCCTCCTAGCTGCCATCTTTAACACATTATGTTTATTTAAATATGGAGTAACATGGTTTCTTTTCGGCATGTCAAAACAGTAACGGGCACAAGCATTTTGTACGCGCTGTATTAGACGCTCTGTTCGTGCTAATAGACAGGGCCCATATACTGTATCACAATAATTCAATTTAGATAGCACCAGACTCTCTATTAATCTTTTTCTTACTTCTACCTTAATACCTTAATAACTTCTACCTTATATCTACCTCTTTCTGTTTTTGTACAACTACAATGTGTTATTGCATATAGTATAGGATCCCACTAAACAACGACCTTCACCGAGATGCTTATTTGATGAAACCTATTTTATATTTAATTTAATGTGTCAATAAATATATTGCATATGGGTTGCCTAAAAAATTTCAGTCCAGTACATGATTAATTAATAATTTAAAAAAAATTATACATTTCACCGGTTTGTTTATTAAAAACAAATTCTATACCAATCGAAAGTATGTAGCCCATAGAATATGCAAATGTTAGGTTGCCAATTCTTTTCCGGTCACAACTCTTGGGTAGCCAGGTATAATCCTTTTCATGTTCAAGACCAAATAGCATGCGCACTCTCTTTCTTTAAATGGACGGACTTCAAACAGCTGCTATGCCGTGTCCTCTTCTATCGCATGGGATATGGTTGGGACCTCCACATTTATTGACACCTTTAATTAAATATAAAATACGTTTCATCAAATAAACACTCGGCGAAGGTCGTTGTATAGCGGGATCTTAGCCTAATAGTAAGGAGTCAGTAAGCAATGTATATCTATAATATTACAAAATTCTAAAAATGCCGTGTCTGTACATTGAAGCTATTTAAAAGAAACAACTGGAATACGTTTTATAAACGACGGAGAACACGATGCAAATGTATTTAGCTTTCTCGTCTGTTTGTTCGGTATTCACGTAAAAACTACTGGGCCGATTTCGATACGACTTTTGCTGATCGACAGCAAATTCTTAAATTTAAAATCTGCGCTACTTTTTATACTGGGAATGGCGCGGGAAATTTTCTGACAATTATTTCAAATGGCCAGATCACAAAAGTCGAATTCCAATGTGTTATTTTCACTGATCAATAGCAAATATGTAATAAAAGTGTGATTTTTTTATCCCGGTAATACCGCGGGAATATTCCCGGGAGAGGTTAGTAGTTGTTCGGGTGCATAAAAATTAGCTTATTCCCACACAATTTCCATTAAAACGATAGCTTACATTCTTTAAAAATGCTACGATATTATTTATCTCGGAAATCACGTGGGTATTTCAAGTAACCCTGGATGTAGTTTACGTATAAATACATTTTTGGAATGTCGGAATCGAAATAATAATAAATAATTTTTATCCCAGTGAATGGTATACTTACTGGGATAGTCATAGATTTCCTAGAGCTAATAGCACCGTGATATATTTTTTTTAGTATAATATAACCTGGGGTCCAATTCGTGGCGAAGTTGCGGGAAAATCCTAGTCTAGATATAATGTAAACAAGTTGACCACTAAAATAACAAGATAAACGTTGTTTACTATTTATAATATACAAAGTTCAAGGTAAAACTTTAAACACCCAAATTTATATATTTTTTCCAAACCATGATTTAATTGGAAAATTATATTTTTAAAATAGTGTTCTATATGGATTTATGCATGATCTTTAACAATAATTAATTGAGTATATACAGTTTGTACACTTGGTCATTAGTTGGTGGTAATGGTGGATGCTGGCAGTAGTCTGTTGGAGTTCTGGTGCTTTCTTGTAGTTGGGTAAAGAAAATGCATGTTGTTGTTTCAAAGGATATATTCTTGCAGCAGTAGTACTTGGATACCGATTCCTACAGTTACCAGTTCAATATACATACATAACTTCACGCCATGTCCCTTGCAGGGTAGGCACGAACAACAGAGCGCCATTCAGGCTTATTCTTACATACCTCACTTGTTTCTTTGACATGCATAGCTCTTGTCATGAACACTCGTCTGTTACTAAGGCTCCTAACATCACCTTCTGCTACTACACAATCAATTTGATCATGGAAGGTGTTCAATATAGTGGTAGTTAAATTTGGAAGCATTTATCCAACAAAACAATTTGAGCATTATTTATATTAAAATATCCTAAGTAAGCTATAGCATCCGGACAGGAATTAAAATAGAAATATTAGTATTAAAACAGAAATATATTTTTATTATGGCTGGGCTAACTGCTATGATAATAAATATAAAATAAATAATTTCTATACTTCATGTATATTTTTGATATCTTCAAATTTCAGAAGAAATTAAAACAGCATCTAAGTCCCATGTGAATGAAGGGCAAAAAACATCTATAGCACCAAACCTGTTTCCTATAAGGGTTAACTACAGCATCACTTCATTTGCTTCCATTACATGAAGTAAACATGATCTTATTATACATAACATTTCATTATTTACCCAAAAACTACAGCAAAAGTACTTTATGTTACTTTACATTCATGTAATTTTTGGTAGCACTATAAATCTTCAGCCGAATATTTATTTAATGTCTTCACAAATATTTCAAACATGCCATCCAAATATTAACTAATCCAACAAAAAATTCAAACATGGCCTTGTCTACAATGATACAATTTTATACTTTGGAAGTCTGTGCACTAACTGAAGATATCACTGATTGAGGAGAGTGCACATCCAATTTATTAATTTCATGAATATGTGGTTACAAACTGCTCTATTTATTTGCATTATTTAAAATGATGGGTTGAGTTTACATATATGTCCCCGGATGATTTCCTGGATGATTTTAATGGTTAATGTGTTTAGGAATATATTTAAAACTTATTTATAACAACTGAAATTGGTTTTGATAAAATACATATTCAATTAATTATTGAAGTTTGAAATTCACGACAATGATCTGGTAATTTTGTCACCGAGATGTTTTTTTTTTATGCGATTTATCGAAATAGGAGAGTGTATGTATCCGAAAATTTAAATATGTGGAGTTTTAAACAGTCTGTTAGGTTAGGTTTTGTGTAGACCAAAGTGCCAGAACCGAATGGTAACCATTCACTATTTATCTTATATATTAGTGAAAACAGAAGTGAGGTCAGATTGACAAAAACATTAATAACTCAGTAACTATATATTTCCTCGCCATAGGAGTTGCAGGAGTAAGGTTTCCTCCCCCCCTCCCCCTCCCCATTACTTATGATTCCGGGGACATATATGTAAACCACACCCAAAATGATATAATAAAGGTACTTTTGTACTACATAACTACATAAACACTGCAAACCTATGGGCAGCCTTCATTCTTAATTCAAATAAAACAGTTCTGAAAGTTCTACATGTTTTGTTATATAAATCCTATACAAACAACACATATAATCATGCCTGTCTTCCACAAGGGTAGGCATAGACAATGGATCTGCACTTCCTAAGAACCCAACATACATCTTTGGCCTCATTCACTATGATTAATTCATTTCATAATTATGGAACCCACTCTTATGATGGTAAAGCCACCTGAGCAATCATATTTTTCTGCTCAGCTTAGATATAATAAGCTTTTATAGACTTGCATAAGTTTACAGGAAACTTGTAATTACAGAAAACTCTTTTACCCATATTTTCGCTGTAATACGGTAGCTAAAGGTAATTGTGTCTAAAGTCCATAAATTCCAACATTAACCGTAAATAATTTTTATTATTATACAGCTTTGTCCTTACTTCTTTAATACGACTTATTCAATATCTAAAATGCAAATGAGGAACAAGAAAACATAAATTACAACGGCATAATAAAAACGTAATATAGGTATTATACTATATTTATTTTGTACATGAGAAACTGTGAATATTAATTAACTTACCAGATTTTAAACATTTTTCGAACGCTTCTTTTGCAGAAACAAATTCCGGTTTCCTATCCAGGGGCTGTGATAGCTCTTGTGTATACGTAAAATAAGTCCTATTAGACTTTACACTGCTAGATAACACGGCATTTACTCTCGAAAAATTTGCCCTTGTTACATGAGGTACAATTTTACCAAGCACAGACATTTTTAGGCAAGTTATTAAGAAGTTAAATTAAATGGAGATGCTTATACAAATTAAACTTTATATAAAAATGTTCAAACGCGTGTTGTTCGGCACGGACAACTACACCCACTATTGTTGCCCACTATAAAAAAAACCTAGTGTGTCTGTGTAGTGTAGTTCATGAACGAGGAACTATTAGGATTGTACTGCAATTCTGAAGTTTGATGAACTAAAAGAAACGTTTCCTTAGTGCTCGACGCGCGAAAACACATTTGAATAAAAAGGTTAGGTGATTTAAGTATGAATATATTATGTTATTTTCATTATCATTCCAAGAGGGGCCAGTCAGCAATCCATCCAGTAGTTTTTGTAGTTCATGATCGATGAACTTAACTATTAGGAACCGTAATTCAATTGCTAACAAATTGGGATCATAAAACTGCGTTTTAACGATTTTAAGAGCGGTAATTTATTTGATTTTGGTTTATCCGACTTTTCGGCCGCTTTTCAGTGGCCGTGGTCACGGAATACAAACCAACTTGACTGATAATTTATTTTAATTTTCCTTCCACCCATTTTAAATATTAAATAAAAAAATTAGAACTAGGCGTGCTTGCTGAAAAGTTTCTTGATTTCTTGCGCTGCTTCTTCTCTTCTAGTCACAACATGTTTTGACGTAGAGGTATGTAACTCGTGAGTGATTAATTCAAAAGATTAATGTAATTAATTTTGTAATATTTCTTCACTTTTTGTTTATATTTTTTGCGTTGGCACAGGTACGCGTGTCGGCTCTGCTAGTATATCACTTACAGATAATAACTCATCTTGTCTGCAATTGACACTGACACTATTCATTGTAAAGATAAATGAGTTAAAGATATAAAAGAGTGATATGTATCTTTGTATCAAAAAGATATATCACTCTTTTCTTCTTGTTGAGTGATTTTTCCATGACTATTGTGAAGCGGTGGTAATAAGCTTCCATAGAGTAAATAATAACCATAAGCTAAATTAAAATTAAATAATTAAAATGAACAAGTTTGCGGTAAGCTAAATAAAACTTTATCAATACTCGTTGGACAAATGTCATCTTTGTCGTGCGTGAACACAGCCACTGAAAACTGAAAAGTGGCTAAAACGTCGGATAAACTGTAATCAAATAAATTACCGCGCTTAAAACCGTCAAAACGTAGTTTTATTATGTCGCGAAAAATTAAGAAAATATTATATTCAGATAAATTTTAAATTATTGTATGAAGATAGAAGCAATTAACAGAAAGAAATAAAAAGCAACAAGCCAAATTATTATAATGTATTTAACATTTCAGAAACGGCGTCTCTAACCGTGAAATAATATTTGTACAAATTGTGCGTAGCCATTAAAAAAAGTCACCATTTGTCAAATGTCAACGTTTATTTTCTTATTATAGCTGGGCATGGTTAAAATATCTAGCCTGTATGCGCGGCTCACCATAGACAATGAGCAATAAAATAATCGGCATAATGTTACCACTTTTTATTAAGATACCGCCTTTCAGTTCATTTATGACTTAGAATATTTAATTTTGATATGCCAAGTTAAAAATTAGTTAATTGGATATTGTTGATGATAAAGCAAGCAGGACTAGCACATTAAGTTCTAATTTAATGTGTCGTCTTGAATGATGAATTGGAAAACATCGGGATGAAACAATTTGTTTTAGTGCTTAAATTTGAGGACGACATACAGACTGACCCACCTAATAGAAAGAGGTTGTTGCCCCTTATATATAGATGTTTGTAGTACTGAGGTGATGTCCACGCGTTTGCAGCCTTTATAAATAGATGGAACAAGACAGAAGAGATGGATTAAACAGATAACATGGGATGGTACGACGAGAAAGTAGGTCAAAGGAATTATTACTCACTATCCGAAATGCGAGTTCAAGCTCATTTACGCCAATAGCGTGGTATCACACGGTCAAGTCGGCTCCGTAATAGCAAAATTAATTTGTAGTTAATCTTTTTATTGTTAAAATGAAGTCCAAACTTACAGGCATCCTACCTTAAACAAGGGATCAGTATGGCAATCCAGTGCGGTACCGTAGTCAGTCTTCTGGGAACCTTACCCATTTTGAATAGCAATTAAAAAGTGTTTATTTTTTATTCTACACTAACTCTTTTCATTAATTAGCCCTTTATTAGCAATTTAAAAGTACTAATTTATTATTCTACACTAACTCTTTTCATTAATTTCACAAATAAATCACAAGTCATTCTTTTAACGTAATTTTCGTGCATTGTAATTGTGAGAAATGTTTTACTCAAATAAATATATAAATAAATAAGAGAAAAACTCTATTATAGATTTCCGTATTTATTTCTAATTTATTTAACCTTACAAAAAATATATTCAAAACAATTCAGTATTAGTCTGTAAAAAGTTTACTGCAAATGTTTTTTTTGTTTATTGCCTAATAAAAGCGATTTATGTTTTACTTTTTTAGGGACTATATTTTATCTTCGTGCAACTTTTGCCTTGTGATGGGTCACGTGACGGCACGTGAAGTAACATAGACAATACACCCATTCGTCAGTTTTCGGGCGAGGAGGCAGCGCAGTTTAGTGTTTTACTGAGCGGACTGCCAAAAAGTGAAAACTGAAAAATGGCAAAGACCCTCTCCGCTTCCCAAGCGAGCAAGGAACATGTCCTGGCCGTCTCTCGCGATTTTATATCCCAGCCCCGTCTCAGTAAGTACTTTTACAGCTTGATTTATTTTGGTTCACGTCATTGGGAATTGTCACAAGGGGTATTGATTTTGCTGCATAGAATTCTAGTTAGACCTTTTTTTCAACTTTTTCCTTTCAGAATAATTATTACAGTGCTTAAAACACGACAATTCGTTACAAATTTCCACAAAAAAGTTTCAAAATCAGTCTCAGAGGCCATGTAATGGACGATAGAATGTCAACTGTACATATGATTGTCAGAGAATAATCTAATTACAATCGTATTTGATTCATTACAATCGGCCTATGTGCGTAATAGTTCTGTAATATCCATTAATATGATAGTCTTATAGGATCTCTAACACTATATTGAAAGTTTTATAAGATACCATGTATAATTTTTGCAATGTCTTTATGTACCCAAAGACTGCACTGATATATTTGAATTGATATATAATGTGATATTTCGCTCTGAATCTCTAATATAGTGTCTTCACATCAGACTATTGATTTTTTATTCAGTCTAATCTATGCATTAGTGTCAGCAGAAACATGACTATAATTTTGCTTATAGCATAGTTTAGTTAATTTCTTTTCTCTTTTTACAGTTTATCTAATTCAGAAACAATAACTACTATCAATTTGTTAGTCAAAATGTCTCGAAATAAGTAGAAGTACAATCATACTTTTGTCATGTGATGTAGACATTTTTTTTTCATATTTGTTCTTTATATCTAGTTTAATACTTTTATATAATAAAGTGTTACCCCACCTAGATATTGAATTATTAATTCTGGATTTCTATATCTTAATATCCATTCATTTGTCTTCTTACTGGTTATATTTTATCATAAACTCTATAGATAATGCCATTTATCTAACAAGGGTAAGTTAATAGTAATCAATACTAAGATACATGGCATAAGTTACATTGCTGTTTCATATAGGATATAAGAAGTTATTCAAGTATTGAATAGAGAAATCTAGGCATCTATACAACTGTAATTATAGAGAATTCTTATTTATATTAATCTTCTATCTCTAGTTTATGAGGTATATCCAGTGCTTAAGTTAATACTTCTTCATATATGTAATTCTTCTGTATGTGTGTGTGACTGAATTCCTGCTAAATGGTTGGATCAATTTAGATGTAATTTTTTGTGTGTGTTCAAAGTGGATTTGAGAATGGTTTAGATTCACAATTAGACCTGGTAGCTCCGTAATAGGGTTCCTGATTTTTTATTAGTTTAGGGCATTACAACATCTACAGGGTTCTCTAGTATTTTATATTATTTAATACATATATTACACATCACTGAAGTCGGTTCAAACCTTAGTAGAATCAGCAGTTTTAAGGCAATATAATATAATGATATATTTTTTGTACATTAATAAGGTTACAATAACTTTTTTAATAAGCCTATATATCTTATGCAACTATTATAAATAAGGGGGGTTAGTATACATGTACTAGTCATTATTAAACTTTTTCTTGTGATTTACGAATTCAATGTAATGTAAAACTTTAATTCTATTGTACACAACTCTGCCTTTTGTTTTTCCCCTTTCCCTAGATACATAGGTTTGTTGGAACAAAACTCTTTTTAGGGTTAAAGCTCACCTTTGTATATCACTTTTTTGTAACTATTATTTTGCACAATAAAGAATGAAACAAAGAGACTCATTTACAGACTTGGGCATATGGTTTTGAGCAAAAGACCAAGTGTAACCTGTCTTAATTACCTTTTTCGTCTTCTGTAGTTGTTGTAACAATATGAATTTGCTTCTCTGGCTCTTCTTTAGAAGCATTTTATGATTCATATGTGTTTATAATCAGACAGCACAAGCATGAGCTGGAGGTAGTCTTTGCCAGGAGGCAATCTGACAGGTCAAATTTGATTTACAGAGAAACAATGAAAAACATCTCTCATCTCAGATTTTCAGTTATGTTATTATGCAATGTGCCCCATAAGCCCCACAAATCTATTGAGGTTTGTTTTGTGAAGTATTTGATAATTTGAGTTAATGTTGGTAATTTTGCATTCACATTCAAATTATTATTAACAAATAGCATTGATAGATTCTAATGAAATTTATTTTTACATTAGGGTGGCATAAAAAAAATTAAAAAAAAATTTCAGTCTCAACTGAAAAGATTTTAGTTTTTTTATTATCTCTATTTCTCCACATAGCATACAAGACGGTGTCGGGTGTGAACGGGCCACTGGTCATCCTTGATGAAGTCAAATTCCCCAAGTTCTCAGAGATTGTACAGCTGAAGCTTGCCGATGGCACCCTCCGTTCCGGTCAGGTGAGCATGACTCTTTCTAACTAGTAAAAGTGATGAAACATATTTCTCAGGTTACAAGAAAATAAAGAATACAGCTATTCATCATGTCAAACAGCATCTCATTATCCGTTCCTAAAGGCCGACCAACATGTTGGCATTGCCCCTGGTGATGCAAACATCTACAGGCAATGGTTTTCATATTAGTGGGGCCATCTTCGTGCTAGCCGACTTTTGATAAAAAAAAATAAGAAAAGGCTTTTTGTCATTAGTCAGCCCCCTGTAAGCTGCCATCCAATCTTATAATGTTGAAAAATTAGAAAAGCATATTACTCTTATTCAAAAATAAAGCGCTTTTCTCATTCCTACTTGAATGCATTGTAACTATCCTACATTTATGCTTACATTCTTCTCTTTATTATAGTCACTAGCAGCATACTAATATTTTTATTAGTAGATAATAGTTTTTTTATTATAACAGTGTATCCCCGATTCTGTTTGTGCACTGGGCTCCATTCCCTACTTAAAGCAATAATATATATATATGTATGAGGTACAGTCTCGGAATCAAAAGGTTTGGCACCTTAAATTCGACTTTTGCATGCATTAGTATAAGACACTACTGCCATTATTTTAATATTATGTTTTGTTACTGTTTGTTTTTGTTAGAAATACCGAGGATATAATTGCTACACTTATTATAAATATTAAAACCAATAAAAAGGCTTTACATGTCTTAGCAATCTTCTTAGACAAGATAGAAAGTCAAACATCTTTGATCTAAGTAATTTTAAACTGTATTGATAAACAGTCAAACATAATTTTCTGTAGAACAGTCTGTTCTGTGACTTAGTCTGAAAACGTAATATGTGCTCTCGGAAAGTGAAATGAATCAATTTGAAAACTGGCGAAGCTCTTCATACCACGACTGTACATATTAGTTATAAATGATGAAAAACTATCCCATGATCCTTCATTACACAGGTACTCGAGGTCAGCGGCTCGAAGGCCGTCGTCCAGGTGTTCGAGGGCACGTCGGGCATTGACGCCAAAAACACTCTTTGCGAGTTCACCGGCGACATTCTGCGTACACCCGTGTCAGAGGACATGTTGGGTGAGTACTGCCAACATACCTGTAACATTTAAGTTTCAAAATTTTAAGAAATGCAAATAAATTACGCGCTTAGAACCGTTAAAACGTAGTTTTATTAATTAAGATCGTAATATTATATTTTATGTCGTATTTTTATATAAATTGAAATAGAGGAATCTAATTATATTGCCTACCCCGCAAGGGACCTGGCGTGAAGTTATGTATGTATGTATAGGAATCTAATTGGATATGTATAGAATATAAAAATTTACCCCAGGTCGTGTATTCAATGGTTCCGGTAAGCCCATCGACAAGGGCCCCCCAATTCTCGCCGAGGACTTCTTGGACATCCAGGGGCAGCCCATCAACCCATGGTCACGTATCTACCCAGAGGAGATGATCCAGACTGGTGAGTGTATTTACGTATCTGTGGTACTCTAGAATTTTCTAGACATTGCTCATGATTTCTACCTAGTTGTAATGACGCGGAAATGTCTTTAGAATATAATATATATTATTGCTTAAAATTAAGATATACTACAAGAAATATAAGTACAGAAAATAATTATGGAATAAGAAAATAAGAATATGGGTACATTGATCAATACCAAAAAATAATAATCATAGTATAAACAATAGAGATAATGATATGTTAACTTGGCTTCAGTCAAAGAAAAATGAATTTAAAGTATTCAGTTATAGAAAAAAATATTAAAGTGACAGAAATGTATTAAATACACTGGCTTTGTTTAAATATATACTTTCCAATTTTAAGGTTCTATAAAGACAGCTGAACGGTTTGAGTTAGTTTTCACGCAACTCACTCAAAGTTTTATCTCAGAAAATTAATAATGTTATTTTCTCTGGTCTGTAGTTCTAGGATGGGTTAGAATGTGAGGAGATAATCTTTCACAAGCTCATCGAGCACCTGCATTGATTGCACACACTTGATTTTCACTTTTAGCACATTCCTCATTTTTAGATTTGTGATGAAATATTAATGACATTTTATTCCTCTTCCTATGATGCTATGACAAATAAAGATTAGCTTTACTTTGTATTAAGGAAAAGCGCTTGAATTACTTTTTGGATTGTAAATGAAAAAATGTTTAGTATGACTTTTACAGTTTTATGCGACACTAGAATCTTAAAATAACTAATAATTTGAAAAATATCTAGCTTACAGTACGCGCAAAGCTTATATGCGCTTCAAGTGAAATTAGTTGCGTGACTTTGCGCAGGTCGGGTCAATTGTTAGCATTTATTACACCTTATGGTGTGGCGTACAAGAAGAGATGCCGAACTTCAGGGACGCATTTAAGTTTCGCTCGTACTTGACGAACAACGACAGAATCGCCTTGTGATGACGTCAACATTGCAGCAGATCATTTAAAATAGCATTAAATAACTGTTTAATTGAGGCTGAAATAAGGAAATATTCAATTAGGTATCTCCGCCATTGATGTGATGAACTCCATTGCCCGTGGGCAGAAGATTCCAATATTCTCTGCTGCCGGTCTACCACACAACGAAATCGCCGCCCAGATCTGTAGACAAGCCGGTCTAGTCAAGGTATCGTGTTTAATCTTCGTTCATTATTACTTATTAAGCTTGAACTAGTGTCCGTGTAAGCAAGTTTCTGAGGATACATGAGTGAGTATGCATATAAGTTTCTCGAGGATATATAAGTGAGTGTACTGAGTGTGCATGTAAGCAAGTTTCTGAGGATATACGAGTGAAAATGCATATAAGTTGCTGAGGATATATAAGTGAGTGTACTGAGTGTGCATGTAAGCAAGTTTCTGAAGATATATGAGTGAATTATGCATATAAGTAACTTTCTGAGGATATATGAGTAAGTGTCCTGAGTGTGCATGTAAACAAGTTTCTGAGGATATATGAGTGAGTGTACTGAGTGTGCATGTAAGCAAGTTTCTGAAGATATATGAGTGAATTATGCATATAAGTAACTTTCTGAGGATATATGAGTAAGTGTCCTGAGTGTGCATGTAAACAAGTTTCTGAGGATATATGAGTGAGTGTACTGAGTGTGCAAGTAAGCAAGTTTCTAAGGATACATGAGTGAGTGTGCATGTCAACAAGTTTCTCAGAATGCATGAGTTAGTGACTAACTAAGTGGATTGGTGTGGTTAATCTGTTTTATTTGTTAATTTGTGTGTATATTTTTATAAATAATTTAAAGTATTTAGAAAATAATATTTAAGTATAAATAATGGAATTAAGTATATAATTGTTTTATGTAAATCTAAGTTGACTTCCAATTTTGAGATTCTAAAAAGACAGCCTGTAAATATTTGAGTGTTTTCATGTAACTCACTCAGACAACAAATTATCTCAGAAATCTCGGAAAACAAATTAACGTTATTTTCTCACTTATGCCTGCCTGAGTCTGCTAATCCATATTTATATACGTCTTCTGTATTGATGTCACTGAACTTCTAAACCACTACCGATTTTTAAGAATGTTTTGGAATGTATTTAAGTGAGACCCAGGATGGTTTAGATTCACAATTGATTGCCGTAGATGGCGCTGGAATAGGGTTACAGGATTTTGATGTTTTTTTGTCTGTCTTGAGTGACTCCAAGGATGATTTAGATTCATAGTTTGTCTCGGTAGCTGGCGCTGCAATTGGGTCCTAGATTTTTATTTTTTCAGGGCGACAAGGTTTGCTAAGTATATTTATATATTTTTGTACTCCTTTCACCCAGTTGCCAGGTAAATCAGTGTTGGACGATCACGAAGACAACTTCGCCATAGTGTTCGCCGCCATGGGTGTGAACATGGAAACGGCCAGGTTCTTCAAGCAGGACTTCGAGGAGAACGGCTCTATGGAGAACGTGTGCCTGTTCTTGAACTTGGCCAACGATCCCACCATTGAGAGGATTATCACCCCCCGTCTTGCTTTGACCGCTGCTGAGTTCTTGGCTTACCAGTGTGAGGTGAGTTTCTGATTCAGTGTTATTATTAGCCATTGGTAACCAACCAGAATTTGTAACACAGCCGTACAGCTTATGGTGTTTCATTAGTCAGCTTAAAAACCAGCTGATGGTTATTCATTAGTCGGCTAAAAAACCGGCTGATGGTTATTTGGTTAATGGATGAATGATTCACTAACCAATTCGGTAGTTGACAGTATGAAAAATATAGGCTGATTTTAATATATATATCGTAGATTACGATCTAAATATGACAGAATAAATTATTTTAACTAAAATATTAAATATTAATTGATATTTTTGAGAAATAAAATTGTTATATTGCAGCCATTAGCCACGTGACAATGAACGCCGATCAGAGCGCGTGACGTCATAGTGTGCAAAACACAACAAGTTATCAATGACTTCTCAGATGACACTTCAATGAAACAGATGTTTGTTTTGCACACTGTGACGTCATGCGAGACGCCACGACAGCTTGACGCGTTTTTGTGACGAAATGTCAATATATTTATAAAATTGCTAAATAAAATATGTTAATGTTGTTTTTTTGCTGAAATATTATAGTATAGGATCCTACTACACAACGACCTTCACCGAGTGCTTATTTGATGAAACCTATTTTATATTAAATTTAATGTGTCAATAAATATATTGCATATGGGTTGTCTAAAAAATTTCAATATTCATTATTTCAATTTCAGTATATGATAAATTAATAATAAAAAAAATAATTAACATTTCACCGGTTTGTTTATTAAACAAATTTTATGCCAATCGAAAGTATGAAGCCCATAGAATATGCAAATGTTAGGTTGCTTATTCTTTTCCGGTCACAACTCTCGGGTAGCCAGGTATAAACAGGTAAATCGATACTAGCATTTTGCACCGGTCTGATTATTGAATTAAAACTAAATGAAAATAAAGATTATTTCATTATGAACACGGTGGTATAGGGTTGCCTGCGAAAAATCAGTCCCGAATTCAGGTTGTCGAATTTTGAAAAGTGAAATATTGCTGCAAGTGAATATGTGCGACTGAGAGGTCTCTAATTTACTTGCGCGGTGGGTATATTTTTAATTTCAGTTCTTGTTGTTTCTGTGTTGATATTTATACGTTTTCTGTGTTTCCATAGAAACACGTGTTGGTCATCTTAACTGACATGTCCTCGTACGCCGAGGCCTTGCGTGAGGTGTCGGCCGCCCGAGAGGAGGTGCCCGGCCGACGTGGTTTCCCAGGTACGTCACTTACATCACTGAAAGGGGACATTGTGCTGTGCAGTTTTATTTTCTAAAAATGTGTATATGAACGATAGTTGATAGTTTTTGAGTAGTTAATTATGTGTTATGTGAGAAATGCGAACTGTATAGTCAAATGTGGCCTATCGAGTTTTCATAAAATGGCGTCGGTTATAGCCTACAATACAACTGCGCTACAATATGAAGACTTGTACATCATAATTGACTGTATGGACTAAGATTCCTTTGCCCGCCTTTGTGGCGAATTCTACTATTGAAGGACTGTGTTACATGTCACGTTAGGATTGCCAACTATTTTTTACTTTTGAGAAAAATAACGTAGGTATTATATAATATAAGCATGGAAAAAAAGAAGTATCGGGAAGAAAAAAGTATTTTTAAAAATTGTATTAATTCTTCTCTTGTAAACACTATTTTTGTGTACTTCTAAAACACACTAACGGCTTTCATTATCTTTAAATTTTTGGAAGCTATCTTTACATTCCAAATTTAAATAAACAAGTAATTCCTTAAAAAAATAATTAAATATATAGATGTCCTGTTCCTTTAAATTTATTTCTGAATAAACTCTTTTCATTTCATTTTACGCGTCAGAGTAAATATTGGAAATAGAGTATTTTCACATAATTTATTTTTATGCAAAAGTATAAAAAATATTTACCAAAAATAAAGTAGGATACGTTATTATAAAGTATAGTTGACAACCCTATGTCCATGTCACATGAATTTTATGATTTGTGACCCCAGTGTAATATCACATATTTAGCAATTTTATGTCAAGAGATTATTAAATTAAAACAGCAATTCCGTAATTAGTTTTATTTCCATTCAAATAGTTTTTTTATTAATTTAAACACTATGCTCATAGATAGATATTTCGAAGTACTTCGTTAATAGATCAAATTTCGTGTTTTAAAGCTTAAATACTGTGTAAACTCTATATAACGACACTGAAGGGACTGTGCATTTTCTGGCGTTATAGAGAGTTGTCGTTAAAAAGAGAGAAGTCTGTAATTTTGTCTGACGTCTTTTGCTGCACTAGTAATTTTGTTGCATTTTATATTTATTGTATTCATATCTTGCGATATTGAGGCGTCTTGGAGACAAAGGAAGCAGCACATTTGTAGCACCTTTGGTATTACATAACTCCATAGGTGATGGTAACAGTTTTCCACCAAGAGGGCCGTCTGCCTGTCTGCTGAACTCATGCAATAAAAAAAAATCCCCTATAATCCATTCCACCTGTCTCCTTCCATCCTCTATCTCATCTTAAATTCGTTTGCTTCAGTCCTCGTGTTGCAAATGTCTATTGTCGACGGTAACACCTTCCATTAGACGGACCATCTGCATGATTGCTAGTATTTTGTTGTTTTCTTGTCTATGTCATAAGTAAACAGTGTCAGGCAATGTGGTGTTCGCCCGCAGGCTACATGTACACTGATCTGGCGACGATATACGAGCGCGCCGGCCGCGTGGAGGGCAGGAACGGCTCCATCACCCAGATCCCCATCTTGACGATGCCCAACGACGACATCACTCACCCCATTCCCGATCTGACCGGGTACATCACCGAGGGACAGGTATGCGATCTGACCACACTTTCATTTATGTCATCACTAGCGACCCGCCCCGGCTTCGCACGGGTGCAATGCTGATACAAAATTAAATACACTACAGAAAAACTATGAACGTTGTATATAAAAACATAGCGGCCCGCTCCGACTTTGCACGGGCATCACTACATAGAAACCTCTAAAATTAGCAATGTTGCCTTAGTATATGATGCATGTATTATACATATAAACCTTCCTCTTGAATCACTCTATCTATTGGAAAAAACCACATCAAAATTCGTTGGGTAGTTTTAAAGATTTAAGCGCACATAGGGATATAGGGACAGAAAAGGCGACTTTGTTTTATACTATGTAGTGATAGTGATATTGTATTCAATTATTTTATTAATTTCGTTCATTCATTTTTGTTCATTTCATTTATTTATTTTTATAAATTTCAGTCATTCATTTTTATTAATTTCATTTATTTATTTTATTAATTCAATCATTCAATTTAATAATTCTATTAATTAATTTTAATAATTCCATTCAATTTGTTTTATTAATTTCATTCGTTAATTTTTATTAATTAAATTCCGTATCTTATTAATTCATGTTTTCATCTTATTAATTCCATTCATTCATTTCATTTATTCATTTTTATTAAATTCACTCATTCATTTTTATTAATGTCATTCATTCATTTTGTAATTCCAATAATTCTATTTATTCATTTTAATTATTCCATTCATTTATTTTATTAATTTTATTCGTTATTTTTTATACATTAAATATCGTATCTTATTAATTCATTTTTTCATCATATTAATTCCGTTCATTCATTTCTATTAACGCTACCCAAAAAAATAAACGAGGTTCGAACCTCGTAGTGGGACTTTCTGAGCAATTAATGCTCATTTTATTAATTAATTTCATTTGCTCATCGTTCTCTTAATTAATTCATGTTCATTTACATTTATTATTGCACCTATTTCTAGGTAGAGATATTGAAACTCTATTAGCTACAATCCTGACAGACAAGTTTCACTTTGTCTACCTTCAACGACCTCTTCAGACATTCACATTATTTTGAGATACTTTTTATCTGACTTTTCGTTATTCAATTTGTCTAGATCTACGTGGACCGGCAGCTGCACAACAGACAGATCTACCCGCCAGTGAACGTGCTGCCATCTCTGTCGCGTCTGATGAAGTCCGCCATTGGCGAGGGCATGACCCGCAAGGACCACTCGGACGTGTCCAACCAGCTGGTTTGTACATTTATTTTCGGCACAACACCAAATTTCCGATCTCTCCCCTTATCCCGACTTCCCTGTCCCGTACCTCCTATTCAGTTCTCCTGTCCTATTAACTCTATCTCATTTCTTTCTTTTGTTGACCGTACCGTACCTTCAATTAGGGCGTGCTCCTTCAGTATCTCACAACGCCCAAAATGCTCCGTCTGCCGTGCGACATGGCGACCACGGTTGTTTTGGTCGTGGCGAAAACGTGACTAATGACGTTATGATATACGTTCACGCAGTGTTCACAACGACTCGTATCGTTAGGTGGGTCGAATTGAATATCCGTTCCACTTGAGTTTACGATTGTGACGCCGGCAAGCAAGTGGAACGGCAAAATCGCGGTCGTTGTGTCTCTTGTGGAACGTAGCCTTATACAGGATCCGTAAATGGATTTTTTGAGCAAATGTGTTGAGAATGTTATTTTCTATATTTGAAGAGAAGAATACTGCGTAACCCCTATATAGCGAGACTTGCCGCGTTATAGAGAGTTGTCGTTAAATGGAGAGAGGGCTGTAAAGGCTGTTCTGCCTTACGTCTTTTGCTGCACCAGTAATTTTGTTGCATTTTTTTTACTTATTGTATTCATATCTTGCGATATTGAGGCATCTTGGTGATAATGGAAGTACTTTGAAATTTCTGAATTTCTTAGAAATTCCGCTATGCATGATGCCTACAGTCGGGTTCATTACGGGCTAGGATAATAAAGCGTAAACAGAATGTACACAGGGTTTTTTTTAATTTTGGCCTAAAAAAGTACTTTTTATTACTTAATCGTTGTCGTTATTGAGAGTGGGTGTAATGCTATGTAGAGTGTATTGTTTCCATTGTATGGAAGACAAGTTGAGCCGACCAAAGCCAAGTGATTTCGAAGTTTAAGGGGTTTGTCGTTAAGTCGAGTGACGTTACATGGAGTTTACGCTGTAATTGCTTTTCTTTTACAGTACGCCTGTTACGCCATCGGCAAGGACGTGCAGGCCATGAAGGCCGTGGTGGGTGAGGAGGCCCTGACGCCTGACGACTTGCTCTACCTCGAGTTCCTCACCAAGTTCGAGAAGAACTTCATCACGCAGGTGAGTCTTTTTTTACCTTTCTAACGTTTTCCATCCCGTGAAAAGCCCTATATGTTACTTATATAAAAACTTGAATAGGTTTTTTTATCCATATATTAATACGTAAAACAACTTTTTACCCCTTTCTAACGAAAGTTGCGCGTACAGAGCAGTATGAAATTTCGTACATTTATAGTTTACTAGAGTTTACCCCGCGGCTGCGCCGCGGGTTAACCTCTAGTGCGTGTCTCTTGTTTATAGAGCAAGCAGTACAGGTTATATTGTATTAAATTTTTATGTTTTTGTCCCCGGAAGATTCACTTCATTTTATATCTCTAACTATACTATCCCCCGTCTATCTGTAAACAACATAAATGACAAAACTTGTCAAAAATTACAAAATAGATAACATGGTCCAAGTGGACTAAGTGGACCCAATGGACCTAGTGAACCAAGTAGAGCCAGTGCACCCAGTGAACCCAGTGGTCCAAGTGGACCCAGTTATCCTAGTGGATCCAGTGGTTCAAGTGGACCCAGTGGTCCAAGTGGACCCAATGGTTCAAGTGATCCAAGTGGACCCAGTGGTTCAAGTGGACCCAATGGACCCAGTAGACCAAGTGGACGAAATGGACAAAATCACAAATCAATCTTAGTTTCCGGGATAACCTTTACATAAATCTATCCCATTATCCGGGATAAAAGGTATCTCTAGTCGCACCATCGGTATTAAAATTACATGTATACCAAATTTCAACTAAATCGGTCCGATCGTTTTTCCGTAAAAGCATAACAAACGGAAAGACAAACATATTTTTATCCCGGAAACTATCCCATTTTTCGGGATAAAAAGTATCCTATGTTCATTCTCGGCATCGAAAACATATATATACTGAGTTTCAGCCAAATCGGTCCAGTAGTTTTTACGTGAAAACGGAACAGACAGAGTTACTTTCGCATTTATAATATTAATAGGGATATAGAGACTAGCTGTCCCGGAAGACGTCGTCCTGCCCGACAAAATAGGGGTTGATCGTAGAGGGTTGAAAATTTAGGGCTTATAAATTATAGATTGGTATCCATCCAGTCGGGCAAATGCCCTACCACCTGGCTGTGGCTTGTTTTGTCTCACCTCTTACGACATGCCGCCCCAACGCAGGAGACCATATTCTTTCTCCGTTCCTGTACAGATAAAATGCGGTATATGTGCATCAGTTTTATTTAATTTGTTCACTTGTAGGGTAACTACGAGAACCGTACAGTGTTCGAGTCCCTGGACATCGGTTGGCAGCTGCTCCGCATCTTCCCCAAGGAGATGTTGAAACGTATCCCGGCCTCCATCCTCGCGGAGTTCTATCCGAGGGACTCTCGCCATTAGGCACCGATACATTCGCGATGCGGTCGCACCTTCCAACACCTGTATATGCTCTCGCTCGCCGTTGGCACCACTGTTTAGATTGATCCTTCTGATATTTATCGTCCACATACAAATATGTTGCAAACTATGTATGTAATATGTAATTCCATTCATTAATATGACATAATGTTTATTTATTATCAATCTTCAACAGGAGAGGTAAGTATATTATTATTGTACAAAAATGCTACATAATTAAAGAATATGAAGTAAAAGTACAATCGGCGGTCTTATCGCCCATGACGATTTCTCCCAGACAACCTTTGGATGGAGTATAGGCAGGACAACAAAAGTCATTTATCCGAAATAATAACAGAATCTAAATACTATTTTATAGCAATGCCATAACAACATTATTATTCTCATTATTATAATTATGGCTGCAAAAAAATATAATAATAATAGGATGTCAGTCATTGTACTGCGGTGACGACAATTGTGCTGTTTACCCTGCTTCTAATTATTAACACAACTCCATTATATGAATTACTAGAAGTTAATATTTTTTTAAATTTATTTTAAAAGAAAATTCTGTTTAAATTTTTGACAGGATAAAAAATATAAAAGAAAAAATTCTTTCAACACCTATAAGAAGTATTTCATATTTATTATTATACGTAATAAAAAAAGTATATTTAATTATTAATTAAGTATTCCGTTCTTCATATTATAATAATATGCTATTATGTAATGCGGTTTTGTATGAAATTTTTTTTTAAATATTTTTCCCTGCTATATAGCTCGAAAGTAGTTATTTGCTTTAATAATAATAGAAAACACTTTGCTAAACCTAATTTGATACTTGATCAATCTAAATTGTGGAGTCTGTAAAAATATTTTTCTATTTATTTTTTTGAAATATACTTGAAACAGATTTTTTGAACGTTTTTTCCAAGAGCCCTGGTGTTGGAATGTTTGACTGCTGTTGTAAGATAATATGTTTAATAGTAAGTTGTTGATAGTTTATTATATATAACATGTATTACTGTATTATGATCAAATTACAAAATATATAAAATACAAATATTATGGCCTCTTCAATGTTTCCAATTTTAGTAGATTGCCAGCAGTCTTGTATATAGTTAATTTTGTTCCATATAAACGTACTAAAAATCAGACGACGTACTGTATTGAACGTCGTATGGGTTGTATTTATTGACACTGGCGGTTAATTGTTTATATGCTCGAAATGCCATAAAAGTAATTTATTGTCTTAAAACAATACGTACAAAATAGTTCGTCGTCTGTGTCTTATTTAACTGTAACGAAAATAAATTATTGAAAATATTTAAAATATGTAATTTAATCATTCTCCCGTTTTTGGTGCTTCATTCTAAGTTCTTTTTTGTGTGCACAAATTGTTGAATATGTGTTCAAGAGATTGTAATAAGAGAAATTTTACTATTGATATGATGCTGTTTACGATACGCGTATTCTGGAAACACGACAGTAATGTCAAAAATCCGAACGCCCATAGCCAGTCGACAGAGACAAGTGACAGACTACACAGAAAGTTGATAGAGACAGGTGACAGACTACACAGAAAGTTGATAGAGACAAGTGACATACTACACAGAAAGTCGACAGAGACAGGTGTCTATTTATGACGATAATTAACAGAAATCGTCATTATAAAGATAAATGTCGATAATAGTGACATTATTAATTTTGTGTATACGATTACGTAAAAAGTTGTCATGTCATAGGAACATGACAACTTTTTAATACCCATTAAATTAACGAGACAGGATTGAAGTGCGTGTATTGTTTCTAGACAAGCAATCAAAAGCATGATAACATGAATGGAGTTAACAATACAACATTATATAAATGCGAAATTGTTTTTCTTTTATTTAACTTTAAAACTGTGTGCGTTACACTTGACACTTAATAGTTGTGTAGCTTTTCATTCTTGTCTCTGTCGACTGTCTCTTTGTTACGAATTTTGAATTCAATGTAACAAATAAGTAAATTTATAAAACTGGCTCTAAAGGCCTATATAAAGGGAAATTAAAAAGCTTTTCATTTAACAATCACGTCGTACTAAAAGTCAAATTATGTCCCGCTAAGCACATTAAATAAATGAGATTGGTCTTGAACAGACTCGTATCCAAGAATACGTGACTAATATGTGATGTGTCGCCGGCCGTACATGTGTTGATTACATTTGAAAGCAATAGTTCAGTATCATGGGTCACATTCCAAAATGGTCCTACTTCACTCGGCTACATTATGTACACTATGATTTAAAGTGAATTAGGATACTGTTGTTTTCAATGGAAATAAAATGTATAGAAGTTTATAAGTTGTTTCATTTTATGTTGCACCTATAAAAAAAATAAGCATTCATTTATCATGGAAGGATAAATGAATTAGCTTATGTGAAATTGCAAAAAAAAAATGGAACTGCAACCACCATGTTGAAAGTTCCTACGAATTAGTGTTGCCAGTTAAAGATGTGTAACTCAGGAGTGATTGATTTAAAAGATGTATAATCTTTCAAAATTTGAAATCACTTTTTAAATCTTTGGTTTGGAAAATACATCTTTAACTCACTACGTTAAGATTGATTTTAGTCACATGGAATGATGAAAACTAACAAATCAGATACTTAGATATAATATGAGACAATAGATACAGGATATTGTGAATTGAAAAGAGATAACATGCGCACTCTAAGAAATACAATGATGATACACAGTAAATTAAACTCTGTGGCGTTATTGTAAAGCTTAAAACCGGTCAACTGAATAAATTATATTATTCGACACCAAAGATTTAAAAGAGTTAAAGATTTAAAGGAGTGATTTGCATCTTTTATGGAAAAAGATTTATAAATCACTGATCTCATTGGTGATTTAGTTTGCGCATCGCTATTGCCAGTTATAAATGGCACACAAACATATTCTATATTCCCAAACTAAGAATTTATGCTTGTGGTATGGGGAACATGCAATAAATGATGATTTGATTTGATTTAATATAATTATTAGCCATACCACACTTCCAAAAAATCAACTTCGAGCGAGCTCGGCGAGTAAAGACTTGGTCCACTCAACCACAAGAACAGTCAATGTCAGTCATTTCCTTAACTCATTTTGTTATAGACACAGATTTTCAAGCAACATTTTATTTAAAATATATATTTAGACAATCTCATTGATCATCAAAGTTGGTTGAAATGAAACATCAAAATGGATTTAACCGTTTATTAAGTATTACATTAATTATAGATTTTCAGTGTTATGTACATTTAAATGCCTTGAAATGACCAATACTTCGCATATGGAGCACATGGAATGGAGTAAATGTAGAAAGGTACAAACATTTTGTTATGTATCATTTGAATCCCAACAAAGTAAATTAAACGTTAATTCAGCTCCGATTCTTTATTTAAGAACATATTCGTCTTGTTCCATAAAGTCTCGTATTTGTTCAAATTTGGCTTAGCACGGTATGTGTAAATAGCCAGTCACGTGGTACCCATAGAGCTTTCTCCATTTTTTTTAAAATAAGTTATCAGACAATTATTTATAGGTATATATTTCACCAAGTTTGTCGTGCTTCAAGCGATACATTAACATCTTACTGGCAATAATATTGAGTTAACACTAAAGTATAATCTAATAATAATGGGCCTGTTTGCCGCCATTTTGAAATTGCACAAAATGGCGGGCAGAATAAAGATAAGAATTGTTCTAATAACATTTAAAATCGAGATTATAGACACATACTTAATCTAAAATATAAAAGAAAGGTGGATGCAATTAGTTATTTTTGTTATATTTATTCTATTAATAATAACGCTAATTATTGTTTGATATCAAAGTTCTACTTATAGGCCGCGCCAAACTTATTCCCATCTTCAAGTCCGAGTAATATCTCTGTTTTTTCTTTCTTTGCCTTTTAAAAAGCGTCTATGGGTAGGTTAGCTGTTTTTAAAAAAAGTCGGACATAAATTTGGACGCTGGCTATATCTAAGTAAATGAAAAACATCACTGGTGCGGAATTTAATAATTAAAAAATGAACTAAACAGGCCCGTTAAGACTAAATTAGCCAGCGATACCAACAATCGCTTCGGAAGCGAAATACTTGACATCCACATCCGGGTCTACATTTAACTTCTCCAAAACAGGCTTAACCTGAGGCTGAATCACCGCTGGATCTAAGAACGGTGCCATCTTCTGCAAAGTTTTGGCAACATTGAATCTTACGTTGGCAACATTATCATCTGCCATAGACAACACCGTTGGCAACAACACTCTTGTCGTTATATCCTTACCGCAGACCTCAGATAGAACGTTGATACAGAACAAATATGTCATACGGTGCAGGTAATTTTGTTCTCGGGACATTGTCAACACTTTTGGTATGACATTTGTCTCGGCCCAAGAGGATCCGTATTGCTCGACCAGTTTTTTCAAGTTAAGAGTCGCTGCTTCACGTATGGCATAGACATGATCGATCAACCAAGACATGCAGAGACCCGTGAGCTTCTCATCGAAGAACTCTTGGCCCAATTGTCCAGCCAACAGAGGCATATGTTCGATAATAGCCAATCTTACTCTCCATTTCGTATCTTCAGCTAACTCAACTATAGCCGGTAGAAGAGATTGGACCAACTGCTGTATTCCGATAACCTCATTCACACATTCCAGGTTCGATATGATGTTGAGACGTACCTCCGGGCATTCGTCTTTGAGTTGTGTCAGGAACAAGGGCAGGAGATGCTCGATGGTGTTTTGACGTCCCACTATTGGGCTGAGTCCCATAATAACAGAGGCAAGAGCGGACTTGACATGCTGGTTCGCGTCGCAGACCAGATCCTTGATTTGAGGCAAGATCATGGTCATTATTATGTGCTCCTGGTGTGCTTTGTCCAGATTCATGCAGAAATCTTTCACCTTGAAAACAAGCATTTTGCAATTTTAATTTTCGTTCTATCGAAGAATCGTGTTGGCGAATCGTTTCTGTCTAGTTGAAAATCTTTTTGACATTTAATTCACTTCCAGTAACCTATACAAATTTAAATACAAAGAAATATCTACTAATATATCCTTGACAGGGTTCGGCAACCTTTTGAGTCGGAAGAGTCAAAATAACAATTTCAAGTTTTTAAAGAGCCACAAATTTTCTTTAGCCTAAAAATAAATATTACTTGCACAAAATTAAGTGTTTCGATAAAAACAAACAATTCTATTATTTCGTATAGAAGTAGTGTTTTCACAACAAAAGGATGATATTTATGTGACATTATTAGATAATTACTTTTTATACAACACTAACTTGTGCCAGCAAACAAATTCAACAAAAGCCATGTCTTTTCTGCGTGTATAACTAAAGAGCAGCAACTTTAAACCCAAAGAGTCTTTCTGGTCTAGAGTATGTCGCCATAACAACCTTGAGTTGTGTTCCGGCATTCAGTGACCAGGTTCCAGTCTCCCTTAAGAGAGCAACAGCGCATTTGCAGCACATTTAGTGTTGCAAATGTCCATAGACGATGGTAACCACTTTCCATCAAGTTGGCCATCTGCCTGTCTACTGAACTCCTGCAATAAAAAATAAAAAAAGAGCCACACGTTGCTCGCGAGTTGCAGGTTGCCGACCCCTGTCCTAAGATAAGATGACTACATACGCATTGGTAGCGTAATGTCTACTGCACGCGTTCCAAACTAAAAAGGTACAGGTTTAAATCCAGGCCGAAACACATGCAGTTTGGTAGTTTCGTGACAATTTTTTTTTCATAAATATATTTAAAAATACCACATTAATATTACAAACTAATCTAAAAAAACTAATAAGTAATTTAAATATAACTTAGCTAAAAGTATTCTAAGAAAGTGTCCATTAGCACTTTTCTTATTGTCTCTATTAAGGCGAAGACATTTTGTTCATGTGTTCTTTATAAAGTTAGCACAGTACACTAGACTTTAGTTTTGTTTATAGCACTCGTTCAAACGGTTTTGAACTTCTGACCTAATGAGCATTATTGTTACAATACTACATGCTAACAATGGTGAAGGAGAGAGAACATCGTGAAGAAACCTGCACATTGAGATATCCGATGTGTCAAACCTGCCAAGCTGCCTTGGACAAGTGTGGCGGGTATACTGTCCACTTCCTCCTTTAGTAGGAGACTTGAGCCCAGCAGTGGGACATTTATAGGCTACTAGCTGTATCCGGCAGACGTTGTCCTGCCTTTACAAAAAAATAAAATTAGAACCCGATTCCAGCGTCATCTATCGGGACCAAATGTTAATCGAAACTATTCTCAACTCCACTTGAACAAATAAAAAATTTCATCAAAATCAGGACCAGCGTTTAGGAGTATCGCGGCGCCATCTACTGGGTCTAATCGTTCATTTAAACCATTCCGGGACAAACTTCAACAACATACAACAACAAAAAGAACACTTAAATTTTAGTACCCTATTGCAGCGCCATCTACATGGTTCAAATTAAAATTTAAAACATCCCAGTAGAAAATTATAAAAATACTAATATCGTTATTAAAAAATAGGGGTTGATCGTAGAGGGTTGAAAATTTAGGGTTGTGTGTATTTTTAATGCTGTATCATAAAAAAATAAAACTATTTAAAAATTACAAAAGAATATTTAGCGGTGGACTACCCTTAACATTTAGGGGGAAATAAATCTTGCCCGATTCTCAGACCTACCCAATATGCACACAAAATTTCATGAGAATCGGTCAAGCCGTTTCGGAGGAATATGGTAACTAACACTGTGACACGAGAATTTTATATATAAGATTATTAGCCGAACACTTACCTTGCCGGCAGCCGCTGCTCGTACTTCGGCTTCGGTGTCCTTGAGCAGCGCCTGGAAGATCTGCGCCAGGTCACTGCGGGCCAGTTCAGGGCCCACAGCTTGCTGTAGCTCCACGAACCTAGAAAGATATTAACCCAGAATGAACATAGGAAAAATACATTTTTAATCAGTATATTCACACAAGACCAAGACTTGTGGTTACGCGAATTGATAATTGTTACCTATATTCATTTTATTTCGATGTATAACCACAATGATGGAAATATAGCTTGCACAGAACACGGGGAAATATATGCAGTTATATAAAGGAAGGATGGCACAGTACCTTTGCATAGTGAAGCGATGGTTTCTCCGTGATTCTTGAAGTTAGCACGACGCGCACAATTTCACGAAAACTAGTAAAGTCTATGTATATAAAGTATATGGACGAAAATAGTTTATAATGTTCAAAAGCGATGCATACGCATACGCGTTGCAGTTCGTAAGCGAGAAGATCAATTCTATGCGATGACCACTATAGCGATGCAGTTGACGTCTCATGCTGTCTCCTTTCTTCTGCTTGCTAGGGTATGTACCGGAGAGGAAAAAAAGATAGGATGTGGTTTTACATGATTTGAAGTATTACGATTCGTTCCATTACTTTAAGAATTTTCAATATAAATATTAAATGAAATACGCGCGACCAACTTGAAACCGGTTTATGTCAACTATTTCATTCCGAGTGTAAAACCTTAAAGTGTTACGTACACTTGAATTAATTGGTTTATTCTGCAAGAAGAAGAGGTATCATTCCATCTCTTTCAACATGTGTTTTTGTGTGACAAAAAAACTAGCTGTAGCAAATAACTGCGCTTTAATGGTGTGTGGAAAACATTGTTGGAAATTGTTTGTTTTATTCAAGAAAAATTGTTCCCACAGTTTGGTCGAGGGTAAAGTGAGAACAAAACCGAAACATTCCCATGTACGAAGACTGCAACTGGTCTGTCTTCTTTACCGGTTGTTTTGCATATTATAGGCCAAACTCGCCTATCCTAACAGAACGTGGTTGTTGATGGATAGGCACTGTAACGGCTAACCTCCTTAGTTGTCATTAAGAAATAATATAATATTTTTTAATAACATCATATAACGCCTCCCAAAATAATCGAGTACAGAATTGTACCAGGCCGTGAGCTGAACATGTTGCTGCCTACAAAACTTATTACTTACAATACTCCACACGTTGTGTCAAGGGGCAATTAAAAGTTACGTTCATTCTTCTCTTCGCTGTCCGCCATTACGCAAAGTGAAAAGCAACTCAAGCATTTTTATTTAACTAATATCCTATGTTATCCGCGATAATATTATGTATTGTAATAAACTATATATATATTCCTTAAGCCCAGTCTCTTGTTGAAGATCCCGGTCAGGTCGGAAACCGCTAGTCTTACGGTACGTTAGTAACTTCAAATCACTTGTCACTACAATTTGAATAATAGTTTCAAATTGTTTTTATTGCACTTTTCACACTATGAATATGAGATTACTCTTTCAATGACATTACCAAAATTGTTACTGTTATTTTTCCAGTTGTATCTAGGTAAGCAATTTATTTAAATAGACAACACCAAAGTTTTTCTCTACCAGCTACACCAGCTACGATTTCAAAATTTTTTTTAATTGCACGAGTTCAGCAGACAGGCAGTCGGCCCACTTGATGGAAATCAGTTACAATCTCCAATGGATTAATGCAACACCAAAGGTGCTACAAATGCGCTGTTGCTCTCTTAAGAAAGACTGGAACATGGTCACTAATGCGGGAACATAACTCAAGGTTGTTATGGCGACACACTTTAGACCAGGGGTGATAGCCATCCCGTCGGGGAAATACCCTACCACCTAACTGTGGGTGGTTTTGTCGCCTTTTATGACAGGCCGTCCTGCCGCAGGAAATGCGTATTCTGTCTCCGTTCCTGCACGCATAAAGATTCCAAGACTTGGTAGAGACGTGAATACTGACTTGTCTGCGACCATGTACCGCACCCGCCAGGAGTTGTCTCCGGCGCGCGCGCGCACCGTCGGCATCACCAGCTGCTCCATGTCTTCGGCGGGGAGCAAGGCTGCGACCGCAGCACAAGCCTCCGCCGCCAGCAGCCTCACAGAGTCCTGCTCGTCCTACAACAACACCGACATAAAAATCAATGTCTCTATGTCCTTTATAGAATCGCAAACTATACATTTGATAATGTGATATGATCCAGCCCAGCTCCTTGAGGAAGTCCTATAGTGTCTTGACATCTCCTAGTGAAAGTCTGCCATGGCAACGTGAGACATGCATCAGGCGTGACACAGGTAAAACAACATTTATGGTAGTGATCGCCTTTAAATAAAATTAGTTAATCATATTAAACCGCCTAAAAACGTTTTACACGAAACATATTCACAGTTCTTTAAGCATATTTAGCCACAAATTTTGCATTGTGCGCTAATCATATTTAAGGTTGTTAAATGGGTTTCATGTTTCTTATATAAATTGAAGGAACGTTATGGAAGCGGCCCTTACCTGCGCCAGGGTGACGAACATCGGTATGAGGTCGCTCTTGACGTACTCGACCTCGACGACGCGCGCGAACTCGCCGAGCTTGTAGGCGGCCGCGCGGCGCACCATCGGCGTGTCGTCCTGGCACAGCGAGCAGAAATGCTGCCGCAGCTCCGCCTTCACCGGCGCCGACACGCGCGTGTAGCACACGCTGCCAGGGGGCAATCAAAACAGTCATTCCTCGGAATATAATAGACTAATGTGATGCCAGTAGCCTTAAGAGCAGACGAGCGTGCATGACAAGAGCTATGAACATCAAAGAAGCAAGTGAGGTGTGTAAGAATAAGGCAAATGGCGCTCTGATGTTCATGCCTACCCCACAAGGATATATAAAAAACATCTATACAGGTGAGTATGTATCTAATTGAGATACCATAATGATAAGAAGAAAAGCAAAAAAAAAGAAACATTCAAATACATAACAAATAAAAATAAGTTGAATACCTGAAGAGTCCACAGGCAGACGCTCTTGATGTGAACCAATCACCACCAGCCAAACGCTGAACTAGTGGTACAAAGTGCTGCTCCAAAGCTTGAGGTGTATGGTGAGCAGCAACTGCACGGAGTGACGCCACTGCCTTGTCACGGACCACTGTCTCTTCAACAGTTGCAAGGGACTCCAAGGGAGGTAGAAGGCAGTGGGCATATTCACCACCACCAACAAGATTGATGAAATTCCCTGTAATTATAATATTGATACAATTATTTAGATCTGTCATCATCTTACCTTTAGATTTATATTGCATTAAATGTGTCCTCTCCTTCTTGTGACATAATTGTATATATCATAGATCATAAAAGAAGAACTTCATATTATATCTGGTAAATCACTTGCAGTGTGAGCACAGTCACGGCGGCATCGGTGAGGTGGGTAAAGCTGGTCAAGCAATGCAAGGACTGGTCTATGGAGTGATTACATCGCCTCATCTTACTGCTTTGTCTACTGGACCTGTAGTTCTTTTTTGTAATTAATTTTGTGTGTTATAAATAATATTGTTAAGTTGACTAATTGTTTAATTTACAAATTATGTTTTTTAATTTCAAGTGATTTACATTTTTCTTTAAATTTTATTAAAAAAAAAATACTATGCAAATCTTATTATTAATTGTACCTTCTTTTTATTCTGACTTTCTAACAGTAGTGTACAGTGCCACATCAGGCAGATTGCATGCCTGGCTCATATCATGCTGCTACTGTAGATGATAGTGATAAACACTCTTACTTCAGAAAAGTACTCAGCTCTTGTCAAAGCGGAACATTCAATACTTACGAGTCCTTTAAAGGATCGAACAGATGTATGGGGTAAAGTGCAACATATAAACATCATGTTTCTGTTTTAAGTGACTCTTGGAAAGTCAGGCAGCCCTAGGTTTAAAAAGTACCAAAGTTTTAAATACCATCAACATTAAAGTAGTGATTTTTTTTGTTTAAAATTTGGTGTAATCCAGGTCCATTTCAGTGTAAATTAGTATTTTATGTTACAAAAATAATTCATACATTTTATTAACCGAACGAATACCTACTTGCTAAGATTTAGTAATAATAAAATGTGCAAAATCGTTACTAACCAAGCTGTTCAGCGAGTGCCAAAAGTACTTCATCTTCGTCGTATATTGTGTCCGTCAAAAAGGGGATGAGTTCCGTCCTGGTCCTCTCTACACCCAAAGCCAAAGCGATGGTGGAAAGCTTCTTGATCGAGTTTAAACGTAGTTGAACATCTTCGTTTTTCAGCTCGTCAATAAGAACCGCGATTGGGTAAAGTGACTCATCCGTCCCAGAGTCGCTGGCTGCCATTTTTACTTACCTGCTTTGATTTTTTCAATTTAGCACTAATTTACAATTGTATATACGATATTCGTTTATATTTTTTGCTTTTATTTCTCAAAAATGAATACGACAATACTCCAAAGCAGCAAAATGGCAGCTATAGTTTTTTTTTTTAAATTACAATATCGTTCAGGAATCAGGATTTCGATAGACAAAGGCATAAGTTTTAATTCTGCCTAGATTTATTAAATTGCTTTATTATTTTTATATATTTTATAGTTATTAAACATAACGTTGATATTTAGTGAAAAACTCTTTCTTTAAATAATATTTTTGTTTGAAGTTTAACTATAAATAATGTTTAAGTTAGTTAGTTAGAAAGCGTGAACTTAAAAATTAATTTTAGTTTTGCAGTTTCATCATATTAAATTGAATTAAAATTCGTTTTCGCCGGAATACTCACATTCTTTCATTGCTTTATAATGTTTTATTCATCCCTAGTACTCCACAGTATCTTAAAGAACGCTTCGAATTTATTTCTTGCTCTCACAATCTACGCCCTTCCAGTCAACATAGACTTATTACTCCTATCCATAATACAACATTCTTCAATAATTCTTTCACGGTTAAGGCTGTCCAACTTTGGAATTCATTGCCTGTTGCTGTCAGACAAGCAAAATCCCTAACAACATTTAAGAACTTGGTCAGAAAATTCTATCTGCAATATAATGATATGTAATTTTTTATAATTAATAGATATTATATTGCATATATTTATATGTTTATTATGTTTAAATAGTTGCATATTATCACAATATCTTGTATATGTATATAACTTATGTGTATATTTGTATATATAGTATAGTTATATATTTATTATTAAAATGTATGTAATCGTACAATAATTATGTATACCACCATCGCCACTCCCAATCACAATATTCTTGCCACGGGTTGTCTGGAAGAGATCGCTTTTTAGCGATAAGACCGCCCTTTGTACACAATTAAATTATTACTAGTAGTCCGTAAGTTTTCTGTAATGGTGTACAATAAAGTGTTATCTATCTATCTATCTATCTAAATTGATTCAAACATTTTTTTTAGGGTATTCCTTGTTTTTAATTATGAAATATCAATTATTTATTGATGTTTCTTTTCGAGAAGTCACAGGGGTTCCATCGTTTAATATCAAAGAAAATTTGATTAAGCATTTTGTTACACAAGTTTAGTTTTCACCTAATGTCTATTATTTTATTTAAGTTTACATATTTAACAATAGTTTTAATGAACTATAGTCATAATTTAAAAAAAAAAATTGATGCTGTAATTTCACAATAGATGGCACTGTTTGAGATATCAAGAAGAAGGTTGGCAGTTCAAATAGTGGTAAGAAAATAAATGTCTTCCTTTTTTTTAATAAGAATAATATAATTATGAAGTTCACAAATCTAAAGAAAACATCAAATCCAACCACGATGATACCAAGCATAATATAGCAAAACAAATGCGAAAAATTATACAATATACGTAAATAGTGTACGTCTTCATCTGCGATAGCGTTACAAATATAGCCCATTTCATCGTTAATGTGTTATTTGAGATACATTGGCAATGACGTTAAATGTAACATATAACGTATGTATATACAATTATACACCGATGTGGCTATATATGCGTTAATAATAATACGCCCTCGGCCACAGTTTTACGGTTTTATTCATATTGAGTTAGAGTAAGTTTGTTAAGGTTTATTTAAGAATCTTGCTAAGAGACCGTAAATATTTAATACTAACACACCTTAAGCCACACCTCGTCAGACAATCGCAGGCCACAGGTGGACATAGGCTTTGACAAGTCCGCGCCACTCATCCCTATCCTCCAACTTCCTCATCCAGCGACTACCGGCGACCTTGCGCCGGTCGTCAGTCCATCGGGCTAGAAGGTGTCCAACTACTGACACTGACTCGTCTGCTCCATCGGCCATCAGTTCTGCGGCAGACGTGACCGGCTTCCTGCCACTTCAACTTATTAATTTTGCGAGCTATGTCGGTTAAATTAGTTCTCTTACGGATGTCCTCATGGCTAATTCTGTCCATAATAGAAACACCCTGCATAGATCGCTCCATAGCCTGTTTAGTGAAATGGAACTTGTGGACCAATCCTGCCATTAGTGGCTCCGCGAGTTAGGACGGGGAGGATGCCCTGCTTAAAGACTTTCGTATTCAATCCACTGCATTAAAATAAATTTATTTGTTTTTTAAAATATATTGTTTTGACATTAATTGATGTAATTTAACACTGAATAACTAACTGTGACGCACCGTAATATCTAAATCATAATAGGTTTTTCATGATACCTACCTACATCATAATGAGATTATTAGACATGGAAGTTTAAATAAACATATTTTTTATCTCTGTTTTATTCGAAAACTACATAATTCTTCTTGTGTATAAATAAAATATACATAACAATTTGTGCTATCTTCTTCTTTGTGCTGGGTCGGGGGCATCAAAATGAACATGAAAGACTCTATAAGCGCAGTATTCCATTAATGCCAATCCTAGAGGATACATCATCTTAAACTGACTTTGCTGACCAGCTAGGAAATACGCGAAGACTCCTGCAGCAGCAGTGTACCAGCCCCATTCTTTATTATTCTCCAAAGAATAATGACATAAAGAAATAATGTTAGCTGCGATCATCAGATTTCCTAAATGTACATTGTCATCTCCAGCCAATGATAGGGTGAATGGAATTAACCCGGATAAAAGATGGATGACACTTAAAGTTTGGTTTTCGCGGTAAAGGTCCGCCATTAGACACGGCAGGGCTAAATAACGCGATGCTTTGTAGCTGATGACGTAGGCTGGCTTAAAATCGTTGTTGAACCTTCCGCCTGAAACCAAGTAAATTTTATAAATATTAATTCCATCTGTGCAGGAATAAGAATACAATATCCTGCGACCCGACGGCCTGTCGTAAGAGGCGACAAAACAACCCACAGCTTGGTGGTAGGGTTTTGCCCTTCTGGATGGCTACTACCCCTGGCCCACCGCATGAGTATGCTCTCATAATAACCTTAAGTAGTGTTCCGGCATAAATAACCAGGATCTAGTATCCGTTTAGAGAGTGCAGCACATTGGCAGTATATATGGCAAAAACTTGTCAATATCATTTGTCAGATTTGCGAATTATAAAGCTGAATTTAGTTGGAACGCGGTAGAACTTGTATGTAGACACATTCTGAAAATAAACTTTTAAGGGGTTCATTTTTTATTTACGTTTATGGCTTGGCAGCTAGGCCTTTAAGCCAGATATTAGTTTACAATATAGTCTCTTCATTTTCTTAAGCCTATAGGTAGCACGGCTGGACTGTAGGTAATCAGCTAGTGCCAGTCAACGGAGTTCTTGTGACAACTCAAAAATCCACATTTGACTATACAGTTCACATTTCTCACAAAACACATAACTACTGCTCAAAAACTATCAATATCCTACAACTATTGTTCATTTTAGAGTAAAATTACACATTTTTACAAAATAAAACTGCACAGCACAACATCTCCTTTCAGTTACCGCCAAAAACTCCTTTAAGGGTTTCAGTATTCCGGGCACCTCTAGTCATGAGCTATCCAGAGTTAAGTTTTTTACTTTTTAATGTCATTAGTATGTATATTTTTTAAATGCATTTATGGCTTGGCAACTAGGCCTTTAAGCCGGAGTATGTATATTCTTCTTCCTCTTCCATAGATAATAGAGGTCATCTACCTATCTTTGATATATTCAAACGAAATCCGGATGTTCCATAACAAAACCTAAATGGAACAGCTGATACGGACAAATGAGCTTTACAGCGAAATAACGCTATCGTTTTCATATTCCGAACACGTCCTTGAGGTTTATCGAGCCGATGCGTAGTACAGATAAAAAAGAAAACTATTTTCGCTGTGGTTCAACTTTTTCCAATTAGTAACTTTTTTGGAACGGGTATTTGTTGGCTGACTACGGCTGTATTTAGGCCGGATTATCCGGATTTAGGGAGCAAACAACACTTTTCAGTCAATCACAGAAACAATATCTATGGTCAGATCCGGTTTCAATAACTTATCAACTGTTCATTTCTCTTTTTAAATTTATGCCTTCAACGCCTTCGGCATTGATTTTGCCAGTTTCAAAGTAAGGAAAGACAGGTGCTTAATTAAATAAAAATCCGCTTTGGACAAGCGTGGCTCGTAGTGTTCGTTCCCCCTATAAATGGAAGTCATGAGCCCAGCAGTGGGACGTATACGGGCTGTTATTTTTATTTGTGCGTCTCTAGAGACCACGCACTATAAAAATGGCCCGGACTTTTGGAAGGCTTGCGTGGGGCCATGGGTAGGCTAGAGGCCCCTTGACAAATTTGATGTAAATGTGGCGTGAAACTGACCGGCGTTTATCCCTGTCTACACCATATGAAAATGTACCCAAGGACAAGCCCCGGTCAGCGTAAAACTAATAGGAAATGAGAACAAGAGGTACAGGCTATTGGGATGAACTACTAATGAAACTAGGGATCTGGGACTACGGGCACTATGGCGATTGCCCCTTGCAATGTTCAGGGAACATGGATAAAATGGACAGGCGGTGACTCGCCTTTCACTAATTGTTATGAATAAAAGATTTTCTGATTTCAATATGTCTTTTTACCCCTATATTCCACAATTCTAAGATACGTCCTCTGTTATACTACAAAATAACATGGTATACTAACTCTGGTAATGTAAGAATCCCAGTACGCCATGGATGAAGAAGTTAGCATGCATTCCTGGGTGGGTGAAACTCTTGTCCTGCATGCGACTAATGCCGCGTCCTGCAACGCAGCACAGCACGATGTGAGCGAGGGAAGCGTTAATGTTATCTTCATCACTGCCCATATCACAAACGACGACAGTAAAAAGAAAATCTCTCTAAAAATTCTAGAATAAAATGTTTTCAATTTATAAAATAATCCACGCCATTGCTTATTTTTTAATAATGTCAAAATGAAGGCTTTTTGTTGTTGTCTTTGACTGATTTCAGCCAGTTATAAATTATTTTCTTAATAAGTATGTAGGCATGTGTTCTCATACCGTAATGCCATAGTGTGCTAGTCTGGAGCCCAATTGCCATTATAGCTTAAGAGCCCATGACGGCCAGACCTTCGTCAATTTATAAAAGCTGAAAGATTTTATGTGCATATCCTCTATACAGCTAAGAATGATCGGCGACTATAGAGTTTGGGTTGTGGTTACTCGGGTAACAGGTAGGTATATAAAATAGTACCTTTAATTCGTTAAAGCATTTTTTTTGGAACGAAGTTTTTTATCGCGCTTTGCGAAAGGGGGCTAGACAGAAAAAATTAAGACCAAAAGTTGTAACGACACTTTTTGTATAGTTGTAACTAACTTTAAAAAATATATAACAATTCCTTCACTAATTAATCGAAAGGAACTTTGTTCCATCCGGGTGTCCCTTGACACCTCTCAAGTTTTTTTTCGGTATAACTTTATAAATCTCGTCATTCCTTTCTAGACACTTATGGCAGTTGCTACCCCCTGCCACACATCCCTATACTTTAATAAATTATAATAATTATACTTTCGTTATAGTGTAAAAGCTAAATGTTATGTATATTACTTGGGGACTTACAAAAATTTTATACATATAACCGGACAGTTTTTATGGTTTTTACTTCTTGCCAAACACATTGAAAGTCCGCTGTAGGTGCGAGCGCGAATACTTTGTCGATTGCGATCTTTTAAGATATCCAATAAAAAAAATAGGTTCATAGCCCTGTTATATGAAGTAAAAACTATTATTTTAATATTATAAAAAGTATAATTGCATGTAAAAAAACACGTAATCGTTTTTTATAAATACTATAAAGTAAGTACTTATAAAATAATGCAAATTATGATTTGGTTAGAGTAGGTACATTTTAATGAATGCGTTTTTAATTTAAACATATTTTATTTTATCAAGCAAAAAACTGGATTCGATCCGGAATCAATAAAAACATTGATAGTCCACTCAAACATTATGCCACCTCTCACCACGTCTACTCTAAAATTATGCCATCTTTCATCACGCTTTTTTGTGACAAAAAATCCTAATACCCCACGTCTATATAGACGTTTTAATTGAAAACCTTATGAAACCTCACAAAACTGGGCTTTTCGTAAGTTTTGATTAAATTATAAACAACAGCAGCTATATCTAGACTAGACATAAGACTAGAGTGGTTGATAATGAAACCAACTGAAATACTTTTTATCACCTTACAAACCTTTTTTTTCATATTGCAGGAGTTCAGCAGACAGGCAGACGATCCAATTGATGGAAAGTGGTTACCATCGTCTATGGACATTTGCAACACCAAAGGTGCTACAAATACGCTGCTGCTCTCTTAAGGGAGACTGGAACCTGGTCACTAATGCCGGAACACAACACAAGGTTGTTATGGCGACATATTTAGACCAGGGGTGGTAGCCATCCAATCGGATAAATGCCCTACCACCTGACTGTGGGTTATTTTGTCGCCTCTTACGACAGGCCGCCCAGCTGCAGGAAATTGTATTCTTTCTCCGTTCCTGTACGGATGAGAAAAAAAACGCCGACGCCATCTAGAAAATATGAGTAAATATAATAAATTTACATCTCTACGCGGGTGAGACCAAAGGACGCAGGTAGTTTAATATAATTTAAAACATTTTCTTTCAAATCCTCAAAATATCCTGTACTAAGAAAAATGGATATTGAATTTCAGTTGATTAAATTCTGTGATTTAATAAAGATTTATTACACATCTAATCTCTTCGTACGGGCCAAACGCACACAGTGTCAAACCATAAACCAGTCAGAGAAAAGAATACATAGATTAAATAAAAGAAAACCTACGAAATTACCGCCAAAGACGTCGCCATATTTCATCACTCGACCTTTTAGCACAAGCTGTCAATATCATATAAATCTAAGCGATTTATCTGAAACAAAGAGAGTTACGGTGGTTTTATTGTTTTATCCGTTTGTGTGTATGTTTGTTAATGAGATTGTCCCGGCGGGTGGGCCACAATGGGCCTCCCTGTTGAGTGCATTAGGTCTCCGTATACGCTGAACGGTTGGTTACCCCTTTCTCGGAGTAAATTTTTGTAATTTACTGTGGATAAAAGTAATTTATTTTCCTTATTTTGGTTATATTCTGTGTTTTATCTTTTTGTGTTTTTTTTATTTATGATTTTATGGATTGTAATGATAAGATCCTTGTTCTTGAGTGGCCGTGTAGGATATAAAGGTAATTCATTTTTCCTTAGTTTATTTATCAACATACATATTAGTATATAAAAATAAATCTTCGTATTTCACAAGAATTCTATTGATTGGTATCAGTTACAATTTGGCTGAGCTATTCTGAAAACTTAATACTTCAGACAAAGCTGTTTGGACTGAATTCCTTTGCCCGAGACTATTGGTATGGATAGTATGGTAGTATGGAAGAGTATAGGTAAGAGTGCCATCTTAAATGGAGGGGAAGTTAAGTGTTCAGCAGTTTGCTGAAAACTATTGTTACACACCGACAAAGAAATACGCACCTGGTTTATTACCCTACCCGCATTAGGAGTTCTTTTGTTTACTTCGTGTTTAAAATGAGTAATTAGACAATAGCCTATTGTTATACTTTTCGAGTTTGTTGGCCGTTCGCAGGAATAATTAACCAGGTGTACTGATTATGGTTTCTCGGAATCCCCAGTCCACGCGGTCGATTTTTGTAATGTATAGTCAATATAAAAAAATGCCCGAACGGAAGGTTGAGGCAGTCAAGCGAGGATTACGATACGAGCAAGACGTAGATTCGATGAGCGATATAGTGACGGACTTTGCGCGTGGTATTGAATCGTGCAGTTTGTACTAGTAATGTCTAGTTATGTGTGTACCTATGTTATACGTGTTTGTATAGTTCTAATAAAATCTATAGTAATTCCAACGACATTTTAATTCGAGTCCTGCGTAACTCGTAACACTATGATAAAAATTAAAAAATTTCAAAGGGCCATAAAATGAATAAAATACCAGCTTAGAAAACCACTATTTACGTAGTATAAAATAATTTAGTAAATATAATGCTTTAAGAAAATGTAGTGATTTAATTATTGAGATTTTTTATTCATAAAAAAACAAAGTGGAAATCTTTCGGTCCTTGTTTATTTTCTATATCATTCTAATAACGTTAGACGCGTTCTTTAAAACTCATCCTAGGCTACTACAGCGCCACCCTTATCATCTGCGCTTTATTATTATTGTTTAGGTTCATGGTTTGGCAGCTAGGCCTTTAAGCCAGATCTTAGTTTACAATAGAGTTTCTTCATTTTCTGAAGCCTATGTATAACACAGCTGAACTATAGATTACCAGCCGGTACTAATCAACGGAATTTTTGTGATGACTCAAAAGGCCACATTTGACTATACAGTTCACATTTCTTACAAAACACATAATTACTACACAAAAAATATCAACACCCCACAACTATTGTTCATTTTAGAGTGATTTTATACATTTCACCTTTCAGTGCCCGCCAAAAACTCTATCCACGCTTTGACACTTTCTCAAAACAGAAACGGTACATCTTACCTCTACCCTCCATTATTGACTGGTATTGCGAACAAAACGGCATCTTGCATGTCCTGTATTTTTATTTGATTGTGCCAGTAATGCTGATATAAGATGGATCAATCAAATAGAATCAATTTCGTTAAAAACATAGTACTGAAAGAACACGATGGTATTCATTAGAAAGAAAGAAAAAATATTTAGAACTACATACAACCAAAATACACTTCTCAATAAGAAGATACAACTAAGAAATGAAGCAGCGCGTTCCACTAGTAGCTCACTACGCCCAAAATTACCCGTTAGACGTTCCACAAAGCGACCGCGGTCGTCGTGGTCGCTTTGTGGTCGCGACAAAAACGTCACTAATGACGTCATCATTTTCGATCACACAACGCTCACAATGACCCACGTCAAGAGGTGGGTTGAATAACCGTTCCACTTGGGCTTACGATTGTAACGCCGGCTAGCAGAGACTCTAATGGAACGTAGCCTAGGGTCGGTACCAAAACAAAGAAAATATGACGAGTACTATTGGAAAAGAAATACTAATGTGAAATGTAATGCTAAGAAGCGAATTTATAAACAAAAACATTATAGAATAAAGAACGTAAAGCTGAAAAACTATAACAATATCATGTTTTATATATTTTGTCTGTCAGTCTGTTGCTTTGTGGTTTGTGTGCTCCTAATAGGAAACATCTGAGAATATCATGGATAAACAAAGCAGGTCAGAGGCGTCCGCCTCTGACGGCTTCTACATATTATTGATTAGTATAATAGTACATTAGCTGTTGATGCTTACCGTGTGCAAAATATGTATATATCATATGTATAATTTTATGAAAACATCCCGAAATCGTACCATTTATTTTGTGAGGCATTAAAACATTAACCCTTCTGCTAGTTCCATTTTCCGCACGTAATTATTCGGGGCGTGAAATTATGTTAGGGGTGGTTTGGCGACACTAATCTAGAGCAAGTTAGGGCATAATGCATATGAATTAATTTCTAGTTTATAGTTTGGTTTAATGCTTAGGTGATTTCGAAAACTCGATGTGAAAAAATATGTTTGTTATCTAAAAAGTTAGTATCATAAGGTGGGCAGTGAAAACCCTTTTTTATATATCTAACTACACTTTCTTTATATATATATATATATATATATATATATATATATATATATATATATATATATATATATATATATATATATATATATTATACTAGCTGACCGGTGACCACTTCACTGGGTGTCAGGATTTTTTAATGACAATCAAATATACCCTATGTCACTCGGGAATAATGTAGTATACCACTGCTGAAAGAATTTTCAATATCAGTTTAGTAGATCCGGAGTTCTGAGGTCACAAACTCAGAATAACATATAGGCTATAATTTATAAGAATATATACTGTCAATCATCCAAAATATAATGATATTTCGTCACTACGCGTGTGAAACCGCGGGCGCAGCTAATATATAATAAATTTAATGTTTATATTCATATATGTATATTTATATATATTTATTAGTTCATGATATCATAGGGTTGTTAGGTATCAAATAACTACTTTGGTTGAATATTAAAGACAGAGCTGCAGTATTTCTTATTACTCTAATTGCTTCTGACAATCATCTCGTTATGGTTTGTTTTAGGCTTCATTTTAAAATTAAATTTGATAATAATTATAAATAACGTATTTGAAGTGATATTGAGTAGATATCTTATTGACTATCATTTCTATTTCTCGAATGAAATGGAGCCATAATTGTTCTGATAATGAGTGTAATGTTATATACATATTCAAAATTTAATTCAAGTTCAAAAAAGGAAAAAAGATTTCTTGATGGTCATAAAAACTTGTTTTTTCTTAATATTGAATAGGTTCGTGTTTGAAAGAAATTACAGCTGATGTCAGGTGGAAATGCTGTCTTAGAGCACGCTTACCTAGACGATAGAAGAGACCTGTTCATGCGATACTTGAAAACACCTAATGCAATTTAGGTGTTTCAAGAAAAACAGACGACGGTGAAAACTCCCGCTGCTCAGCGGTACGTATAATAAAAGTGCTAGCTTTGTCCGCTTGGCTTGCATTACCATGGTGGTAATGCAAGCCAAGCAGCAGTGGCATGAGCTCCTACGTCTTGGTGTCCGGTGGTAAAAAGTTGAGTTCTTTTCTGCGTATTTACTGTACAATGGGAACTGCTGCTCCGAATTGGTCAGGATTAACTCAGAATTCATTCAGGATGGATTTAGACTTCTTTCTACAGCTGCACCGCTTCGCTCTAGTACGCAACGGTTTTGTCTTGCACACCGTTGAGGTTTGGAATGAGCTCACAGCTGTGGTTTTCCAAAGGCGCTACGATATGGTTTTTTTTAAAAGGGTGTCATAAAATTTCTTCGAAGTCAGCAGCGCGTTGGTGACATCTCTAATGTTCCAAACGTACTTAGGCAACGGTAAGCGCTTTCCATCAGGTGGGCTGTCTGCCTGCCTGCTGTACTATAGCTATATTTTTTTTTGGAAAACCTATTCGTGCAATTTCGCAGCACTACACAATCTACAACTTAGTTCCAGCCAACCAAGCCCATTAGTGGGACATTTTTTAGTTGGCAGACAAACACACATATTGTATATTCCCGAATTAAGCAAGTAACGTTTATGTTATGACTAATATACAATGGACTACTCTGGGGCTGATCCCCGATAGCCAGACCATAGTAAATAACGGAGAAAATTCGTTTCCAAAATTTACTATACTAGAAACCAAACCCGGAGCTTCGGCATTGCGGTGAGGTAGGCCGATAAAGGCTTATCCCGCTACATGACAGAGGCCGTCACTTAATTGAAGGCAGCTGAAAATAATCTACATGGCAATACAAAACAGGCCACTCAAGCATGCTAGCCAGTGTTTCATATTTTATTTTTACTCCAATATGATTTCCATATGATAAAAATACAAAACAAGGGGGAACATTCCCCGTCTTTCCTATAATAGCCTGTCATCATAACAAATGATAACAATATTGCACACGTGCGAGTTCATTTTTCAGATTTCACCGACTTTTGTCGTGTTCTTACTAACCGTTCTTTTATCTTGAGATTGGTAGGAAATTTGTATCAGGTATTTGTATTATATGTAAAAAGTAGTAAATGTTTGACAGAAGTAAAAAAAACATTACATTTCTATTGCAGAGGTCAGCAGACAGTTATCAACGCCTATATACAGACATTTGTAACACCAAAGATGCTATAATTGAATCGTTTGTCTAACTTGATAATCAATTCAATTAAGCATTAAGTATAAATAAATTCTTGGTTCTTTTGTAAAAAAACTTGTGCGTCTCAGGACGCCCGACAGAAGTGATAACTTGCGTGAGAGAAAGGGAAGCCAGACCGGCGCCGTAACGCGTTACGTAACGAAGCGATTTACCATACCATAAGAAGTTATCACTTCAAAAAAGTTACCCCTTTACCCTTCTTTCCCCCCCTAACACATTTTGATACAGGACTCGTCTAAGGCAATCTACGCCACTGCAACCAACTCTCATACTACTAAACCATGAAGGTAAAGTGTGTAATTAAGTTAAACAAACTCGTGACCATTTGAACTACTAAAGGATCATTTAGGAAACCCTCTACCACCTAAAAGGATTAACGTCGTATTCCAAAAGTTTGCTCAAACGGTTGTACAGGCGAGGAAAAAAGTTTAAGCTCTTAATTGAGTCCGCTTATGGCCGCGTCCTTTATTTTACTATACTGCCTACCATCAGTTGTTTAAAATTCTTATTGTCGCGTGACTTTCATCCCTCTATTGTATTTTTGAAGTGATAATTCTTATGGGTGTGTATACCGCTTCGTTACGTAACGCGTTACGGCGCCAGTCTGTCTGGCTTCCCTTTCTCGCACGCATAGGGGAGCGGTAGGCAGGCTCCTCTCACTCTAACCCACAGCGTTAGCGGTAATTAGATTAACTAATAATACTAATAGTGTACAAACATAATTTTCTAATGTACGTATTCAAGAATTGTAACTAGGAATAAAATATATTTTATAATCAATATTTTTTTTTATTAATAAATAACCTTTCCTTACATTATCTTATAAATATAGATAAAATTTATGTAATAATCTAAGCTTTTCTCGAGTTAAACAATTTCAATATTAAATAGTCGGGCGTCCTGAGACGCACACGTTTGTTTATTTTACTATAAGTAGCCAGTATTCTGCTAGGTTATTGAAGTCAAAAGGGTAAGGTTTGCTAAAATGACTGACATTTGTATTAGCATTGTCATGTAAAAAGTTTGTGGATAATTCGAGTGTACTGTTACATGCCGACAAAAGTGAATGCACACCTGCCTGCCATAAACCTGGTTTATTACCTTTCCCCTGATTTGGACTTCTTTTGTTTACTTTGTGTTTTTTTTAATTAGGGAAAAACATTATATTGTTATTGTAGTTGTTTTATGGCAGTGATTAGGCAGGTGTGTCGAACTAATTCTAAGAAATCCAATCTATGCGGGCTGGCAGCCATATTGTATCGGTGCAGCAATGGCCCCATGGAGAGATCGGCAGTCAAGCGAGGATTACTATACGAGTAAGACGCACATTCGATAAGAGATATAGTTGCGGTTTTTGCGCGTGTTATTGACTTGTGCAGTTTGTACTGGTTGCGTCCAGTTATATTTATATCTGTGTTATACGTGTTAGTATAGTTTTAATGAAATCTATAGTAATTCCAATGGCATTTTAATTTTAGTTCCACTCTCGTAACAGTACATTCGTTAGAAAAACTCTATATACTGTTTTGGTCAAAATGGTTACGGAACCCTATAAAAGAATATAAAAACCAATTACTTGAGTTTTTCTAAGCTGTTGTTTACATGATTGTACGTGCGAAAAAGTATCCAAGCGACACGTTCCATTACACGTTTTTGCTTTTAATGCGATACACATAACGCATTATTATTTATGACCCAAGTTCGCTTCACGCGTTATTTGTCCTTTGTGTGGCACGTTACAATAAATTATAACTTAATTTATTCCTTTTCATTCTAAGATATGGAGAAAAAATTGTTATAATATATTTATACTTGTCGTTCCTTTACACGCGCATTTTCTAAGATCGTAAATTACTTCCTAAAACGGCACGTACACATAGAGCCCACTGAAGAGATAGGCTGGCCTTCATTGGGTATACGTCATCAATCTCTTTTTTTTATAATAGTCGGCAGACAAACACACATATTGTATATCCCCAAATTATGCAAGTTGTGTTATGGGTAATATACAACAGACTGCTCTGGGGCCGATCCCAGACACCCACACCCAAACCATAGTTCATAACGGAGAAAATCTGTTTCCGAAATTTACTATACCAGGAATCGAACTCGGAACCTCTGTGTTGCAGCGAGGTAGGCCGGCAAAGGTTTAGCCCGCTTAACCACAGAGGCCGTCTTATTATAATTTCTTAAAACATGTTTTTGTTTTAAATGCATTAATTTAAGTAAAAGAAGTACGTCTATATTTTTAAAATAAACGTTTTCTCTGTAGTCTTTCTAAATATTATTATCAGGCTGTCACTTTATTCTTGGGCTCATTTGTTTGGCGCCATTTTGGCGCTAATAGTCAAGGGATTAGTGCGAGAGTCCCGGTGAAATAAAAAGTTACCTATTTGAGTATTTATAGTTCCGGATTAATGTACGCGTCATTCGTCCATGTATTTGTTCATTTTCATTCCTTATTCAAAATCTCCCTTGCCTTCCGTTTTCAAAAAGAAACGTTTCGCAACTTACAGTTACACCCGCTTACAAATTCACGTAGTTCTACTCAAATATCTTTCAAAAGAGTTCAATTATTCCACCGCGCTTCGACGTGCGTTAGACTTGGAAATAATATAACTAGAAGATGTCAGAGTGTCTTACTGGTGCCTATTTCAAATGAAGCTATCGAAGAAAAAACAGTAAATTATGCAAATTGCGGACCCTTTTATCTTACATTCCTCTCTGGTCCTTCGATCCGGATCTTTCTATAGCCGAACAAACTAAAACACGAACTCATTTTAACAGTTATCAGTACTCAGATGTTTCTTTATTTTGTTTGGTAAGCCTTCTACATAATTTAGTATTCTGAATATAAATGACAAAAAACAGTGTCAACTAGATCGTTTTAGTAGAGAAAATACATTAAAGTGAACAAAAAAGCATACGAGTCATTGGAACGCCAACTTAATCTGGGCGTACCGCAATATTAGTTTCAGAGATTGTCGCAAGCGGCGCTTCAAATTGACACAAAATATGCTTGTCATTTATATGTAGCAGCCAGTCCAGTGGAAATAGTACACACAGGCTAGTCATCTATGTCTACATTTCGTCGACTATATTGGTTTTCTTGACGTTGTTGCCGCAGGCGGAATGCTGGCAAACGTTTGTTGGTACTTCGTTGGCTCTGTGTGTAGGCGGCCGAGGAAGATTTGAAAATGTTTGCGTATCTAGTCTGTGTTAAATATTAACAAATATATAAGTTTAAAGATAATCTTCAAGCTAACAGACATTCAGTGAAATTATATGCCCTTGACTGATAGAGGCAATTCTTGTGACAGTTCGAAAAAGTAGAATCGCTAGTGGTTGGTAGTTTTCTGGCCCGGATCGAACTCACCTCATAGGAATAAGATATATGCGCTAGATAATATTGTAATACAGATAAATCAAATGTGACACTTTTTATTATATTACGGCCGCGTTCCACATGAGCTTACAACAACCACGCTCACGACCGCTATTTTTCCCGTTCCACTTGCGAGAGTTATAATCATAAACTCAAGTGAAACAGATTTGTGAGCGTTGATGTCATTAACAACAAAATACACAAATGTCATTTTGATTTGGTTAATGTATGGTTGATTTGAAAACCGCGCCTTTGTCAACGAATCAATAGAGAGAATTAATGCTCTGTGGTCAACCCCTACTTCGACCCATCTCATGACATGGGTCATTGTGAGCGCTGCGTGATTGAGAATTATGACATCATTAGTGATGTTTTCGCGGCGAGCCAAATGACCGTGGTCACTTTGTGGAACGCTTGAAGGAGAATTTTGAGCGTTATAAGCTACAAAAGGAACGCCTCCTACAAAACGGCGATGCCCCGTAGATTTGTACCACACGACGACACAAAAAGTTGTGACGTCAGAATTTTTATACAAATAAAACGAGTAAAATAAGGTATATGAAAGCCTCTGTGGTTGAGCGAATTAAGCTTTTGACGACCGAGCTGGAACATAAAGGCTCCGGGTTCGATTCCAGTACATTATCCATAACATAAGTGTGATTCGCTTAGCTTGGGAATGCACCATGTGTGTCTTTGCCTGCCAAAAAAAGTATAAACTGTAGTTGAAATTACATCCATTAATCGTCATACATCATCAAATATCAATACTAAAACTAATATGAGATTTGTTGTGCGAAATCATTATGCTTCAAAAACACATGTACAACAGTTAAGCGACTTCATCCCTAATCTAAACAGGCTAGATAAAATCTCGGCTAGATATAAAAAAAGAGATTGACACGATATTAGTTGTCGTGGTCATAATGAAACTGCCGTTGATGGCTGTCGAGGGTTCATCAAGTTCAGTTGAGCCATTTGTCCGTGTTAATCGTGCTCACTAAATGCTCAGGCTGACCCACTTGCGGTTAAGTGTAGGTACGGCTGTTGTTAAGGGCGATACAAATTTATACGTCGCAATTAATATCAACTAGTAGTAAACAAGGTTGATATTATAATAATTTTAAGTGTCGAAAATATCAATTCTTCGATTATAAATTTAGATGGATATACCTGTCTTGTTTATAAGATAATGCTTTATTTCTCAGTAGAATAAGATTTACAAAAGAAAAAGCTAAACAAGTTATAATAAAACTACGCTTTAAAAGTTGTTTATTTGATTTTTATTATTCCGACGTTTCAGCCACTTTTCAGTAGCTGTTATCACGGTGACAAAGATGTCAAGTGTCAATGAGTATTGTTAAAGTTTTTATGTAGGTACCGCCAACTTGTTCATTTTAATTATTTAGTTTTAATTTGGTTTATGGTTATTATTTATTTTATGGGAGCCTAATCTAATTTACCACCGCTTCGAAACATGTTGTGGCTTGAAGAAACATGTCTTGCTCTAATATTTTATATAATATTAAAATTAGAGGAAAAAGAAAAAGAAATTATCAATCAAGTTGTTTTGTGTTCCGGTGCACGCAAAAACAGCTCACAGTGTCTTGAGGTCTGGTAGTTGGTTTTTGCAGGGTTTGGGTCTTGTTACTTTTGATGATGGAATCATAAACAGGTGGTACTTGCCAAACATCTTCTCTACTGAAATTTGCGTGTTTTTTTATGTAGCCTCACGCATCATTCTAGGTATAATACGATTCTCTTTTGCGAGAATTTGTGGTTTATCGAATCTGATGTAGTGGTTGGGTTTATCCAGCGTGTGTTCACCAAGTGCGTGTGTAAACCAATTCTTTAGTCGGCTTAACTTTGAGAGTCCGAGACCCCATCATTCTATTAATGGTCTAAGGAGTCTGCGAAAATAGTCGTATGTGTGCGAAGAAATGTAATCACTCTTATAATTGATGCCAAAATATTTTATCGGCACTCAACTCCGGTCGTTGACGTAAACGCTTTACGAGATATCTTTTATATTTGGGACATTGTTTCAACTGCTTATTACTTTTATATCCGACAAATTAATTCTTAACAACTTCACGTGTACTCGGATGTGAGAGAGATTAAATGAAATGAAAATATTGTTACGAGTCGCGAGACTCGAATTAAAATACCGTTAGATTTACTATAGAGTTTGTTAGAACTATTCAAACACATATAACACAGGTACAAATATAACCGAACACAACAAGTCCAAACGTAACGTAGAAGGTCGTAATTCAATAACACGCGCAAAGTCCGTCACTTATTAGATTTCCGATTGTAGTACACATGTCTCGCTTCACTCGTGGTTCTCGCTCGTCCGCCTCCCCCTCCATCAGGTCATCGTTTTATACTGTACAAATACAATATCCCCGTATCTAAGTCGTCTTAATCCGTCACACCTGGCTAATGACTCGACCGCAAACTGCCATAAAAAGGTACAATAAAACAATGGCCTGTTTTCTAATCACAAAGTAAACAGAAGACCACGATCATAAAAGAGTTACAATTAGTTTAAATGTCGGCAGGTTATAAAATGTGTTTTGTTTCAGATATGCAGGTGGATTTTGTTTTTGCCTGGACCTAAGTTGTAACAATATGTTACTACCGACAGTGGGTGCATATATAAGGCTTTCTAAGTGAAGACCCATGCATAAAGTTACGTCAAGTTACAATATTCATTTATTCCTGCATAACTTAGCAAGATTAAAACTGAACGCAACGAACGTGATAAACTATAGGTACATTAATGTATATAATAACTTGTCTAAGGCGGCTTGGCAGGTTTGACACATCGATTATCTCGATGTGCAGGTTTCACGGCTTTTCCCTTCATCGTTGTTAGCGAGTGGTAATTGTAACAATATGCATATTATAATAAAACTACGTTTAAACGGTTTTATGCGCGGTAATATATTTGATTTTTATTATTCCGACGTTTAGCCACTTTTTAATAGCCGTGACCACGGAAGACAAAGATATCTTCCGTGACATTTGTGTATGGCATCAACACTTCGTTATCTATTCTACTTGAGTTTATGATTGTGACGCCCGCAAGCAATTGGAACGGGAAAAATCGTGGTCGTGAGTGTGGTCGTTGTGAGCCCAAATGGAACGCGCCCAATGTATTTTAGACGATACTAAGTTAGTCGTTTGGATACAATTATTTTTTGCAGTTTAAAAATACTGTACTTAGGTTTCAATTTTTAAGATAACACATTATTGTAGCAAAGAGGCTGGTTGATATAACTAGTGTGGCCATAAATACTGTTGCATAAAAACTTTTCTTTTTCAACTTTTTAATTATTTTGAATTTGAAACACGTATGTTATTTTAAAACTTGTTTCGATTTTGCGTCATTTCACATATTTTTTCGTGTTCATTATCAAATTACGATATGGAATGGGATGTTAAAGAAAATAGGATTGCAGTGATCGCCTTGCACAAAGCCGTCGGTCATAGGTACAAAGGCGAAGTTACGGTCGGTGAACATACATGACGATTTCATAAAAGTTCGGTTTTCGTCAAACCGGCTAAGGTATGTCAAAATGTAATATTAATAAATTCAATCGACATAGCAAGATAAACACCAACTTTGTCTGCGTGCAATCAAAAAGCATACGTTACAGAAATAATAGAAAATGTTTCCGATTTTCCTCACGTACCCAACATTTTTATATGTCGAAATATTTCCAAACGACTGACAATAACGCTTGCACGGAAAGTTTAATATGTTCCGAGACTGGAAACTGAAGAGTAGCAAGTTTAAATTGCACTCGCGTTATTTTTAGAGAAAATTTCGTGATACATTGTATTACTACAGTGTTGGAAAGGTAAAGGATCATGAAATACCAAAGATTTAGTGATCTTTGACAATATTAATAATATATAGAAACGTGAAAAAAGAAAATTGGATTGTTGTCAATAACAGACGCTGAGATTTACAACAAGAAACAATGAGGATATAATCACTATGCTTAGGAGAAATAATATTTGAGTATTATAGTTTAAAAAAAGTTCAACCAATACAAATAAGAAAATTTACCCTAAACTCCTAATTAAAAATAAACTAATTATAAATAAATTAAACTAAAAATAAACTATGTATACAAACTAAAATTAAACCATTTTAGTTTGTAAATATAGTTTAATTTTGACAATATTATGTTTCATAGTCAATTTAATGTTAGGCGTAATTATGACAGCGCAACGTATCCAAACTTAGCAAATTGGCACAACCGATAGCGGATTATAAAGTCATTGATGAACTATTTTAATTAAAAAGTTTATGAATGACAACAATTTAAAACATTGTTTGTAAATTTTAGATAATATTTTATTCAAAGTTATACATTTTTTTTATTGCAGGAGTTCAGCAGACAGGCAGACAGCCCACTTGATGGATAGCGGTTGCCATCGCCTATAGACATTTGCAACACTAAAGGTGCTACAAATGCGCTGCTGCTCTCATAAGGGAAACTGGAATCTGGTCACTAATGCCGGAACACAACTCAAAATTGTTATGGTGACATACTTTAGACGAGGGGTGGTAGCCATCCAGTCGGGGAAATGCCCTACCACCTGGCTGTGGGTTGTTTTGTCGCCTCTCACGACAGGCCGCCACAACGCAGGAAATTGTATTCTTTCTCCGTTCCTACACGGATTAGGACGGACATGCAATAAAATAATTCGAATAGTAAAAATAGTGAATTCTACATATATAAAATTCAGAGATTCTGAATTATATATATTTTTTATTATTCAATTAAGGAAATGGCTAATGGCTCTTTTATAAATTAAGCTGTACATATGTTTTTAGAATAGGTATATATAGCGTGTAAAATTGTATAATTTTGTAAAAATAAAGTTATATAGGAAATGGCCGATTGTATTGTTTAGAAATAAGAGGGTACATAACAAAATTAGTTATTACCCTTAAACAGAAAACATGACAAGAAAAACTAAATAAATGTAACAATACCTACTTTGTAAAAGAAACGAATAAGTAAAACAACTTACTATATCTCGTAAATTTTTAACAACCGAATAAAAATTACGATAACCCAAAATCCGAGCATTACTTTAAGGGTGTGTAAAAATTTCATCGTCTACAGATAGTAACCTTCGGGTTGAATTCATGGGCAGTGCGGAGTTATGGCCAATGTACTTCAAGAAGGCGGGCGAGTGAATAAAAGGATATGCTTTGATTAAATTCCTTCAGAACAAACCCTAGCAATATATAATGCGAACAACCTAGATGTCATTTTATGGTTTCCTTACCAAATTACATAAACAGTAGTTCGTCGCTTCTGGGGACTAAGGAACTTAATTTCTAAGGAAATTAACTCACATTAAGTCACCCTTGAGACCAGACCAGACCAGAGAGACCTTTTATCCGGAACGGAGAAAGAATACAATTTCCTGCGCCGGGCGGCCTGTCGTAAGAGGCGACAAAACAAACCACAGCCAGGTGGTAGGCCATTTGCCCGGCTGGATGGCTACAACCCCTGGTCTAAAGTATGTTGCCATAACAACCTTGAGTTGTGTTCCGGCATTAAGTGACTAGGTTCCAGTCTCCCTTAAGAGAGCAGCAGCACATTTGTAGCACCTTTGGTGTTGCAAATGTCCATAGGCGATGATAACCGCTTTCCATCAAGTGGGCCGTCTGTCTGTCTTTTGAACTCCTGCAATAAAAAATTTAAAAAACCATCAACAAATTACACTACATAAATTACATGAATTTTTGCTCCCTAGTGTGACGTCACTTATTTTTTGAATGTTATTTTTAGTAATTATTCAATTAAAACGGTATAGTAGTGCCGTAATAAGTCTTATTTCCATTTTATTTTATTTTAAGTAGGTACTACACTCATTCAGACAGACTTGGAAATCATTTGGAGTTTTTCGTGAATATATCAAATTTTGTGTATTGTGGCGACCGAGGGTAGAACTTTCTGGCAGCGTAAGACGGTTTCAAGACTTTGGGGAAAAGGTAGAAGATTCTGGTTGGAAAAGACAAGGACGGATATGTTTTAGCAAGGATAGAAGATAAACGAAAGCTCTAGAATAGAAAGTTCGGGAAGGAAAAGACAGAGATAGAAAGATGTTAGAAAGGGATAGATGATAAACGAGAGTTGTGGAATAGAAGGTTGGGGAAGGTAAAGACAGGAATTGATAGATGTTTAGAAAGGGACAGATAGTAAATAAAAGAATAATACATACATACATACATACATAACTTCACGCCAGGTCCCTTGCGGGGTAGGCACGAACAACAGAGTGCCATACAGGAAAGAAAGAATAATGAAAAGTTCAAGAAAATGCTTCTGGGTATATAAGCAGTGTAAGGTACACCTACCAGACAGTTTAGAGTAAGTGACAAGTGCGATACGGAAGAGTTGAAAGAGAAGTTCAACAGAAGACAGTGACGAGTTTAGTGGTGAATTTAGTCAAAATAATTTGAAGTTTTTCATTAATAGTTAAAATTTGTTTATTAAAGCTATTATGAAATATGACGTCACGAAATTTGGGATTCCTCCCAACCGTTATGACACAATCAGCGCGTTCCATTAGCATCTTACAACGACTACGTTCACGACCAAGATTTTTCGCGTTCCACTTGCTTGCGGCGTCACAATCGTAAACTCAAGTGGAATGGTCATTCCACCAACCTCTTGACATGGGTCATTAGTGACGTTTGCGCCACGACCGTGACCACCGCGGTCGCCTTGTGGAACGGCAGACGGAGCATTTTGGGACGTTGTGAGTTACTAAAGGAACGCGCTGAATGTCATATACTTCGTTCTTTGGCTATGTTATAAACCTTTGGTATATATAGGATTTGATCAGCGCAGACATTTTGGCCACATCACATAAAACCAAGTACGGCTACAACAGCCTGTTCGGCGGCGGAAACTTTTGAATCACTGCAACATTCATGAGAGTTACTTGTTTGTTGTTTAAAGGCATTGAAGTCCTGAGTAACTAAACAGTAAAACTTGAAAGTCTTAACAAATTTCTGTTCAATTACATTTTTTTGGATCGAAGTTACTTATCGCACTGTTGGCTGGTGGCTCGTGGTTGGGTCCTTTTGTAAGTGCAACACACACTTTTGTAGCTAAAAGTTTTAATACGGACGTATTGCCGCGAAAGAGTATAAAGACTCTTTGAAAGGGCAAATTGACTCTTATAGATTGAAAAATAATATAATACAACAAAGTAAATCCATTAATTATACGTTTACATAACAGCACGTTACTCGGCGGATAGGGGCTAGACGAAAATAAAAAAATACGCTTTTATAGAAAATTCTACTAAAAATAGAAAATATATTTTAATAAATTTAAATTAAAAATAGTGTAAAAAAATGATTTTATTGTAAAAAAGCGTGGGGTGCTTTTCAGGATATTATCATAATAAGCCTTCTTCTCATATCTGTTCATAAAATATTTATAACACTTTATACCACGCACCCCACGTGTTACGAACTCTTTCGTATTTATTTTTAAATATGTTCTGTTAGTTAGGAAAGTGACGTTTCTGTTTATCTTAGTTACCAATTACATGTATTTTTCACCATCGTTGACCAGCGTATTATTTCTATATATTCTTACTAAATTCATACAGTCCCTAACATTTTGGTCCTTCTACCGTTTTTAATAACAACGATGGTGAATACGCGATCACATAAAATAACGACCGACTCCAACCTCCCGTTGGGTGAGGCTCAGGATTCTCGAGCGGCCCATTCGTCGTCGACCACAAACATCGACGCGTCGCCGGGAACCCACGAAGAGCCATCGCCGAGGAATGGACGTCACACTGCGTCGGATTATAGAACTAGATCGCGTAATACAGGGAGTACTAAAATTTCTATCGCTAAAGCTGAAGTTGAGTATATTCGCCGTTTAGCCGACATAGAACGACGGCAAATAGAGTTGAAAGCCGCTGAGGCCAAGTTAGCTTTAGATAAAAAAGTCGTGGAGGCAGAGTTACGGGCTGAGCTTGCTATTAAAAAAAGTAGAAGCCGCAGTTCACGGAGCCATAAGGTTGAGTCGTGGCTTCAAAGGCATGATAACTTTGATGGTAATTTGGCAATGGAACCGCTTAGCCGGCAGTCCAAGGTTAGCACTCCTGTGCTTGCTGAGCCACCGTCCAAAGAACCATGTAACGGTAACTCCTTTTACCTTCCCAACGACGACTATAAAAATAGTATAAATTTAACCAAAGAAATAGAAAGTATTAAGAATGATCAACCGCTTTCGAGAAAAAGCAAACTCTTGCATCTTAGCCCTACTATTGGAGAAGATCACCTTCTTAGGCTAAAGGGCAGAATTGATCACAGATCTCATATTGCCCAAGAAACCAAACTACCGATATTCTTGGATTCAAGGGATAAAACTGTTGAACTGCTTATCACTAATTATCATATAAAGGCTGCACATGGAAAAACTGAGATGGTAGTCAACGAATTAAGGCAATTTTACTGGATTGTTCATCTACGCAGCACTGTACGATCCATTTCATTTGAGTGCAGAATATGTCGCATAAGAAGAGCGCAACTATTCGATCCACCAATGGGCGATCTCCCTATGGCGCGATTAGGGCATCATAAGAGAGCGTTTACATACGCTGGCTTGGATTATTTTGGCCCAGTACAAGTATCTGTCGGCCGTCGTCGAGAAAAGCGCTATGTTGCACTTTTTACATGTCTTGTAACGAGAGCGGTTCATTTAAAATTGGTGTATAGCCTGAGCACCGACGCTGCCTTGATGGGTCTGCGAAGATTTATTGCTCGAAGGGGAGTTCCTACGGAAATTTGGTCGGACAATGGTACGGCGTTTGTTGGCGTCAGCCGTTTGTTAAGATCGTTGTACGGTGAAGCCATAGAAGAGTTTGCAGCTAATGAGAGAATATCCTGGAAGTTTATACCACCCTCAGCTCCGTTTATGGGTGGAGCATGGGAGGGACTGATTAGATCCATAAAAACTGCGCTAAAAGTTACTCTCAAAGAACGCAACCCTTCGGACGAAGTTTTGAGTACTCTGCTCTTTGAAGCAGAAGCTTTAGTGAACTCTCGCCCTTTAACACACGTTTCATTCGATCCCAGACAGGAAGAAGCGTTGACACCGTTTCACTTCATATTAGGAACTTCTTCTGGAAAGTCAATCCCGACGACTTTAGATGACTCAGACCTGGGCAGCCGAAGCAGTTGGAAGAAATCAGTACGGCTTACTGATTACTTTTGGACAAGATGGCTGAAAGAATATCTGCCTACTTTACTCCCAAGACGTGCACGGGGATCAGTTCCAGAGGTTAAAGTCGGAGACCTTGTAATTATTGTCGATGACCAACTTCCACGAGGAACCTGGCCAAAAGGAAGAGTTATTTCTGTACATCCTAGCCAAGATGGAGTCGTTCGAGTAGCGGATGTACAAACTTCTGCTGGATTATTTCGTCGACCATTGAGAAAGCTGGTGCCTCTCCCCATTTGAAGAAAAATGGGAGAATGTTACGAACTCTTTCGTATTTATTTTTAAATATGTTCTGTTAGTTAGGAAAGTGACGTTTCTGTTTATCTTAGTTACCAATTACATGTATTTTTCACCATCGTTGACCAGCGTATTATTTCTATATATTCTTACTAAATTCATACAGTCCCTAACACCACGCTTTTTTTTTACAGTAAAATCATTTTTTCTTAAACTATTTTTAATTCAAATTTATTTTCTATTTTTTAGTTGGATTTTCTATAAAAGCGTATTTTTTAAAGTTTTTTAAACTATTATTTATTTTTCATTTTTTAGTTGAATTTTTTTTTAAAGGTTTTTTAATACAAGCTTTTGAGATCCTGTATATCATGTAGCAGCAGAGTGCTAGCCAAGACAAGTAAAACGAGCCCAAACACGACGGGTCTGTCTTGTTTAGTACAGGAGTTCCTATGGCCACCTTCCGACTCCATCATCAGATCAGCTCCATGGTACCATATTATTGCATTATCACGCGATATACATGCAAAAGTTCAGCTCAATCGGAAATCGGGAAATCGATCAAATTTAACTTGAAAGATTCCGTTACATATTAACATACGTATGAAGCTAATAAAAGCGTATTAAAAAGAGTTAAGCGAAACAAGAATATGCTGATCACTATATATTATTATACAATTTCGAACATTAATGCAATATAATAACATCTAACCATTAATGTTATGTACGCTGTTTTGAAAATAGAAGGTCTTGTAATTACCTTTATTACTTACTATAAGATGTCTTCGATGGTCTTTGATAGTCTTCGATAGACTCCGATGGCCTTAAATAGCCGCCAGTGGCCTTCGAAACTTCGTTCCAACCAGGTGTTTCAAATTCAAATCCAAAGACACTTTATTTCTTTTTTATTGCGATGCTGCCAAACAGGCAGATGGACCATGTACTGGAATGTGGTTACCATCACCTATAGAGGTTTGCAAGACCAAGTGTAAATCCAACTTGTTTCTTTATGAATCGGTGAACACAGACTTCGGCAAATTGTTCCTCTCGACAGCGGTGCGCGAAAGAAAGATAGAGGTAAACGGATTAGTTCTAACCAATAGTATGTCCACCGTGCAACTATAGCCTGAAATGACGCGGTGCCAAGGATATGGGGGAAACTAAGTCGTGAAGTACATATCTATCTCTATCTGCATGATGGAGAAAGAATACTAGTTCCTGCGTTGGGGCGGCCTGTCATAAGAAGCGACAAAACTACCTAGAGCTACCATCCCTGAGCTAGAACATGCTGCCATGACAACCTTGAGTTGTGCTCCGGTATTAAGCCCGGTTCCAGTCTCCATTTAGAGAGCGGCAGCACGTAGTTAACACCTTTGGTATTACAAATTACCACAGGCGATGTTAACCACTTTACATCAGGTGGGTCGTCTTACTAACATAATCACCAACTAGCTGGAAAATTTCTTTCAAAACGATGATAATCCCTACTTGCCAATTTCGCGAGTTATGTACGTAACTAATGTAAATATAAATAATTCTTAAGTTACTGTAACAAAACTTAAAATATGGTGTTTGTAATAAATATTTCATAGCTGCTAAACAACGGACCACAAACATTCCCGAAACAGCGGGTGTGATGCTTTCGTTAAGACAAATAGAAAATCTTGTTTCGCGTTCCGAAACAGTGGAATTGACCAAAACTATTTGTTCATAAGTCCGAAATTGCTGTGTGGACGTAACTAATAAATCAAATTAGAAAAGGGTCCGCCACATTGATCAGGGTTCGGCTGAGGAACTTGGTAACGCTTCATTACTTGACCTCTAAAGAAACGTAGCGGTCACTACAGTAACACTAGACTGTGTTGTTGATTGCATTATTGGGCTCATATGTTTTAGGTTGCTTTTAGACATGCGGGAATGAAGCGCGGAGTCCCTAGATTGTCCGTTTTCTGTAGGATATACTTCGACAAGTATACCGAGGAGTTGCTCGAAACAGTTTCTCCTACGCCTTTTTACTCCTCGACAAGCAGACGTACGAGAATGCCAACCAAGCGTATACGCCCTGTTTCGTTACCGTCGTAATCTTTACCGTCGTTTGTCTGTCTGTCTAACTACATTGTGTCTGTGAAAGACACACTCGTTCACTGATTGGCAACGCGAGTTTCTCTGGTTCACTACGCGGCGTCCAAAAATATAAGGAGATGCTTTTCGGCTTAAGACTATACGTAGAATAATGAGCCTAGGTAACTATCCTCTTTGTGTAAGGTGTCCAGAATGCTGCCTACGATATTTCACTGGATCGCCATATTGATATGGACATGCTTGTACATGGATGGATCAATAAGCAGAGTATATTTTCCCAAAATAGTATTATAGCCTATTATTTAAATTCACTTACTTTCACTTTCCCTATACTTTATCCGATGTTTATTGCTTTTCTTATAGTTCTGATAGTGGAAAATATTGAGGTACGAGTTTAAAACGTTTTATTAAACAAAATTGTGATTACCTATGTGTTTGTTGCTAAGTAGTGGTTTTTATATTATACTAACTGTCCCGGCAGACGTCGTCCTGCCCGGTAAAAATAGGTGTTGATCGTAGAGGGTTGAAAATTTAGGATTGTGTGTATTTTTTAATGCTGTATCATAAAAAAATATCTAAACATTAAAAAAAAAATTAGGTGTGCACTACCCTTAACATTTAGGGGGATGAAACATAGATGTTGTCCGATTCTCAGTCCTACCCAATATGCACACAAAATTTCATGAGAATCGGTCAAACCGTTTCAGAAGAGAATGGTAACTAACATTGTGACACGAGAATTTTATATTAATATCAATTGTAATACTAAAAATTAATCTAACCTATTAAATAAAATTAACTTAAAAATATATTTACAATAGTAAAAAAAACCCGTAAAATATATTAAAGCCCGTTCAGCCCCACCACTGTCGCTGAGCATTGTGGCACTGGCACTGATAATTGCAGAATGTTTCATATATAAAGATAATTCATTGGGCCAGCCTTTTGATATTGTATTGTTTATATGTTCATATGAAGTTCATAATACGATGGTTTGTAACAAAGCCTAGCAACCGCGCCGACGCACCTACAATTCGCGCGTCCACCGTGTTAGATATTCCTATATACACATTACTATAGTCAGAGAGAAAAGAGTAGAGTATGTAATTGTTACAACTCTGGTCCCGAAAACAACAAAATCCACCTGCATGTCTGAAACAAAGCACATTTATTACCCGTCGGCATTTGAACTAATAACATTTAAAGTCTTTTATGCCCGTCTTTTTTTGTTTACTTTGTTTAAAATTTGTGATTAGAAAACAGGCCATTGTTGTAATGTAATCTTTTATGGCAGTCGTTAGCCAGATGTGTCGGATTAAATCTACTTAGATACGGGGACATTGCAGTTGCGCAGTATAAAACGATGACCTAATGGAGGGGGAGCCAATCGAGCGATAACCACGAGCGAAGCAAGACGTGTGTACAATTGGGAATCTTTTAGTGACGGACTTTGCGAGTTTTACTGAATTACGTCATTTGAACTTGCTGGGTACGGTTATATTTGTACCTGTGTTATACGTGTTTGTGTAGTTCCAATTAACTCTATAGTAATTCTAACGGCATTTTAACTCGAGTCTTGCGACTCGTAACATAATGTATGTAAGTGCGAAGCCTGGCAACAACTCTTGAAATTTCCGCTTAAATAATAAACACAGTTCATTCATACGTTCTTTCATTCAGTGTAATACAATAACAGTTGAAGAACGGCCATTATCTTTGCAAAATAGGTTATACTATTTTATCGTTTCAACATCGTTTCTCATAATAACACACCAAATACCATGAATTATTTATCCGGGTCGAGACCAATAATGTGTGTTGGTATTATCGTCGGTTTTCGACAAAATCCTCAAGCTTTATTACCACTAAGCCCTTTAGACAAATCTAATCTTATTACTTTTCATTGCCAACGGGTAGCTTTGCAAAAATTCGTAATAAATGTGATTTGTGAGGATGTTTGTTTGTTTGTTCATCATAGAATTAGGCATAAGGGAGCGTACTTTATTGTACAACAAAATTTCAATGAAGACATATATAAGTTTAGACCTAATATCTATTTTTTCATAAAAGTAGAAGTCTTACTGACATAAATGCCGCTGGGCAAGAGCTTTTACGTTATATAGAAACTGAGATACGAATAGTTGAAAATTAACGAAAAATCGACTTTTCTAAAAATTCAAAACATTCTCAGCTTCAATGTACAGACACGGCATCTTTAGAATTTTATAATATTATAGATACTAGATGAAAGTGTAAGCGTTTTCTTAGAAATAACACAACCCAATTTTTTACAGCCTAGTCTTTTTAAACATCCTATGATAGTTTTTTCATGGCCGCTGTAACGCTTTTAGTTTCCATTTTATCGGATGTCCGGAAATGGCCTTGCACGTTTTATGGCGAAAGTGTTTTTATAGTAAATATTTCGTTTTGAATACGTTTTCGTCTTTGTCTCTCTAAATAGTCTTCATGGTTTATATAGTTGGGTGTTGCAGAAAAAGTATGAATCTAGAATAAACGCAGTCGCAATGAGAGCTTTGAGAAGTATATGTCAGGTAAGCATGAATTGTATGATACACAATAATGTAATAAGGGAACGTTGCGGATTGAACGAATTGAAGATAATATTTTCTTAAGTTTTCGGGACTTGTATACATAATAAAACTACGTTTTAACGGTTTTGAGCGCGGTAATTTATTCGATTTTTGTTATTCCAAAGTTTCGGCCACTTTTCAGTGGCTGTGATCATGGAAGGCAAAGATGTCAAGTGTCAATGAGCATTGTTAAAGTTTTATTTAGCCTACCGCCAACTTGTTCATTTTAATTATTTAGCTTTAATTTTTTATGGCTATTTTTTACTCTATGGGAGCCTAATCTAATTTACCACCGCTTCGCAACTTCGCTTCTCTTTAAGCCACAACATGTTTTCACAAAAAATTAGAGTTTCTACGGTAACGCCATATAACTTTTTTTTTTTATTAAATGAAATTCATTCGATTCTATATATTTTGTCATAGTCTTTTGCATTCAAACTTATACGATCTTATTCATATTGAGTTAGAGTGAGTTTGCAAGCTACTTTAAGCTTCCTTACAATAGCCTGCAAACTAACCATAACTCAATATGAATAAGACAGACAATGTTCAAATTTTTGACAGCACCCACATTAATTCATTCATGTCATCATAAGAACCAAATAAAATCGCCCCGCTGAACAAATGTAAAATAATCCAACCGCAATACTTCGCTTTGTGAATTTATTAGTACATTAATTCTAATTAATATTTAACAATTATTTAAAACCAGCTCCACATCGTAGACCTGTTATTAAATTTGAGTATCATCTTGTCGATGAATTATATTATACAATTGCGAAGTAGAATTTGGAGGGAGTTACGGAATCGTATATAATTTCATCTCATTAACAGGTACGTGCATGCTTTTTCTTTATAATTTCGTTTCTCCAAATTATCCCTTACAATTTCATACAATTTTGATACAGTCCACAATTATTTATTTTAGTAAGGCTTAGGGCGCGTTCCCACTTTGTCGTGACGACAAATAATCGTGTTGTTTAAAGTGTCGAGACTTATATGTTTAAATGGAGGTTTTCACTTATAGAACGACACGACTTCCTGTCGTCTACGACAATATTTGCAGTGACGACAGACTGTCTTGACAGTGGGAACGGCTAGCATGACAGTCGTAAAACGATAAATAAACGATAAAAAAATATCGTGTCGATGTTTACACGTGTTTTATCTTCTCCCTCGCTAATGATGTGTAAACGACAAAGCGACTGCCGTGAAACGATAAAATGTCGTCGCAAACCAATGGGAACAGCTAGATACGATAGTCGCTAAACGATAAAAAAAAATTAACGACAAACAATGGTTATAATGGCAACAGCTAGAGACGACAGTCCTCCAACGATAAATTAATCGTTACGACATAGTGAGAACGCGCCCTTACAGTCAAATAACGATATAAATTAACAACATAAATAAAAAGTATTGCTAATTACAAGCCTTAGCATATAGACTTGCGCAGGTTAATTGATGAAGATGTGTGTGTGTGTGTATGTATGTGTGTCAGTGTGTGTGATTGATGATGGAGATTGAAAAAATATAAAACGAAAAAGTGAAATTAAAAGGTTGAAAACAGAATTTGAATTTGAATACATATTAATTAGTTTGGAAAAAACTAGTTTTCTTTGAAAAATTCTTTACTCATTATATTTCTAAAGGTGCTGGGTTTAGTTAGATATCAATGTTCAATTTAAGTGCTAGATCGTTAAATTGTGAGGCTTTGCGTAGAAAGAAAGAATTTTGCCTATAGTTAGTGGATGCAAATGGTACATACAGCAACCGCCTCTGCCTAATGCCCAATTGTTGATTGCGTAGTCCAACATTACAAAGAAGTTCTGGACAGTCGATAAATCCGCTAATTATATTAAGTAGAAAACAAATATCATTTACATTCCGCCATTATCGTCAAATAATCCAGCACCGCCGCATCAGTATCCATAAAAACATACACGCATTCGTTAAACAATCCTTAACTATTGTGCACTCTTAAAAAATATTGTACATTTTTGGATAGTAAAATTATATAAGTAAAGTTTATCTTTGAGTTCCCACCAAAAATTCATTACATTTTTATGTACAGGTTGCCTATATTTCTTCTTGTAGGGCGTTCCACCAGCAACGCACAACGCCCAAAATGCTCAGCTTGCCGTTCCACAAGGCGACCGCGAGCGTTGCGGTCGTGGCGAAAACGTCACTAATGACGTCATCATTTTCGATCACACAACGCCCGCAACAACCCATGTCAAAAGGTGGGTCGAAGTGGGCGTTGACCACAGAGCATTAATTCTCTCTTGTCAATATATTTAAAAAGGCGCGAATTTTGAAACAAGATGGCGAATGAAAAATATCTTTCTTTATTAATTTTGTAAAATTAATTTTAATGTATTTTAAACAGCCATTTATCATTTTCCTTTATTTGTAATTAATATTTATTTACATGATTTGTTTCTAATCAGTTTTCATTTTCGTTGACTTGAATATAATTATATAATTAATGAGAAATTCATTGTTTGTAGACATAGCTTTTGCTGCAGAGTTATAACTCAGAATATAGAGAGATAGACAACAAATGATTCTATGTATTTCTTGAAAGTCTTAATGCCTTTTAAATTTTTCATCTGAATAACGATCGACTATATTTTTATATTGTGTAATACGTGGTCTGAGATCACGTTTTTTAGTATTACGTTTATTTTATAAACTTAACGTCCACTCTTCATCTGAGCTAGGCGATTTGCTTTCTTCGAAATTATTACCGCGATGAAGTAGCCGATACCAATGGGGTCACCCATTAAGGACATTTTGTATAAATAGCTATATTTCTTTTAACATAGTCATCCCTATTGAAAAAGGCGCGATTTTCATATTAACCAATGACATTTGCGTATGACATTAATGACATCAACGCCCCATAACCCGTTCCACTAGCTTTTAGGATTGTAACGTCCGCAAGCAAGTGGAACGGCAAAAATCGCGGTCGTGAACGTGGTCGTTGTGAGTCCCTAGTGGAACGCCCTATTGGAGAGATGTATTCGGCATTGATGAAATCTACGAGAAGGTAGGCGTTGTTTTGTGCAAAGAGGTCAGACAACTGGCCGATAGACGTAAAGATTAGACGCCATTATGATTCTGCAGATTATAAATATGGAAGTTTTTTTTATTTTTAAGAGGGAACTTTGAGAGTTTTTAGGAGACCCATTAACTATACTGCAGTGCAGTCGTGCACTGGGCGGAGCTTGCGGGACTGAAGAGGCATTCTATTCGGAGTTGCAGGACCCAATGCAGACTGCAACAAAATTCATAGTCCTGAATTACGCGATTAAATGCTAGCGGACTGTCATGCAAAATTGTGGATTGTGCCCTTTAGTCTGCTCTGTAATATTCAAAAATAGAATATAATTTTTTTAAGGCAACGATAATTGTTACTATTTTTTAGTTCAAATATGGCTTTGTATAACTATTGTATCTAGCCGTTGTAAACTAGGCGGGAATGTTCAGTTTTTATAATAATCTATAAGATTACCTATATATTATTATAAAAATTGCTATATATAGGCTTTTAAGCCTCAGACTAATTGAAGGTAGATTGAAGAGTTCATGACTAACGCCAAACAAGGGAGTTCTTGTGGCAGCTCAGAATGACATCTTTTTATGTTTGATTGCAGGTAAACTGGCAAACGGACCACCTGGTGGTAGGTGGCTACGTTTGCTTATGGACATCTACAACACGAAAGGAGCCGATGCGTTGCCAACCTCGTTAAGGCTTTAAGTTTCTTTTCACGACCTTTTTGAAGAACCCCATATTATACTCCCGTATATATTCCCGTTCTGGGAGAACCGCGAGAGGGAGTTCTGTATTGTACTAAACGGTTGCAAGTTTCTATACAAACACACAGTTTTGGCATAAAGTCAATCACCACGCGTACTATAACTACTGTTCAACGGTATAAACTTCTTCAATATTTTGCCAAAAAACTAATGTGAAGTCAATTTAAAAATAAAATTATAAATGACAATATGGCGGCTATTTGATCGCACGAGTTTTATTTTAGCAATTTGAAAGTGATTACCGTTACACCCTAAAGTTATTCCTGGTGTTTGTAATACTAGAGGAATAAATTTAATCTTGTCACCACAAATTTCAGGCTTGAAAAAAAAAAACTATTTACTCAAATGAACCATCAAACAAGATTGCCAGTATTAAAAATAAGGTATTTGCGACACTAAAAAATAGATATAAATTCCGAATTCCACATTTGAAAACGGAAGACTTATTCAATTCATTGAATCAGTTATGCGATTTATAGAGCGTTGAAGAATGCAATGGGGTGAATGAACGGTATTGGTCTTTGGCTCTAAAAGTAGAGGAAAGTAACATCTCTTAATTTATTAGAAAAGCGGTTCCAGTATTATTATATAAAGGAAAAAATCGTGTTTAATGCTTTATATATGTATCCGAAATATGTGTTTAAAATACATTTCGGTATTTCCATACGACTTGTCTTTGTAAACTTCAGACGTCTTTCCTGTGAAAACTATACTTATTATTGGCATAAAGGTATTATCTCTTCATCTTCTTTATAAAAAGTTCAACATACCTGTGTAGTCTGCGTCAAATTTTCAATATCAATAAAGTAACTACAGTTACGTTTTTGTCAATGTTGTCAGTCATTTTGTTTAAAGACATAATATTATGTGTTGAGCAAACATGTTTTCAAGAGTCGTCAAAAAGTGTTATCATGTTTTTTGATCTATAAACAAAAAAGATGCAAACCTCATTTCCCATTTAACATACATACATACATAAAAATTTATTCTAAAATAAGTAGCACAGTAATATTCTATTCCATTTTACCTTACATCAAGCTTACCACTTTCCATCAAGTGGGCCGTCTGCCTGCCTGCTGAATTCCTGCGATAAAAAAATTGTTATCTACGGTTCACTTGTATTATTTATATTGTTTTTTTAAATTATTTTATTAGCTCAAACCGATGATGTTTGGACAAATTTACTTTAAGCTATAATAACGCATGTTGTTTTACTAAGAAAATATTGTGACTATGAATTTTGTAATTATTTATTTTAGTGATTAATAAAGTATCTAGTTAATTTATTATGAAGAATTGTGTGCCTTTATTAATTGTAATTTAATTAAAAAATAAATAAATATTATATAGTTTCCTAAAAATATTTGTAGCATCACGCTGTACAACATACCTAAAGGTCAGGGCCCTTACCATCAGATGCGATCCATCATCGCTCGGCACTTGGCTAAAAGGCCCGCGTATCAAAGCGACAGTCGGCTGATATCGTTAGTATAACCACAGATTATATTCGGTTTCAACCTTTTTGAAGTTGAGATGTGGCGCATGTTCCACGAAAATTCAGAAATATAATACTCAAAGGAGGTTTTAAGTTTTTAACTTTTTATAGTGGTTCGTGCATTGATGTTAATGTAACTGATATTCTAGATAGCTTCCTTAAATATGATTATTTATTTTTTGAATTTTAAAAGATGAGAGTTTTGAATTGTTTTAAATAAAAGTTGGCAGGAAGTTTTGCTGACGAGGTTTTTTATTGTATAGTATTGGTTAGAAAAATTATGATTGATTATGATGTACATTTTTAATTTGCAATATTATTCAATACGTTGTATGTGTGTTTTCTCTGCAAGCCATAACATGTTGCGAAGCGGAGGTAAATTAGATTAGGCTCCCATAGAGTAAATAATAGCCATAAACAAAATTAAAACTTAATAATTAAAATTAACAAGTTGGCAGTAGGCAAAATAAAACTTTTACAATACTCGTTGACACTTGACATCTTTATATTCCGTGATCACGGCCACTGAAAAGTGGCCAAAACGTCGGAATAACAAAAATCAATTACCAAGCTTAAAACCGTTAAAACGTAGTTATTTTAAGTTGTATATGTTATCTATGTCTCTGCTCCATCTAGAAAAGTTAGTATTGGAGACTAGCTAAAATCCGTCTTGTTTATTCCGTTACGTTACAATTAGGACTAGTAGTTTATGTCATTAACAATTAATGACAATGTTGCATCACAATTGACACATTAAGCCCATCGCTACATCTGCTTGAAACCACCACTAATTTTATCCCGGAAGTAGCATTAAAATTATGTTAGTACTTATAATTTTGTCCGTGTAGGAACGGAGAAAGAATACAATTTCCTGCGTTGTGGCGGCCTGTCGTAAGAGGCGACAAAACAACCCACAGCCAGGTGGTAGGGCATTTGCCCGACTGGATGGCTACCACCCCTGGTCTAGAGTATGTCGCCATAACAACCTTGTGTTGTGTTCCGGCATTAGTGACCAGGTTCCAGGCTCCCTAAAGAGAGCAGCAGCACATTCGTAGCACCTTTGGTGTTGCAAATGTCCAGAGGCGATGGTAACCGCTGTTCATCAAGTGGGCCGTCTGCCTGTCTGCTGATCTCCTGCAATAAAAAAAAATAAAAAAACATTTAAGTTTTTTTTAAATACAAATTATTGTGTATGAATATAATGAAAACATCATGTGGAAATGTATTAATTGTTGAAGTGATAACTTCTTATGGGAGGAAACCGCTTCATTACGTAACGCGTTAGGGCACCAGTCTGTCTCGCTTCTTTTTCTCTTATGCAAGTTTTTTTGAGAAAAAATTGTGGCATGTGTGGAAAATCTCAACTGTTTTGTGAAATCTGCCTTTTCGACGTGCTAAAAAAAAACACGCGTCATTTAAAGACCATTACATGGGTTCGGAAGATTATTCTAATATATGAACACTTACTTACAGTCAAATACAAAATATGTGCAAAGTCCTATTTAAAAAAAATCCAGAACAGCTTGAAATTGGGATTGTTCACTATTTTTCAATCTAGCTATTTGAAAAACCACTTCGAGGAATAGCGTCCCTAATCATTTCTGTCTAGTTAAAATTCCAAAAAACGTACGATCTCCTTGTATTTTGTAAGAAATGCGTTTGACCTTTATTTGACCTTACTAAATCCAATCAGGTGGGCCTTCTGCCTGTTTGCCTGCTTCAGGTGTAAAAAAAATTCTAGCTGTACATTATTTGATTTAAGTTCTGTAACATGGATTTTCCCTAAAGACCACTTTAAAAAATGTTACGATAACTATATATAACCTAGCGACAAAAAACACTAAAATGATCACGATACGTAATGAGTAATGACAGTGACATTTAGATAGTAGCACAGATTACTATGATTATATATAGATAAAACTTACTTTTATTATTTTTGTTTTCTAGGCAAAGAAATCAATGTAAACTTGTCCCTTATGACGTCATCGGATAAATAATTTTAAAATCGAATTATAAAAAAACTAACGTTTAAAATACAAAAATATTCAAATTAGTATCTTAAAATACCCTATTTTACGTAATAAAAATATAAAATCAGAGGGTATTATTTTGTGAACAATCCCCATTGGAACGAATAATATTGGGCAAGTTTTAAAAGTTGCAGTCCTCGTGAAAATGGAATTCGCTCGTTTCATGTTATGTTCGATGACTATAATTGTGGCCGGTGGCATTCCATTTGGACTGCCGAATTGATTCTGAAGTCTAACGTTTGATGACAAGGTTACTTTTAAGAAATGCTATGTTACTGGCTAAATGTTTTTCAAACGAAGTTCTTTGAGGCAGCTTACAAGAGTGAACCGGCAGAGATAGTCACATAAGGAAGAAGCGTTATGCCCCCCAGAGAACAATTGGACCAGTTGGTCGCTGGGATGACGAAGTAGCGAGAGCAGATCTGTCAGAAGACAGCGCTGAACAAAAAGTAGTGGAGTTTTCTCATTTCGAAAGTCGTTCAGTCGCAGCAGTTAGTTAATTATAACGACTCGCTTGAATAATTATTCTCTAACATTTAGAAAACAATCTCAATTGAATAGACAATGCTAAAAATATAACTGTACCACCCATTCATATCAAAATACATCTTAAGTTATAATTTTAGTTATGGAACGGGGTCAACAAACAATATCAAATTTTAGGTTAAAGTAGTTCAGCCAGAGGGCTATTCCTTGAGAATTACGTAGGAGTTTACAGATGAAACAATAGTATATTATAATATTAAGATAATATATCTTATATATTAAAATAAAATACGGAACTCTGTTTGTGATTTAAAGTAACAAAATTTAGGTGAATCTGCTATTTATACGATATGTAATCATACAAATGTTTTTAGAATTTTTTTGTCTGTCACTCCGGCGATTTTATCTCGAATAAACTCCGAAAGAGCTCAACGGATTGCAATGAAAACTGTAGGGAAAAACAATTCTTGAAGTGATAACTTCTTATAGGAGTGTATACCGCTTCGTTACGTAACGCGTTACGGACCCACCTGTCTGGCTTTCCTTTCCCTCAATCCTAAGGCAGCGGTAGGCAGGTTCCTCCTCTCTCACTCTATCCCACGTATTATATACATTAAATTTAAGTAATCACTTAGGCTTTTCTCAAGTTAAACAATTTTAGTATTAAGTAGTTTAACTTAGATTAGTTTAAGTTATCACTTCTGTCGTCATAGGATATGCCTGCGATTTCGTTCAAGCTTGACTTGAAATTCCCGCGGAATTACCGGGGCACAAAGTTAAGCAACATTTAAAAAAGAATCTAAACTATCGTTTAACTGAAAACTGTGCCGGACTGAGCAAATATTTATGCGCCAAACCCAATCTAAATCGCTCCCGGAAAAGTCCCCACGAGATCCCCGGGATAAAAATATCACACATTTTACTGATTAAAATTTGCTATAGATCAGTAAAAAATAATTCCCAGAATAAAATCTGCAGGATTCCCAGGATAAAAAGTAGCGAAGGTTTAAATTTTAGGATTTTGCTGATCAGCGAAAACCGCATCGAAATCGGCCCAGTAGTCTTTACGTGTATCTCGAGCACACAGACAAATTTAGGTGCCAACATAACAACAACTACAATGTTGGACATAATGCTAAAGAATTAAGAAAATTGGGACAATGTCATCAGTATGATGGCCAAAACTATGTCCAAAAAGGCTCGTGGCGAAATTGAAGCGTAGTTACGCCACGCTGATCGCGCCGGCAAACTCATCTTTTTTTTAGGTGGGGGAAGTGCATTTGGAACTACCGGGTCTTTTACTAGGGATTAGACTAAAGCGACGAGAAGTGACATCCACGAATAGAGCACCAAAGTCAAATCGCCGGCTTGTGTGGAGACTCGAAGGCGCTCAATACTCCACTAAAACCCTCCTCCCATGTGCCACGCGCTTATGGCAGGAAGAGCGTGAGACTTAGAACGTAGTTACACCCACGCTGGTCGTAGCGCATCGGTGCTTGAGAATGCCCCAGGAAAGGCAAACACACTTCGTCAACAGGGATGAAGACTCCTCTGCTCCCTAGATGCTAGAGGGCCCATAAAAGAGCAAACTCAGTTCTTCAACAGAGGTTAAATCCCCTCATCCCTAGACGCTGGAGGACCCCTAATCATGTGGAACACTTATATAGACGAGCGTCGTACGTCTTGCAAATCGATCTATTTTACTAGTGGTCGCCCGTGGTTGAAATTCGACCATAATAATTAATTTAAATTATAAGTTTGAGCATTATTAAGGTTCTGTTACCAAAGAATCTATATGTTCTATAATCACAGATGTCGCCAAGGCTACACTGCTAATTTGACTTTGACAATAAACAAAAGAGTATATATGCGTGTGTGTCAAATACATGGTAATGTGTGTAATGTTTATTCGCGTAATTTAAAAAAAATCCTCCGCGCAATTTTCGTAAAAAGAGGTACAAAGTTTTTGCTTCATGTATTAATTTATAGATTTACCCTTATTGCATTTGGTGAAAGGTTACAAAAGCTTAATTTTTTTAAATAGCAATACTTCTAAATAAATATGTAATTCACAAATATATTTCCTTTCGCGTTCTGATATGCAAACATCTCCTTCAAATATTGGAAAATCCTGTCCAAATATTGGCTAGCCCTAGATTTCACATTACGCCGATATTTACTGTTCCTCGAATCGTTTTTATTTCAAAGTTTTTATTGTGAAACAGTTTATTATAAATGTTTAAGTAGGGCTTGAATTATCAATTACCTTACAAAATATAGTTAAACACCAGTATTTACGAAAAAGATACTGCCATTTTATTTTATTACCGTTACTTGGTAACGTGTATGACTTAACGTTACGTGATGCTCTAACGGTCAGAAAAAAATCTAAAAACGAAAAAACGGCATTTTCGGAATCTCCTAATCCGACCTATTCATCCTAAATTTTTTCACATTTTTTAACGCATTGTACAAAATCGATCCATTTACATTATATTTATTATAGTAGAGATAAAAGAGTTTGAACATGAACCCTGATCTTGTCAGAGGTGACGACCGGTCTCCGGCCCTTAAAGGAAACATCACACTTAGGTCTTTATAAAAATTCTAGTATTCGCCCGCTACTTCGTCCACGCTGGATGGGTAGTAAGGATTACAGTTGAAAACAACTGTAATCCTTACTACCCATCCAGCGTGTGTAAAAACACAGAGAATTTGAATCAGTGATAATATTGCATCGGAATTGTTTTTCGACCTGGTCACTTTAAACTGCTCGCAAGAAAATTCTCGTGGGATTCCGATGATCAACAGAGATAGCTCGGAAATTTTCTGTTGATCAATGGAAACCGCATCAAAATCTGCCCAGCAGTTTTCGCGTTAATCCTGAACAGGACAAACACAAAAACTACAAAAACAAAACATTACACACTATTTAAGATTAAGTAGTTATTGAATACTGGCTGACCCGAAAAACGTTGTTCTGCTATATTTTTTTTTTAAACATACGAATGTGAAAAATATTTTACCTGTTCTCATATCTACCTAATATAATTAAAAAAAAACAGACAGTGTCCGTCTCGGGACGTCCGATAGAAATAGAATAGACTGGCGCCGTAACGCGTTACGTAACGAAGCGGTTTGCCCTCCCTAAGAAGTTCCCTCTTCAAAAAACAGTCAAATTAATTAAGCCGTTTTGGAGGAGTTCGAGTACAAACACCGTGTCACGAGGTTTTTATATATAAGATAGATTTCCTTTTCAAACAATGCAAATTACTTGTATGGATATTTGCCGATATAACTACTATTTGCCGATAGAGCTACCGACCTCCTTAGCTTCTCTTCGCTTGTGTTTGGCGAACTTACGTAATATTTGAGTGACCAGCAAATGTAGGTTCCTAAGCAAACTTTGCTTGAAGTGTGTTTAATCAATATTTTCTTTGAACCAAGAAGGGTTATTATGTATTTTTCCTATTTCTTGAGTATGTACATGAACTTCATAAACCAGTCCAGAAACTTAGCAAGAAAGGGTTGGGATTTGCCCAATTTACGGAAACGCATAACATGCACCCTTTTTTACAAGGGGAAATGCATTTGGGGACTCCCTGCCGTGGAGGTTTTGGTGGGGGAGAGTGTGTGCCTCACCGGCCAGAATGGCTGGAATACCTACTAACACCCTTTGGTGTCACTTGACTCATAAATATATTGTGCTATGTGCTAAACATTAACAACGAGCACATGAACGACGTGTCTTCTCCTTAATAAAGACAATAGGAAACGTGTTATTGGGACACATTTTTAGCTAAGTTATATCTAGTTATTTTAGGTCAGAATTAAATTACTCATTAGTCTTACTTCCTATTTTTTTGTTGTGGTATACCTTACGAATTATTTATTATATTAATTTATTCTAATTTTAATATTAAACTTATAGTAATGAAGAGTGTATCTGTTACATGCTGGTGTTGTGAGGAAGTGCATGTGCAGTGTGTGCCTTATGTCTATACCTATATATATATATATATATATATATATATATATTACTTCCTATATAACATTTATGGGAAAAAACGTTTAAAAAGCACTTCAAATAAATAAATATGTATGTATGATAAGACTAATGAAAAATAGAAGTAAGGTGCGTTCCAAAATTATAGGAAATGGAAGTTCATTATTTCTGCTTACCTCTGTAGGAAACAGCCTTAATAATATGTAAGTATATACGAAGCGCTTTTGTATCTTTGTGCTCAAAGTATTTTAGACTGAAAATGCATTTGTAAAATTAAAACGCAACCACTGAATTGTACTAATAGTAAAATCAATTTTCTTTCCTGGCAACCTGGCAATGGAAGCATGCTTGTTGCCATTTTTGGCTTAAAGCCAGAGTGACGAGCGTGCCAATATGTCTGTTTAATGGTTTTTGACGATACAAAAATAATGCTTTCAAAGCTTTTGTTAACGACAAAGCAATTATAGTGTTCAGTGAGAACAGACTGAAAGACATATACAAATCAGGCTTCTGGTCTTTTAGGTTTAGACTTTAAATTAGAGATGCCTAGAATAGTGGTTATGCCGAATACTGAAAACCGAATCTTCGGCGTAAGATATGTGCAATTCGCGCGTAGCATATTATAGTATTGAAGCAATATTTTATTAAGCATTTTCTTACGTACTCGCGAATGAGAGGCACAGATAAATATGCAGTAAACTACATAATTTCCGAGTGACAATTTTGATTGGGATTAATAATTCAAAAAAGTTTAAAAAAATTAACTCCTAGCAAGTGGGCTCGGGAAAGAATATGTTAAATATGCCTGTCAAATATGTTACACAGCAATAACGTTCCACATAAGAATTGCGCAAATCCTCGTACGCGGCAATGCGAGTGCTTTCTGCGTTTATGAAATAATTAAAATATAATTAAGCCTTGATATGCGTGCGTGGGCGCTTGTGTATTTTTAATACAACCAAGAGAAGTGTACATAGTTTTGCAAAGTAAGGCCCGGTTTCCACCAAAGTAGAGAGAAGAGGAGACGAGAGGAGATGTGCTGCGAAGCTGGCAGGCTATTTCCACCGAAGCGGAGAGAAGTGTAGCGTAGAAGAGACGTGAACTTTGTGTAGCCTCGCACACGTCCTCAGGTGTGCGAGGCGCGAGCTGAAGGCAGCGGGGAATAGGGCGCACTAGCGCCGGCGCCGCCCGGCCGCCCGACTACACACATCTCCGCTCTGCCGCGCCGCTTGCTCGCTCGCGGCAATAAATTCTATAGAAAAATAAGACATCTCCTCTCGTCTCCGCTTGATCTATTTCCAACAAAGCTAAGCGGATAGGAGATGTGGAAATAACGAAATCTGATTGGTTATTCAAAACACATCTCATCTCGTCTCCTCTCCGCTCTGCTTTGGTGGAAACCGGGTCTAAAACCCCTTTAAGTCCTGCTAAAAATTCTCATTTCACTCCATGCTCCAAGCATCTTATAATTAATGCGTTATTGCTACTCCGCGTCGATAAATCAAACAGGATTAGGCAGGATAAACTGTTTTCGAATACCGTCAACTTTCATGTAAATCACGTTTTACGAAGTGGTTTTAAATCATGTAGGTTTTCCTGGTTTATTAATCTGCAGTTCGTTGACCTGATGGTAACTGGTAATGGTTACACAATAGTATGTGTAATGTTTGGCACTTCTATCGAGTTCTCAGTATATGTGTACTGAAACATCCATGCAGGAACGGAGAAGGAATATTAATGTAGTAAGAGGCTACAACCCACAGCTACGTGGTAGAGCATTTGTCTGTCTGGCTATCGTTTCTGTTTTAAGGGTTGTAACAACGTCAATGGCCTTCAGGACTTTGCGGTTCTGTTTTGATAAAAATTGACGGAGTCAAATGGTGTCATGTTAATTATAAGGATGTGATTTGATGATTTTATCCTTAATTTAAAAAAATTATATATAAACTTCTCATTAAGAAGCCGTTTACATTGATAACGGTCTTATTAAATACTAAATACAATGTAAGAAAACTTAACTTTTTTGTATTGTATTCTACCCATAGTCCCTCAAGACTATAAGTAGAATACTGAGTCCAGATCACCGTCTTCTATGGGTAAGGCGCCCAGAAGTCTGGCTACGTTTCCTCGCTGAATCGCCATACTGATCCGTTGGCCGAGGTAGGCACCTGCCCTCTGATCACCTGAAGAGTCGATGAGTCGTTTTGATAAATTTTGGTAGAGGCTCATGGCCTCAGGACTCCACGGTCCAAGCGTCTCGACAGCAAACGGCACAAACATATAACTCTCACTGAGGGTTGCATTTAAAAATTAAATTCTGTCCGTGGGGCCATCGGCAAAGGGTCAGTTTAATACCACCCTTGATCAAAAGGTTGGTTCGTATTTCGCGCAACCAATCAGCCAGCCTTATGTGCACACTTCTTTCTGGCAGCGATTGGTTACATACTTTATATTAATTAATTTATAATTTAGTTTATTTTTTACAATAAAAATTGTTTTTCTTTTTACTTATTTGATTTTTGCCAGGTGGTAGGGTATTTGCCCGATTGGATGGGTACCACCCCTGGTGTAGAGTATGCCGCCATAACAACCTTGAGTTGTGTTCCGCCATTAGTGACAAGGTTCCAGTCTCCCTTAAGAGATCAGCAGCGCATTTGTAGCACCTTTGGTATTGCAAATGTTCATAGGCGATGGTAGCCGCTTTCCATCAAGTTGGCCTGTCTTCAGGAGTTCACCTCCAAAAAATAAAAAACTTTAAAAAATATATGTATATATATATATACAGAAATATGTTACACAATCAGTGACCGGGTTTCAGTCCTGGTAGAGCCATTAAGCCTGGAACTTGTTTAATACCTCTGTTGCAAACGTTCATAGGCGTAGATAACCACTTTCCATCAGGTGGGTAGTAAGCCTGCTTATCTGCTTCAGGTAATTAAAAAGATATTCACTAATTTTATTCTTGAAAGTTTTTTACTTACCTAATGTGCATTCGTTGGCAGCAGCTATATTTGTGGCTCTTGGTGTCGAAACCCTGAGGCCATTGGGTCCAGAAGCTCACCGCTTATATTGAGACAACTTATCTATAAGGTTTATGGAAGTCTCACGCAACCAAAAGGTTGGCCCGCATTTTGGGCAACGCACAATCATTGCCATCCAACATGCCAACACGTAGAGGCCCCTTGATAAATTTAATATGAATATGGCTTGACACTGACGGCGATTATCCCTGTCTATATCATATAGTAATGCACCCAAGGACAAGCCCCGGCCAGTGTAGGACTATTGTGGGAAATGAGAACAAAAAGTACCGGGCTATTCGAGTCAACTGCTAGTGGTACTAGATGTCTGGGAATATGGCGATTATGGCGTCTTCCCGTCGCAATGTTCAGGGAACATGGAAAAATGGGCAGACGCTGACTCGCCACTCCCTGCATGGGCCCCTAAAAAATGTTATTAGTATATTTAATAACTAGTATCATCAGAAAGTACGCGTAAGCACACAAGTATCGGCTTCATCATCACGTGAATTTCGAGGCGATTCAGCTCCTCGATAACATGGATATAACGAGAAGGCTTAAAAGGAAAAAACCGTTTGAACTAGTGCTATAAACAAAACTAAAGTGTAGTGCACTGTGCTTACTTATTGAAGAACACATGAACAAAGTGTCTTCCCCTTAGTAGAGACATTAAGAAAAGTGCTAATTTAGAATAATTTCAGTTAATTTAAGTTATATTTAAATTACTTATTGTAATATTAGTGTGGTATTTTTAAATACAACAATTATGATAAAAAAAAATACAATTAGTAGATACTGCGTTGCATATAATGTAAAAATGTTCTAAGCGATTGATACTGCACATTTATCACATTTTGCAATGGACTTCTACGTAAATTAATTTGAGAAAACGGTGGCAATATGTTGAGAAAATATATCAAAACTACCCACTCCTTGAACCCTTTACAGTTCAACGCTCACCTTGAAACAATACGGAAATATTTCACGACAATTTCCGCTACCATATGCGAAACTTCAAAAGCTTCAAAGCTTCAAAAACTAGTGTCGTGATCTTAATTTAAAAAGCTTAGAATAAATAGTACTTACACAATGTTTTTGCTAATTTATTAACATCACTGCGACATTTTGTTGTAACAGCTTGTAGGACAACTTTTTTATACGTTTATACTATTTATTTATACGTTTATTCTATACGTTTTTACGTTTTATAGACATTGTCATTCCTTTGATAGCTGCTAAATTTTTCTCTGTATTTTATTGTTATAACCAGAAAATAAATAATTCAACTTTATACAAAGCCTATCTTCTTTATTGCGCCAATCCGCCACAAGCTATTTCACACGTGCAAAAATCCTGGTGTTTATTCATAATTACCATAAAGCCAATCTGAAAAAAGAATAAAAAACAAAATAATATAAACATGAAAGAGGCTTTAATATAAATAAATAGTTTATAAGAACTGACAAAATGTAATATCAGCGTTTCACAAACAAATAAATCTTCTAAGCAATAACCTATGTAACGGAACGTTAAAAATATTTCAAATTTTATAAATAAATATTAATTTAATTTATTTATTAATTTACAATCATTTCCCCCTATTAATTATTTTATACATATCCAACTCCTATTGTTTTATCTGACTCTCTAGTATTTATAAATAGCAAAATAGAAATCAACTGAAAATCAGTGCTGTGGCGGGGTATCTCCCGACACAGCAATATACTGAGTGCCAACATCGTTTGTCGAATAGCGGCAGCTACAAACATATTTTGTTTTGTCTATTTTATAATTTGTTTGTGTCATATTTGGCACTACCATTCGGTTCGGGAACTACCATTGGGATTTTAATAAGCCTTATCAGAAGACTAAAGAGGATTCCTGAAAGCCTACCAACCTAACCAGAACGCTGCCATCTCTGCATAAAGGAAATCGCCTAGGGTGCGGTATATCGGACTGGCTGAGAGCGGAGTCTAGCCTAGAAGAACCATTTGTTCTTTTATTTATATATTATTCTTTACTCTTCATAATACTTTTTGAATATGTTACAGTAAATTAATTATAAATTATTATTCCTTTTTTCATTTTTATTCACATTTAAAGCGTAATACCTTAGAGATTTATTTAAAATTTTTACTATATTAATTGATATATTATTATATAGTTTTCAGTAAGAAGCCGATATTTTTCTTCAGTTCTCGTTATTCATCTCCACTATATTAATTTGCTAACCGTATAGTCGTATGAGGTGGAACTGATTTTTTCTCTCCTTCCTTTGTATATCTAATTGGAGTAGAGATCTTATTTTTTGATATTTTTTATATCTTTTGGGATAAACAATTGAGTTGGGACTGGAGTTATTAGCGAGAGCATTACACCAAGCAGGACTGTTAGAATTTAAATTAGCAACGGCCACGTTCGTTTTGCCTTCCCGTATTTTTGTTCAAGTAAAGCATTCGATTCTGCACACGTATCATAGCAGCGGTGCTGCGGGGGCGTAGAGGAACATATCATTTCATAAAGTAACATTAGAATATGTATATATAGGTGTTTATAGATCAAAGAAAACCTTAGAACTTTCTCGGGCTTTGTATACAAGCAAGGTTGTTGTTGAAATGGATTGTCTGCCATGGTTTAAACAGAAATTATTTCGGTATGTATTTATACCAGAGCTTAGTAAATATTTAAATTGTGCTTGGTGTACTCGTCCTGACCTACGGGGCGGAGACATGGACACTGACGGCAGGATTGGCCCACAAGTTCCAAGTCTCTCAACAGGCTATGTAGCGAGCTATGTTGGGTGTTTCTCTTATGGATAAAATTAGAAATGAGGATATCCCTAATAGAACCAAAGTAGCTCGCAAAATTAGTAAGTTGAAGTAGCAGTGCCGGTCACGTCTGCCGCAGGACCGATGGCCAATGGAGGAGACGAGTCCTGGAGTCGAGATCGATGGACCGACGACCTATGCAAGGGATGAGGGAAGACAGGGATGAGTGGCGCCGTCTTGGGGAGGCCTACTTCCAGCAGTGGACTGCGAATGGCTGACGACGACGTAAGTTTAATTGGTCATTTCTATATATTTATTACTTACTAATTTTTGCCAAAGGTTTTGCTCGCGTTAATGTATATTTCTATACTAATATTATAGAGGTAAAGTTTGTGACGTAGGGGGATTTTGAAAATTCTTTCACCAGTGAAAAACTACATTATTCCTGAGTGATATAGGGTATATTTGATTGTGATTAATACATTTTTTTCTGATGCCCAGTGAAGTTGGCACAGCAAAGAAGAGGACCGGCAGTTGGAACTCCCATATGCTAGCCTTAAGTCGTGTCTCCCCCCGTTAGAAGAATAGCGAGCCTCTGACAGTTCGCTGGCTGATTCTGAGCGGCTTATCGGTCACTTTTTTTTTTCAACGCAATGGGAATCATTTCTTACCATACTGGGTCTTTTGTGGGGTGTTAGGGGGACTCTGGTACTGTCGTTTCCAAATAATCCTCTAAACCTCAACCTGTACCTATATCCTTTTCTATACGCCTTAAAACATGCTTGTAAAATTTATGATAATTTGTTGTGTAATTAAGTCGTCAAAACGTCACAAATAAACCAATAAACTTCACTATTATCTGTACTCTAGTATTAGAGTCAAGAGGAAAGATCTGTATGTTTGTAACGAATAAACTCAAAAACTACTGGACCGATTTCAAAAAGTCTTTCATTATTCGAATGCTACATTGTCCCTGATTAATATAGACTAAATAAACATTAGAGATCCGTACTAAAACTTCAATAGAGTAACTTATACAAAATATTCACCACTGGAATCGGGTTCTACGGGGTTCACAAAAATTTATGTGTGTTTGTGTGGGTCCCGGGGTTTTTATTTTTTATTGCTCAAGCATAGCAGACAGGCTGACGGCCCAACTGTGATGGGAAGTGGTTGCCGTCGCCTATGGACATTAGCAATACCAGAGGTGCTGCCACGGCTGCCAGTGTGCTGCCGGTCGTGAAGGAGAAACTTTAACCTGACCACTGATGCCGGAACACAGCTCAAAGTTGTTATGGCAGCATACTCTAGACCAGGGGTGGAAGCCATCCAGTCGGGCAAATGCCCTACCACCTGGCTGTGGGTTGTTTTGTCGTCTCTTACGACAGGCCGCCCGGCCGCAGGAATTAGTATCTTTTTCCATTCCTGCACGGAGATTGTGGTGGTGGGGTTTTTTAGATTCACAGTTAGAGCCGGTAGGTGGCGCTGGAATCGGGTTCTAGATTTTTATTTTTTCAGGGTTAGAAATCGTTTTTCGAGGCTGCTAATTTTGATATTAGAAGATTCTGACATTTAACTGTTAATATAGCGAAAGCTGTTATACGGCAAATTGGAAGGTCGGCAAGCTTGTAAAAAAACCTTTTGATATTATGTGGGGCACATTAACCCCACTTCTAAGTGAGGTTAACGATATGGGCCTGGAAATGATCTTTATGTAACCATTGTTTTATAATAATATATATTATACCGTACCGAACCGTCAATATTAGATCTTACTAATGTTTGTTACTCTTTCACGAAAAACTGCTAAAGAGATTTAGATGAAACTTTACAATAATATCGAATTTTGGATAATTCACACTATATTATAAATTCTAGCCGATGTGTTATTTTGATGTGTAAGCCATATTATTGTAAAGTTTCATCAAAATCCATTACGCAGTTTTTGCGTGAAAGAGTAACAAACGTACATCCATACATTCTTACAAACTTTCGCGTTTATAATATTAGTAGGAAGTAGGATTTTAAGCAAGTTTTTTTAAATAATCCATACATAAATAAAAAAAAGATGATACACAAATTATTCTTTTGCATTCAAGCTGTCAAAATATGTCTGAAACACACTGATCGATAGTAGGGTATGTAAGGATGAAAGTAGACAAGACATAGTAAATCTTCATGTCTGTTATGACATGTGTCGCCTTGGGGAGACGTGGAACAGCTGTGTCTGCCAACTACACTTCGTTATTAGGATTTAAGACATGTTCCTAGAGATGACTACAGTTATGTAAAGTCTGACCAATAGTTAAATTGCTTTTTAAGATTTTGCAGTGATTCACGCAAAAATGTAGTCCTTCTAACATCGCCATATCCGTTTGGCCCTCGGTCACTACTGTGAAAAGTGGCCTAGACATTTTTCTCAAAAACTATTGTTACAAGATCCAAGGTGAGCCAGGCATTTTTTGTTTGTAACTGATTTTAAACAAAGAGGTTCTTAATTCATGGTGTATAGTATTATGGTGTATATATTAGTATTAAATCGAATATCACTTTTAATGGGCTTTTAACTTTAATTTAATTTAACAATATCACCATCATCATCAGATTTTTATCCGTGCAGGAACGGACAAATAATATAATTTCCTACGGCCGGGCGCCCTGTCGTAGGAGGCGACAAAACAACCCACAGCCAGGTGGTAGGGCATTTGCCCGGCTGGATGGCTACCACTCCTGGTCTAAAGTATGTCGTCATAGCAACCTTGAGTTGTGTTCAGGCATGTGTGTCTAGGTTCTAGACTCCCTTAAGAGAGCAGCAGCGCATTTGAGCACCTTTGGTTTTGCAAATATCCATAGGCGATCGTAACCGCTTTCCATCAAGTGGGCCGTCTGCCTGTCTGCTGAACTCCTGCAATAAAAAATATGAAATATGTAAATTATCTATTTATTACATTTAAATTTTGAAGTGAGGTCAATGTGGGTAAGTCCCACAATAGGGACCGTACACGTCTCGATATGTCCACATTTATAGTGCTACTGCGCTGCCAAATCAGTCGGCAACGTTAAGCGCTATTCATCAAATTCTTTATGGCCTCGAATTCCGTTTAAAAGAACAAAACGGTCTTTTTTATTTTTAGTATTTGACAAGTTGAAACAAAAGTGAGTGGTGCTGTAATTATACTTTAAAATAATTTAAAAAAGACTGGGTTTCATTTTTTTTTAAAGTAAGCGTATAGATTTAATTGTGTATTTTTAAATTTATTCTATTCAAATTAAATTAATTTCAATATTTACAAAAATATTAATTTTATTGGAAAACTAATCTTGAAACTCAAATGGGGGAAGATTATCTAGTAGTCTAGGGAAAGTTCGTCATGTGCCGATCTTGCCCCAACTCAGATATCGTAAACGGTTTTTTAGATTATATCATTATACTTTTTAATTAATGTGATCAAGTTATTAGCTTAGCATAATTACGTAGATATAGGCAAAAACAATATTATATTATTAAATATTAAAAATGCCGTGTCTGTACATTGAAGCAATTTAAAAAAACTGGAAAGCACTTCATAAACGACGGTTCTTTTCTGTTTGTTCGGGATTCACATAAAACGATTTCGACGCTGTTTTTGCTAATCGACAGGAAATTGGTAGACATAAAATATGTGCTACTATACTATATTGAGAAAGACATACCACTTCATCCAAACTTGACTTAAAATTCCCGCGGGATTCCCGGAACGCAAAGTATCAAAGCAATTAAAAAATAATATAAGCTATCGTTTTTGGAAAAAATATTTATGCACCCGAACAACTTTAAACCCCTCCCGGAAAAATTCCCGCGGGATTTTATGCCTAAGAAAACTCAAGTTAATGTGAAAAAAGTCACGGAAAATCATCTAGTATATTATAGAGGTATTATTATCAATGTATAAAAATCTCGAAACTCTACAGCTGTTACCAGACATAATTCTAACTGCATCATATTTAACTTGTCAACGGTCAGTTATTCATTTAAACTGCAGTTTAAATCACCTTACCACGCCTCACCGATGTAGTTATTGCGATAAATATTAGTGAAATGATAAACGCACCGGCCGTTTGTGTCAAAAGTCTGGCTTCTTGCCACCGGTGGTTAATTGATTTGTTACTAAGATTACCCATTTCCAAATACACAATTATAATAGACATGTTGGGTATACTAGATGATTCTACGCGACTTCGATCACATATACTACAGTTTCTGAAGTTTTCTTCTTGTTATACAGCAGCAGGTTGACGGCCTGATGGAAAGTGGTTACCGTCGTCTATGGACATTCACAACATCAAAGGTGCTACTAATGTGCTGCTGGACATGAAAGGGAAAGACTGGAACCTTCGCACTAATGCCGGAATACATATATTAGCAAGCATATTGTTACATGCCGGCAAATGTGAAGGCACGCCTGTCATAAAACTTTTGGACTTTCTTTGTTTACTTTGTGTTTAAAATTTACAATTAGCCAATAGCCTGTTGTTATTGTTTTATTGAATAATTTCTATTTAAGGGTTCCTTGGCCATTTTGCCTAAAATGGAACCTTTGTATAATCGCCGTGTCCGTATCAACATCTGTTTGTCTTAATATCTGTCCATTTAGGAATGTAAGACCAACGGCTCATAGCAAACGAATTCTGGACTAGAGAAAGTAATTCCTTAAACGTAGTCTAGGACAAACTTCAGTTCGGTGAACCGACAACTGACCCAAGGTGATAGAAATTGGTCGAAGAAAGCGAAGGACCGGGATAGGCAGCGTAAATGTTAGGAGACCTACGTTCAGCAATTTATGATAATGAAGAACAAACAAACGTACAAATAACAAACACGGTACCAAATTTCTGTATTAGTATGGATTAAAAATAGGTACGATGTTGAACGATTTAAATAACCACCTAGACATTGCCATTTGCAACCATCCAGACAGACTGGGAACAGGTGGGCGCATGACCCGGTGTCCTCTAATGGCTTGCGGCCAGACACATGTCCTATTAGTAAATGGAATGTCTATTTTATCCCAATGACACTCCATCAAACAGATCAGCATATGCGTCTACATGGTGTCTCAGAAATCCTATTGTTAAAAATAATTTACAAGAAAGAGGGTAGTCTTGCGGTGATATCACTCGAGTCATGACTGAATTAGTAGCGGTGCGCTCGACTATAAAAGTGGGACTTACCGCAGTTTCACTTCTTGCTTAGAATCCGCGCGGGTCGGACGTGTGATAGACTCGTTGGACGACTTAGGATGATTCTTAATTACGTCACGTTGGTTACATTTTAGATAGTATTTACATTTTTATCTTATATAACGTGTTTTTGTGTTTATAATGACGGTTTGTTCGTCGTGTAAGTTTAGTTCTAATTGTTTTCTTTTATATTAAATATTCTTTTATTAAGCTAACCTTTGTTTATTTTAATTAGTATCATAGCGAGTTCATGATATAGTAATTTAAATATTGCAAAACTATCAAAAATTAGCATAAGTCAACGACAGGTGTTCTAAACAAAGTTGATAAATTAATTAGATACTTATATTTAGTTTATTAAAATTTGTTGAGATGGCAGCTGGTTGTGTTAAACAAATTATAGCTGTTTTGGTCATTAATAAATTACTATTAAGTTTTTGATACACCATGTACATGCTACAGTAATAATTTGATATCTGGAACGGGGACGCTTACTTATTAGGAAGCCATCAAACCCGTTGCAAGCTTTTAGTGTCCATACTTCAGCTTACAGCTGAGCTAGAATTTGACTAATGTACAAAATAGATGCTCGAACTGAAGTGAAAATCTCTATGCGAGGCACTGATATATATAGTCTACGAGTTAATGTGGTGTGTTAACTAGTGATGCGACGAATGTTTAGATATTGTCCCTCAGTCTCTTCTCTAAAAGTTAAAAAACTATCTTGAAAAGCCTCCGAAACAGTTCTATTTTACTTCCGCTTTGTGGATGTTATTTCGAGTTGTGTGTATGATTCATTCTTGGAGAAATACGTTTCTTTGCTTGTAATACTCGTAAAGATGTATACCATAAAAAACATCAATCAAATCATAGTGTACGATGTCATAGAGCACAAACCTTATTCTCGAAACGGCTGCCTGGAAGTACAGTCGCGGAATGAAAATGTTCGTCAACCTAAAGTTGACCTTTGTTTTTGAAAAATATAGTAACGTGAAAACAGAAAATTGCAACGTTGACAATGACAGACGCTGAGATTAATAATAAGAAACAAAGAGGATATAATAATTGCGCTTAACATAAATATGAAAACCAATAAAAAAAATTTACATGTCTAAACAATCTTCTTACACAAGATAGAAAATCAAACATCTTGATTTTAATAATTTTAAACTTTATTTTCAAATAGTCAAACATAATATTATGTGGAACAGTCTGTTCTGCAACTTCGTTTGAAAAGGTAGCAGGTGCTCACGGAACGTTAAATGATTCAATTTGAAAACTGGGTGAACATTTTCATACCATGACTGTACAAAAATTCCATGACACAGGACCTCATTTGGCTTTGCTACAAGGCCACATCAATGTCGTCGTCTACCCCAAAACATCGAGTTAATTACGTGAATACAAAATACTTGGAAGTCCCACGCAATATCAGTCGTATGATTCAGGATTATTGTAGAAGAGGAAAGTTAGTTTATAGGGAAAAATGTTGTTTTGTTTTTTTGCTTTTACAAGAACTCGTGTTGTTTTGAGTGTTTCATATTTATATAAATTGTCTGATCTATTTTATTCGACCTTGTGTAAATTAATAAACCAATTTTTACGACTTCCTTTCTGTCATTTAATTTTTAAATTAGGAGTCGTCCAATGATTTCGTGAGGCGTTTAAGGGGGGTTTGAACCGAACCTTTTTTTGGCCAGATGAAAGCCGTTTGAGGACTAAGCCGTGACAGGCACAGGGGGGATGTTCGCGACCAGTGTGAGTCTGGGATTCGCTAGATCGGGAGTGGCACAAGCGTGCCTAGTCAGAACTGGTGTCACGCTATTGCCACTCGCCATTTAGGGATACCCACTAAAACCCCTGGGTGTTCCGTCCTGCATCTTATGCCAGGGCTACGAGACTGCGGGATTCCCAATTCCGCGTTGTGACGGTACGCACCATCATGAATTTAATTTTTTTTCTTTTATTAATGTTTATTTATTTATAAAGGAATGGCTGTTCTCCATATAATGTATTCCCTCCTTTATTTCGCATAATATGTGTATTTATTATTAATCTCTTTGTATGATATAATTGAATTTTTCTTTGTTTGAAAATTTGATAGAGAAGAGAAGGGACTTGAATATTCGTGTTTGACAGAACAAGACATGGAAAAATTATTCTCGGAAAAAATTGTGTTTTATATTATTACAGATGGAGAAAAGGCTATTTGTGGACAAATGATCAATACTAACAATAAATAACTATATCTTCGATATGTGCGCTACAGACTTCGGTGCTATGGATTTCACCAAAGGGCTAGTTCACATCTTCAAGTCAACAATTAATACATTAATAATTTTACTAATCATGTAGATTTGTCTGATATTTTGCTTGTTGTGTTTATCTATGTTTCAGATGTTCTCTTGGACTGTTGTAATATATAACTATTAATAACTATATACTAATAATCTACTAACAGTAATCTATTCTGTGTTTGTTGCTTTTATTTCTGTTCTCAGATGATCCAGAGGCTGTTTTACGTTTGTATGTTATTAATGATATATCTAATTATGTGTTTTAACCTAATCTGTTTATTGAACATGTATTCTATAACTAATTATGTGTTGTCGATATTTTCCTTGTGTATTAATCACATTATTTTGCAGACAAGTCTAATGTCCTTCCTTTTCAGAGATGTTACTAATAATATTGTATTAATAATTTAAATTTCAGAAGTTATGAAATATTTGCATTTAATGAGTGTCTGTATGTATAAACCTGGAATTATCTTCAAAAAACTTAACTAATGATGTGTAGTTAGTTACAGCAGCATATATTAATTAGTTAGCATTGACTATGGTATTCCATGTTGTTAGTCTTTAGACATATTGGGGCCCGCGGGTTCATCTCTTCGGACTTTTAATTTAATAGAGACGTTCCTTTGACTTATATGGCCATATATGCTAACATATATAAGTATTTATTGTGAAGACTTACACAACTATATGTAATGATAGACAGACTTGTTTACTATCTATTACTGACCTTTCTGGTTTAGAACTTAACTAATTACTGTCCATAATTTGTATATTATATGGAGAATGAGCTATACAAAATTAAATTAATTTGTTGTATGTCTGTATTGACTTGTGTGTTAATAACAGATAAGAATTATTTATACATTGTTATAGTTTCATAGTTAACTAAATTATTAAGGGTTTATTGTAAAGCTTGAGTGTGTCAATATATTATTTAGGAGCTATGACACATAGAGTCTTGCGGATAAAAATACTAATTTATTGAATTTAATTTAAGGGGTTCTGAGATATAACTTTGGTTTTAGGAATTGAATTAAATAACATTACTACTTCATTGTCGGGAGCTACTAAGGGGTTCTGATGATTCTTTTAGGCAATATAATTGCTTATTAATTTGTTAAGGGAGATCAATTATATGTCAATGGCGATTTACTTGTAGGAGTTCTTGTCTTGTTGTTGTATACATGTTGTTGTACCTGACTGCGGTCACTTACTTGATGGGGGTGTTGATTGTTAATGTCTATCTGCTCTTGTCGCAGTGAGCTTAAAGTTAGTCGTCGTATTGAGTCTTGATTGTTTTCAACATAGATAGGGTTATTATTGACCTAGGTCTGTGAGGTCGTAGTCTTGTTTTATTATCTATTATTTAGTCTATTCATATATGTGTATACATTTAAGTATATTTTATAACACTACATTATTACACCACACTCCACAACAATCATGCGACTTGTTTGGGAAAGCTTGACAGGCTTTAAGAAATTTAACGTTTATTTTTGGGTTCTACTGATTTTAATGATTTAAATACTTTCTTGTTTAAGAAGGTTTGCCTTCGGCATTCGGCATGGTCTCGTGCAATAGAGTTTTATTTTAACTTTCATTTTGTTAACGTGGATTACCGTTTAGAATATATATTTATTTGGACAAGTCTGCAATTGCATGACAAGAGCTATGAATGTCAAAGAAGCAACTGAGGTGTGTAAGAATAAGCCGGAATGGTACTCTGTTGTGCAATCCAGTTACTTATTTTAAATTTATTGTTCATGAATATTTTATTTCTTTAAATTATATATCTACATGCAAGTAACTCTGTTGACACTGGATATATGCTAAACAGTAGTATAATTGTAATGAAACAACAACTAGTTAGATGTGAAAGCACATGTTGAATATTTTCATGAAGATTCAGGTTAGAGCCGGGATTAATGGACCCTGTAACCTTGGACAAATGACGTCGCAAACCATTTGTTTATTGGGACAATCTAATCTACCTAGGATAGTTTCGTCAATTATCCAGGTTTTCTCGCGTGCCGTTTTTAGGCAACCTAGTTTGTTTTGGTTATAATATGTGCCTTCATGAGACTAGGTTGATTTCACATATTGAGTTTAACTGAATGAGTAACTGAGGGATTGGAGACTGTTAAATCGCGGATCAGCTTGGAGGCGAAGTTGAGGGCCCCGGAGGCCAGCTACTGGCCAATTGCAAGCGGATCATTCGTATCAAAATTCACATCTTTTCACAATATGTGATTTCACAAGAGTCTTAGAAGTAGGTAGGCCTGGCAAGCCTGACTGGATTGGAAAGAATAATTATTGATAAATTATATATGAGCAGTGTTACCGATGTTGACACCCTTGATGTAGAGTACCACCATTTCATGTCTATTTCAATTTAAACTTTACTTTACGGTGCTATGCTCTCATCTCTTGGGTTTTAGGGTCTTTAATCGGATGTAGGGTTCCGCCACTTTACTTTCAATTTAACTTTCATTTTAAACTTCACGGTGGAATCTGAATCCTGTCTTTAACAAATAGGTAACAAACAATACGAGCGTAAGGGAATACTCCAGTTCAATACCAATTTAATTTCACTTTTACTTTACGGAGAACTTTCCCTGAAACTCTTACACTGAAAGCAGTCTTTGACATAGGGAAACAAATAATATGAGTGAAGGTGTCCTCCACCCAACTTTATCTTTATCTTTACTTTATATTCACGGAGGAACATCCTGAAACTCTTACACTAATAACTTAATGGGAATTTTATGAGATGTAGAGAGTATCACTATTTAAACTTTATTTAATCTTTATCTTTAATTCACTGTGATATTCTTATCTTGCATCAGGGGAGGTCGCTGAGGTATTATTCCTCATATCTACAAATTTATTTGATACTTTGGAAGAGTGGCTCTGATATGTTACGTTCACTCAAGTCTTATGGCTTTTCCAACTCATTTTACACATAAGGCACTCCAAAGGGGTTTTCTAAATTGTTAGGCGTACTACTGGAGAGTTTCTTGTCGGCTCTTCTCGCCAGTGATAGTACGTTGTGAACCGACGCTAGTTTTAGATAATGTTTATGATCAATTCAATAAGTTCTAATTAAAAGATTGGAGGTTCTTCTTTTATTCTGATATGAGCTCTTTTACTGATAGCTAAAGAATGCGGTGGCATAATATCAGAGAGGTGGTTAGGAGGGGTGCCTACACAAAATTATATAATTTGTTATGAGATGTGCATTAAAATTCCTTTTGGCTAATAAAGGCACGGCGTACTCAGGTGATGAGCTTATGTCATGAGTCGATACATTTATCATTATTCATAAAACGCATGGCATTTTACACTTACAACTTATACTACAAAATTATTATTTATATAGATATATATTATACACCGATCCTTGAGTCTTCCTGTTCCTTGATCAACACTCCTATATAACCTACCTTGTGAACATAGGGTTAACGGTATTATGACGAGGGTTCTTATTACTAGATGATCACGATTTATGGCCAAAATAAGTTTATTTACTTAATAAATGTTATTAATTTTCACTTTATAACTTCTTTTATTTCTCACTCTATGCTTCGGCTTGAGTTTGTCATTCCTTGGCTCTTTGAGGGTCGGGTGGACGTTACAGCGTGCCCTGGCAGGCGTGGACCTCCTTCATTAGGCCTCTTCCAATGCCGGCGGAGCTTTCTCCCCTGGCGCCTACTAGGTCTAATTCGTGCGTGGGGCGGAAGAGAGATGAGTGTACGTGTTGGCCTTTCTATGGCCCCACGTAAGCCCTCCAAAAGTCCGGGCCATCTTTATGGCCTGTGGTCTTAGAAGACATACAAATATTATATAATCGCCAGGAAACATTATAAACTATCTGTATTGACATACGAAAGGGCGAACTGTCGTTCCTACAAAGAACACGTCATCTTGTCTATCTTTAAATTATATGTATGTGACAGTTAATGCAATAAAATGAAATTCTATTCTATATATTCAAAATATAGGAAATATATTGTCTACGAGTTGTGTAATGTTTATCCCAATTTCAAACCAATTACAATGACAAATGTGGTGATTATTAGAATCCTATGACTTAAGGAAATGGTTAATTTCGAAATTTTAACATAATTATCCCCCATTTGTACGACATAATTGTTTATTTTGACATTTCATCTTGATATATCTTCCAATCGTGTCTTTCGGCGCCATAAATGAGGCCGGATATGTTAATGACAATCAATCTAATAGGTTTTAGGGTTCTTTAGTATTTTATACAAAGCTGGACCCCTTACCTATAAGGTCGTTATGTCTGTAAAATCTGTCTGACCATCTGGTCATCTATTTAACAAACTGTCTGCCTTTGTATGTATTGGCCTTCGGAGAGATTTTGCAGCTGTCTAACTCAGGCATTTTCTAGTTGACCTGATCCTTCGATCTGATTCCGCCATCTCCCTTTTATCATTGGACTACCAGACGCACTGGCATGTAGCACCGGTATATGGTGGATATTCCAGCTTTAAGAACGAAATACCTTGCATGTAAAGCAAAGGAGTGGAACTCATTGCCGGTGTTCGTCTTTCACGATACTTATAACTTGGGTGTCTTCGCTCCACACAGAGCGAGATCATGGTCAAACACAAACCTATAGTACTACAAAAACAAATCTTCGAAGATACTTAGCATCTCACTAACTTAGCCATCTTCCTATTGGATAACTCAGGCTTTTTCTACCGTCTGTATAACATGTACATGTATACCAATGGGATATATATGAATTAATTTTATGATTAATTTTCCTTGTAAATATTTTATTTATTAATATAAAACAACAAACAATAACATTTTTCAGAACATTACATCGTTTCTGATATTTAAAACTAGGTTACACGTCGTACAAAGCTTGATAATGAATAATTACTTTATTAATTATAATAACTTAGTAATGTAGGTATTATATTATTTTAAAGTATACCATTAGTAACGCAGAGATTAAAATTGAATTACAAATGAAGTTATATTAACAACTGGATCTAAGTAAAAGACCCTCTTTAATTATAAATAAAAGATTGGTTTTAATTCACTGTCACTTTCCCTTTCTGAATTTGGTTGATGAATAAATAAAAAAAGAATGTTTGCTTGTCACTCTAGTGTCTTTTTCCTTTGTATCTAATTGATGGAATGAGGAGGTTGGGAACACGAGGATAGACCTCTTCGCCCCGTCTGCAACTTATTGTGTTGGAGCTCCAGTTATCACGTAGGAGCGCCACTTATTGTCAGGGTGACTAATATTATCAGAAGAAAATTATAGTGTACGAAAGAAACACGTTTATTCTGTTGGTGGTTTAACATTCACAATAGTTCACACGAACAAAATAAAGGAAAAAAAAGAACTGGTACAGTCAAGTTAAATACATGCACGCAAGGGGCTGTAAGCCTCCTTCGGAAGATCTCGCGAAACACGTGGGAAAAGGGCACGGAAATATATTTGTACACGCGACCCTCCACTACGTGGGCAATACGCGGACTCTGTGAGGACGACATCCGCGGCTTGCGTCGGAGTGCCTCTTCCCCTTTGCCCCTCGTGTTCCACGTACCTATTAGGCCGTTTGATACAGCGGCCCGCACGGGTTACTATAAACTGAGAATTACCCAGTTGCAGCAGACGACCCATTTAACGGAAAGCGACTACCGTCTCCTATGGACACTTGCAACACCAAAGGTGCAACATGCGCTGCTGCTCTCAAGGGAGTCTGGAACCTGGTCATTAATGTTGTAACACAACACAAGGTTGTTATGGCCGCATACTCTAGACCAAGGGTCGTAGTCATTCAGTCGAGCAAATACCCTGACGGGTCGTTGAAGAAATAAATACCCGTTCATTTATAAAATATGTAATTTCGTACATAATATTTACATATCCGAAAGAGGTAACATTAAATATATAATGAGATTTAAAGGGATGAAAATATATACATTTTGTAGACGACTTTTCTTCTGTATCTCTACTGTCACATCACAATTGACAATCCTTCACTCTAAAAATATCGCCTGTCAGGCAGTGGGCGAAAAGGTTTGTTTCGCCACAACCCTACCACCTGGCTGTAGGTTGTTGTGACGCCTTTTACGACAGGCCGTCCGGCCACATGAGTAAATAAACGCTCCGTTTATTTACTCATGTGACGCTTAAGTATACTTTGTATCGTAGCAACTGCCCACTTGACTTGCGTTTGCCATTTGGAAGTTATGAGTAAACCCAAAACAAATATTCAAACTAAGCCACTGTCTAACTATCAGGCGTATACCAAAGAAACATATTCCCATGAACCAAGTCAAATTGTCCCCAATTAAGTGTACGCCAATTCTATGAACTAACAATCCGCGTTACACAGCCACTAGTGGAAGAGTCACGTACTGAAAACGTGACGGTAACGCAGAAACGTGTCATCGTCCCTAAGGCACGTAAACAAATCGTAAACCCAGAGACGTAATAGGGTCGAAAATGTACAGGCACGCGTATTCTGTACGGGTTATAGACGCGTTTCTGCTCTTAATGATCAGGTTCTTAAAAGGCTATTAATTAAGGTTTTACCACCAACCCATCTTCAGCCAATCATGTCCATAACTGAACGTAGACTTCCACAAGTCTACATCACGTTTTCCACTCCCCCACTTTTGCTTTAGAGAACAAAAATAAAAAGTCATAAGAAAAGTATACAAAAAAATCAGTCCCCAATTACACACATAGCAACCGTCCTCAATTTTTTTTTCGTATTAATAACTCTACTTGAAAATATCACATAATCATAATTTGTGTTGACAAAACTCGAGGCGGCTTTATCTTCTAATATATAAAATTCTCGTGTCACAGTTTTCGTTGCCATACTCCTCCGAAACGGCTTGACCGATTTTGATGAAATTTTGTATGCACATTGGATAGGTCTGAGAATCGGCCAACATCTATTTTTCATCCCCCTAAATGTTAGGGGTAGTCCACCCCTAAATTTTTTTATTTATTTTTTAGACAAAATTTTTAATTTCTATTTTTTTATGATACAACATACAAAAATACATACAATCCTCAATTTTCAACCCTCTACGATCAACACCTATTTTTTACCGGGCAGGACGACGTCTGCCGGGACAGCTAGTATCTTAAAACAATCTCTTCCAGGCAACCTAGCTTAAAATAAATTCTTAACTAATATGGCGATGTAGATGGAATAGAAAAAAGATAGGACTGTACAATTTAAATAAACCTACTTACATTAATTTATAATTTTAAAACATAAAAATCCAGCCATAATTTTAGAATACCAATGAATACATACTGTTACAACCTAGGCTCCGACAAAGACAAATTCCACGTACAGATCTATATAAGCACATTTTATTACCTGTCGGCGTTTGAACTAATTGTTATCCTTTTATGATCGTCTTCTTTTGTTCACTTATTTAATGGCATACGTTTCTAATTATTGTGGAGAATAGCCTATTGTCCTATTGTACTCGCTCACTAGCATCATTAGCTAGGTGTTGACGGTTGCCTAGTGTCCCAAACGTCTATACGCGACGGTAACTTTCCATCAGGTTGGCCGACTGCCTGCTTGCCAATTATTAAAAAAATAATACGTATTCATCAACTCAAATAGTAGCGCGAAATCCTTTCATTGGTATTCAGAGCTGAACTTTAATTTATCTCCCGAAAATTTGGATAGAGCTAATTAACTAGTGTACAAACGTGGGTTACCAGATCATAAAGAAAGAAATAAAAAAAATATTTGAAGAAATAGCGAAGTAATTACATTGCTAACATGTATTAAAAATAACATATTTTGAGAATTTTTGTACCACACAATGCTGATTTTCATTGCAAACCTTCCTTTGGTTTAATACTAATACGACACAAATATTTTAATGAGTTTAACTTAAAAACTATTTACTTTGTAAATTATAATATATACGTACATAGAATAAATAGCATAAATAATTTGTTAATTTTATGATTTAAATAATAAGATAGATAAATAATAATAGACCAAAATTTCGTTTAAAAATTATTGTATAACCTTGTGCTAACGAAGCTTTGTTGGCGTGGTCGTCTCGACCTCAGCGCCACTTTCTTGGCTATATTCATCTATTCCACGGTAATAACATATCGGGATAAAAAGTGTCACGAGATATCTAGGTATGGACTTCATTTATATCCGTGCATAGCTTTTCCTTGATGTATTAACAGACAAGCAAAGCAAATTATGAACAGAATGATACATTTTGAAATCTGTTGATCGGAATTAGCCCCCTCGTTCTTTTCTATTTTAATTTCTTGTACAAATTCGACCTCTACAGATTTATTTTATACTTAGTATATAGCTGAAGAGTTTGTTTGATTGAATGCGCTAATCTCAGGAACTACCTACTGGTCTGATTTGAATATTTTTTTTAGTGTTAGGAATAGGAAGCCCGTTTATCGAGGAAGGCTATAGGTCATATATATCATCACGCTAAGACTAGGAATAGCTAGACTAGCTAAGATAGGAGCGGAGCACCAATGAAAAATATTTCAAGGAGGGTTTTGAAAACAAATTACACGCGGACGACGTCGCGGGCAGAAGCTAGTTATATTATATAGAGACAGAGAGTCTAATGGGTGGTTTAAAAAGAGGGTAACATCCATTGAGGCTACGTTCCACAAGAGACTCACAACGACCACTTTCTCAACCGCGATTTTTTACCGTCCCATTTGCTTGCCGGCGTCACAATCGTAAACTCAAGTGGAACGGTTATTCGACCCACCTCTTGACATGGGTTGTTGTGAGCGCTGCGTGAGCGGAAACCATGACGTCTTTAGTGACTTTTGGCTATGACCATAACCGCCGTGGTCGCCATGTGGAACGGCAGACGGAGTATTTTGGGCGTTGTGGGATACTAAAGGAACGCGTCCATATTCGATCATTCGCGAAACGTACATATTGAGCCAACGAACGAATTACCTTCTTCGGCGTAACGTGTACGCGGCCGATACCAGAGACATCTAGCGAATAAAGTCGAACCGTCGTAGCAACATATTCCTGATATTATTACCATTGTTAGTATTATTTTTCCATAACAAAATCACAGAACGTAGGTGTTACAGAAATAACTTATATTTTTTTTGCGAAATTAGTCCAAAACCATAAAACGTTTATTTATTCACTTCAACATGGCTGTCATTGAACTAAATTTAATCAAAGTATTAGGATTCTTAATTATGGAATCTTAATTAAATATTTGTCTGCAAATCTGGAATAATAAGAAACTTAAGAAATTTCTTAATGCTGACTTTTAGAATTTATTTATTTTATGCATGTATGTGTTTTTTAAATTATTGCTTTATTACATTGTTTTTAGTCAGCAATTCATCAAACTGCGTTATGTTGAATATTGTTACAACCTAAGTGCCGACAAAGACACCTGCAGCCCTGTAGAAACACATTTTATTACCTTTTCGGCATTTGAACTCAGCAATAAGTGCTTACCGAATAGGGTTTTAACAGAACGCTTACGGAATCTTTCGATGTGAGTGCCAACAAGCACTTGGTCAAATTTTATTAATAATAAACGTGGATATTCTAAATGTTATTATTATAATGAAAGTTTGTTTATTTTAAAGTTTAGTTGCGATAAACACAATGCTTTATTAAAATAAATATATTTTTATAGATTTTACAACAAAGACCTAGTTATTTGACATAAAATACTTATTTTTATAACCTATTGTACTTTAAACGCGTACAATATGCAAGGTAACACAGGTGTTTTAGACAAGGGGCATGAGCGTTAAACGAATAGAATAGAAAAGGTATGGGAGTGACATATCGTTACGCTAAGTATCATGTCTTATATCTTATAAATAAATCACCTGAGCTTTGTAAAGCCCAGGTGAAGCCGTAATATATAGTACAATTGGCTTAAATATAGTTGAATACAATTTTTTTACCCAACTGTAATTGAAAGTGGTTTTTTTGACACGCTTTTATTAGCTTCATTAGTATACGTTTAGTATTAAAATTAGAATGAATTAATATAATAAGACTTATTTGTAAGGTACTCCTCAACACAAAAATCACTAAATTAATAGATAGATAGATAACACTTTATTGTACACCATTACAGAAAAACTTACGAACTAGTATTATTATAGTAGGGTACAAAGGGCGGTCTTATCGCTAAAAAGCGATCTCTTCCAGACAACCCGTGGCAAGAATATTTCGATTAGAAGTGGCGATGGTGGTATACATAATTATTGTACGATTACTACAATTTTATTAATAAATATATAACTATACTATATATATACAAATATACACATAAGTTATATACATATATAATATATAGCGATAATATGCAACTATTTAAACATAATAAACATATAGCTATATGCAATATAATATATACTAATTACATAAAATTACATATCATTATATTGCAGATAGAATTTTCTGCCTAAGTTCTTAAATATTAATGTCACACACAAGAACCTAAATAACCAATAAGCGTGTTTGAATTCTAAAAATTAAATTTAGATTGTCGAATCTTGATAGACAAGTTGTAAAAAAGGGTACGGAACTCGAGTCCGTAGAGTTGTTAAACTAAATTTTTTACAAAAATAAATTTTAATTAAAAATAGTGCAAGAAAAAATGATTTTATTGTAAAAAAAGCCTGGGGTGCATGTTATCAATAGTTATAAATATTTTATGAACAGATATGTGTAGAAGGCTTATTTTGATAATATCCTGAAAAGCACCCCACGCTTTTTTACAATAAAAACATTTTTTCTTACACTATTTTTAATTCAAATTTATTTTCTATTTTCAGTTGGATTTTCTATGAAAGCGTATTTTTTAAATTATTATTTATTTTTTAGTTGAATTTTTTGTGATTATTTAGTTATTTAATTCCCTTCTCCGTGCAAACTGAAAAAAGAATTAAATACACTCTTATGATAAATTGGAACGTTATGTAAAAATGAGCTTTTAAAAAAGGTTTTTAAATACAAGCTTTTGAGATCCTGCATATAATGTAGCAGCAGAGTGCTAGCCAAGACAATTAAAATGTTTAGTACAGGAGTTCCTATGGCCACCTTCCGACTCCATCATCAGACCAGCTCCATGATGCCATATTATTGCAGTGTCACGCGATATGCACATACGTGAAAAATTCAGCTCGATCGGAAACTGGGAAGTCGATCAAATTTAACTTGAAAGATTCCGTTACATACTATCCGTTACATATATGTATGAAGCTAATTAAAGCGTATTAAGAGAAGCAAATGCCACCAACACTATTAATAATATATAATAGAATATACTTCTTCCATGGTCCTACATTAAAATAAATCGGTCCAGTAGCAAAATAATATGCAAAAACAGTGGAAATTGAGTTTTCACAATTTTCCCATTTCCACTGAATCTAGACCGAAACAATTCAAGCCGCCGACCCGAATACGCAAGGACGCAGAAAATATTCGATAGTGTCCATCAAAGTCATCAAATCAAAACTTTTGAAGCAGCTTACGACTCCCAGAAAGAATGAGAGCGAACATTCTTCTGTACATACTATAGGCAAATATAATTGAAGTTACTGTTTGTAATGTCGAAGTAACTGTTCTTTTCTAAATGGTCAAAAATGAACTTATACGTGATAAATTTTACGATAATTTTACTTTATTTCAAGCGACGTTGCTACTTTTAAGAATGGGGATTGTTCACAAAAAAATACCCTCTGATTTTATATTTTTATTACGTAAAATAGGGTATTTTAATATACTAATTTGAGTATTTTCGTATTTTAAGCGTCAGTTCTTTTATAATTCAATTTTAAAACTATTTCTCCGATGACGTCATAAGGGACAAGTTTACATTGATTTTTTTGCGTAGAAAACAAAAATAATAAAAGTAAGTTCTATCTATATACAGCGTGTTTCAGACCTTACGACAATAAATCAGACCGCGTTTGCTTCATGACGTACTTTGCTCAAATACAAAAACGAATCAAGGTAGCTTCTTTGGTTTAGCCACAGGACCTCATTTTTCATTTCAGAATTTTACAACAACATGTATCTGTTATTGTGACTAAATCGGTAGGTTAGTGACCAATGTATCATGTTGCCAGCTCGTCTCTTCATCATTAAACGCGGAAGTTGTTCATTCTTACGGTCTCGCTCGCGAATCAATATTTACAAGATGTTCTGTTTTTATTCCCTTTTTATCGTAATTAATTTGTTCGGAAATTGTTTTTTTTTAATTTTGACTTTACGGTTGATTTAATAGTACCAAAATATTTGTATGGAGTACGACCGCTAAAATTATAATTTATTGTCATTTGAAATGAAACACGCTGTATAATCATAGTAATCTGTGCTACTATTTAAATGTCACTTTCATTACTCATTACGTATCGTGATCATTTTAGTGTTTTTTGTCGCTAGGCTTATAATTTTTCGTGTTCAACCATTATTATTTTCTATAGTTATCGTTACATTTTTAAAGTGGTCTTTAGGGAAAATCCATATTACAGAACCTAAACCAAATAATGTACAGCTAGATTTTTTTTTATACCTGAAGCAGGCAAACAGGCAGAAAGCCCACCTGACTGGATTTAGTAAGGTCAAATAAAGGTCAAACGCATTTCTTACAAAATACAAGAAGATCGTACGTTTTTTGGAATTTTAACTAGACAGAAATGATTAGGGACACTATTCCTCGAAATGGTTTTTCAAATAGCTAGATTGAAAAAAGTGAACAATCCCAATTGGTCTTATAACGACCGCATGTTACCGAAACAATCGACAAACACTACTCTATTACGCACGCAGTTAGCAAAGTACTAGTTGATAACCTTTCTAAGTAGAAGAAAGGGACGATGGTAACAAAACATAGTTATAACGGTAAAATTACCGATACAAATAGTATAAACATTATATTTTTTACCGGTAATATGGCTAGAAATAACGGTAAATTTTATAACGATATTTATTTTTTACCGTTATTTGAAACTAGCATAATTAACGATACCACATTTTTAACGATATTTCAAGCCCTGGCCTACAGACCTTTATCGACTTTACAGACCTTTTCAGCGTGCGTAGTTCATCACCACGGATCTGATCTGCGTACGACACGCACTTGACTGTTTTTTACTCACCGTAAGTATTCGGAACATAAAAAAATGTGAATCGTGCCATTGGTCTGCGTTTGGCCTTACTAAATATTTTGATATAAAAATAGCTACTAATATAATTTAAACAGACCGGACATCCTTCTAGAATAATACGCTCTGTTTGAAAATAAGCAGATATGCCACAATATGACACGCTATGATTTAAACGGTCATCTCCGAGACGAGGCAAACAAACATGACGAATGTTACACCAATTCGAAGAAACTACATTGCATTAATCAACTAGTCGTCGACACTATAACATGAACTAAATTGTTTTATGACTGACTTTGCTGCGTGTTTTTCAAATCAAATAGTTTATTGCATTATTTACATTAAATATTACTGACATTCTATTTCAAAAAAATGTAAAATAATATGCTTGTATAAAATTTATGTCGTATTATAACGATTGATTATCCTATGACATAAATATTAATTGTAATGATCTAGCTAACAAATGTTATTTTTACTGTCTCATTGGACCAACTGTTACTTCTTCATTCTATTTATACCAACTTTATGTACACAGTTTAACAATAAAGTATTGTTACGTGCGAGCGGGGGTACGCTCTTATGGATTGGAAAAAAACACCAGTTTTTAACTAAACGCTTTTATTGACTAACGATGTACAGTCTCGACGATAAGGTGTCTCGCTCACAAAATCATGGCTGAGATTGCGTAGACCATGGTGTGGACCTTTTTTGCATGAATGAGTACCAAACATACATCCATACATTCTTACAAACTTTCGCGCTTATAATATTAGTAGGATTAGCTGACCCGTGGTCACTTCGCTGGGAGTCATTAAAAAATACAAAAGCACGCACACACACACGCACGCACTAAGAATTTGCTGTCGATCAGTGCAAACCGCATTGAAATCGGCTCAGTAGTTTTTACGTGAAAGCCGAGCAAACAGACAAGAAATCTAAAAAAATTACATCGTGTTCTCTATCGTTTATAGTGTATTCCATTGTTTTTTTAAAGCTTTAATGTAAACGGCATTTTTGTAATATTATAGATTTATTAGTGTAGTAAAGATTATAATTACCTTTTATTTTTTGCTAAAATGTTACTGACAAAACCATTTATACGACAAAAAGTAACAACAAACCTTCAAAGACATAGATACCGATTCCCATTAGCAATTTGTACACTTGATCACCATTACTTTGGTTAACTTTGCTCGTCTAATTCCGAGTCGGTACTTGATTAATGTTTCCTCCTCTTGGGAATCAGTTAAAGGCCTATTTACATTGAACACGTGAGTCATGCCTCTCTGTTAAGGCTTGAAGCAATGCCAACGTCTTTGAGAGAGTCGTATAATTCCAATTTCAGCTAACTCCACACGCAACATATTTTCAGTAAAAGCAAAAAAGTGTTCTAATATCTCGGATTTTGAAACAAATTCGAAAGTTTGATGTCAAATTTAGTTGGAAGTTGGCGGTTTTAGATCGTACAAATAAAAAAGCAAAATATTTTTAACCAAAAACTAGCGGCAGCCGAATGTACGTAGGCACATAAAAACACATATGGCACAGCGCGACGCGGAACGCAGACTCCCATATGGATGCGCGGGCGACGATCGACGCCACCCACCCCCGCACCCTTTTTTTTTTTTTTTTTTTTTTAGCCAGGGGAAATCCGGTTGAGGACTAAGCCGCGACAGGCACAGAAGCCTGGGGGATGCTCGCGACCCGGTGAGACAGTGTGGGATTCGCCAGATCGGGGGTGGCACTAGCGTGCCCGGTCAGAACCGGTGCCACGCTATTGCCACTCCCCACTTAGGGATACCCACTAAAACCCCTGGGTGTTCCGTCCTGCGCCTTATGCCAGGGCTACGGGAATAGGCTACCCGGCTCCGCATTCCCTGGCAGGCGTGGGCCCCGCTCACTGGGCCTCTTCCAATGCCGGGGGAGCTACTCCCCCGGTGACGTCTCGGTCTTTTCCGGGCGTGGGGCGGTCTGTAACGCGCCCCACGGGAAGAGAGATGAGCGCGCGCGGAACACTCGCGCTCTCATCTCGACGGCATGTGCGGGTGAGTGAGAACCTCTATACCCCTAGAGGCCCCACCCGCGCCGCCCGCTTACGGTGGCCGAAGGTCTAGGTCAGACACCCACCCCCGCACCCTGCTCAACCCCCTCTGGTGTCCTACGCACGCCCTCTGCCGCCCGTCTTCGCCATTTATTTATAATAAGTAAATATTATATTAACTAAATATTATAATGCGTCGCTAACAGCGGTTTTAGGTATAAAACGAATAAAATGACAAACGAGAAATTTCCCAGAAACGTACATAACTTAATTTTGTTTTTTAAAGGAGTTGGCAGGTATGGGAATTATACGACTCATTTTATCGTGAATAAAATATTTAAAATCTAAAAAAAAAATACTAAATTATTTATCTCTCTTTTATAAATATTGTACCGACAAAGAAATGCACACCTGGTTTATTACCTTTCCAGCATTTGGACTTCTTTTATTTACTTTGTGTTTAAGAATTTCAGTTAGACAATAAGCTGTTGTTACTGTTTTCGTTTATGGTCGTTCGCAGGAATAATTAAGCAGGTGTGCAGATTACGTTTCCTTGGAAAAACTCAGTCCACGCAGTCGATTGTTGTATTGTACAGTTTACTATAAAACAATGCCCGAACGAAGGAGTGGCGCAGTCTAGCGAGAGCCACGATCAAAGCAAGACGAGTAAATTCGATAAGCGATATAGTGACGGACTTTGCGCGTCTTATTGAATCGTGAAGTTTGTACTGGTTGTATCTAGTTATATTTGTACCTGTTTTTTACGTGTTTGTATAGTTCTAATAAATTCTATAGTAATTCCAACGGCATTTTAATTCGAGTCCTGTAGATCATAACAATATGAAGATATTGTTACGTGCGAGCGGGGGACGTACTTAGGATTGGGAGAAAACACCAGTTTCAAATAAACGCCTTTAATAAATTACACAGCCGTACGTGATTGTTTTCCGCAGGGTTGCCCCTACGTGCACAAGTAACGATGCACTGTCCCGACGATAAAATGTCTCGCCGATATTGCGTAGACCACCCCCTGCTACTGTTGTGTTCACCGCAGAATTAAACGCGTGTAGCTCGCTTCCGGATCTTCTCTCAAACGACGCTACGCTTTTCACTAAATTCACCAATAAACTCGTCACTGTCTTCTATTTAACTCTTCTCCCAACTCTTTCATATCGCACTTGTTGCTTCGCTGTATTGAACTGAACTCAACTTTAAACTGCCCAGTAGGCGCGCCTTACGCTGCTTATTTACCCGGAAGAATCTTCTGGAACACATAATTTCGATCTTCCTTTCATTATTCTTTTATTTACTATCTGTCCCTTTCTAAACATCTATCTCTGTCTTTTCCTTCCGAACCTTCTATTCCAGAAGTTTCGTCATCGTCTATCCTTTTCTAAAATGTATCCTAATTTTTCATTTCAGAATCTTCTACCTATTTCTAAAACTTCTTAAACCAACTAGATTGTTTCACCTCGCTACAAAATTTTCGTCATCCTGTTTTGATAAAAATTAAAGGAGTAAAAGGGTTTCATGTTAATAATTTGGACGACCTCCCCCCCCCTGACGTTTGATGTTATTTATGAATGGCCCCCTTAATGTCGTCAACCAGCTTTTCTTGAGCCTACCCTTTCGACCGAGATCTAGCGGAGGCGGCATAGCTAGACATTCCCCGCGAATTACCCAGTGTGCATGAAACCTAGCACTGCTAAATAAGACATTCGACTCTATTGCAGTTTTTACTGCAATGTAACATACATACATAACTTCACGCCAGGTCCCTTGCGGGGTGGGCACGAACAACACAGCGCCATTCAGGCTTACTCTTACACACCTTACTTGCTTCTTTGACATTCATAGGTCTTGTCATGCACGCTCGTCTGTTCTTAAGGCTATGTATGCTATGTAACGAACGGATTTAAGACTGCCGCAGACGCGGCATCTATAATTTTTAACTCAATTTGTATTTAATTATCAAGTTAAAAATATAAAAAATATTTCGGCGAACAATAAAAAAGTATATACCTACAAAGTAAGACGGAAACGTAATATTGATTTATATCCTCACCCCCCTTTTGTGATTTCAAAAATAAATTTTTGTTATTACATTTTCTCAATATGAGTGAACGCTTTCGATTTTATTACTTTAGTTTTTATTGTTTTTTGATTTTTTTTGTTATAGGTGGAAGCGTGTTGTTTGGTGGTTATGTAAAGGATTGTAAAAGCAAGGGCTCTTGATTGGGAATTTAAGCTTCAAAACTTTTTGTTTGGGATTGTCTGTGAGTATTAATAAAAAATTAAAATTCGAGCAAAAGTTACTCTGAGAACAGGTATCTGTACTATGTTGTATTCACAGAACAATTATAAAAACACATCACATCAAATTGAATAAAATGCAAGAAAACTTAACTTATTTGTATTGTATTCTACCCATAGTCCCTCAAGACTATACGTAGAGTATTGAGCCCAGATCACCGTCTTTTTTGAGTAAGGTACCCAGAAGGCTGGCTACGTAACCTCGCTGGATCGCCAGACTGATCCGTTGGCCGAGGAAAGCACCAGCCTTCTGATGATCTGAAGAGTTGACGAGTCGTTTCGATAAATTTTCGAAGAGGCTGGTGGCCTCAAGACCCTACGGTCCAAGCGTCTCGATAGCAAACGGCACAAACATATAGCTCTCACTGAGGGTTGCATATTTGCGCCGCTTGAGTGATAGTGAAAGTTACTTGGGGCATGATAAATTCCTCAAATTTAAAAAATAACAAAAAACAATCTTGTGACAATGTAAAAGTCCTATTACATCCAAGTTTCATAGTCTTGAATCTTCTTCTTTCTTTTCCTTTCCTAAGCATTTGGGGTTGGCACAATGTAATTTTCTTCAATACTTCTGTATTTTTGCGGATGTCCGCCGTCACCAAAGGTGCTACAAATGCGCTGCTGCTCTCTTAAGGGAGACTGGAACCTGGCCGCTAATGCCGGAACACAACACAAGGTTGTTATCGTGGTATACTCTAGACCAGGGGTGGTAGCCATTCAGATGGCTGTGGGTGGTGTGCGTTTTGTCCCCTCTTATGAGAGGACGCCTAGCTGCAGGAAATTGTATTCTTTCGCCGTTCCTGCACGGATATACCTAAATGTTATACTAATATATAAAGCTGAAGAGTTTATTTTTTTGTTAGAACCCGCTTATCTCAGGAACTGCTGGTCTGATTTGAAAAATTCTTTGTGTTAGATAGCCCATTTATCTAGGAAGGTTATAGGCTATATATCATCACGCTAAGACCAATAGAGCGGAGCACCAATTAAGAATGTTTCAAATTCGGTTTTTTAAACTATTCCACGCGGACGAATTTGCCGGCAGAAGCTAGTAAATAATAAGCCTTATAAAATTATAAATAAATCGGATTTCCTCTAAATAACAAATGGTGGGCTGTGGGTTGTTTGTTTTGTTGCTTTTCACAGGCCGGCTAAAGTAATGACCAAAATCACAAATAAGCTAATTTTCTAAGCACGCACGGGATGTAGTGTGATGTATTAGAGACAACAATTTGAGCAACACGATTTATGTTCTTGAGGAAAAAATACTGTTGTTTACAAATGTCGATGGAAACTTTCTTAACTAGATCAAACTGTTTCTGAAAGTTATGTGCTTTTTGTGTCCGCCATTAATCATACAAATCAATGGAAGTTAAATGAAAAATGTTTCTTAAGCAATATTTATATAACAGTAAATATCTTATACTAAGTTAATATATAGAGGCAAAGTTTGTTTGTTTGCTTGAACGCCCTGATCTCAGGAACTACTGGTTTTATTTGAAAATTTCTTTCAGTGTTATTAGATAGCTCATTTTTCGAGGAAGGCTATAGACTATATATCATAACGCTAAGACCAATAGGAGCGGAGCACCAGTGAAGAATGTTTCAAAATCGGGTGGTTTCTTTTTTTAATTACTTTTTATTTTTATCTATTCCACATGGACGAAGTCGCGGGCAGAAGCTAGTGATATAATATTTTACTAATTTTTCGCTACTTGTTTACATAATAAAACTACGTTTTAACGGTTTTAAGCGCGGTAATTTATTTGATTTTTATTATTCCGACGTTTCGGCCACTTTAACGTAACTTAAGCTTACTTTAAATTAGATTAGACTAGAAATTAAATTAGATGTCTCACGAAACCAAAACGCTGGCCAGTATTTTGGGCAACGCATAAGCATTGCCATACAACGTGGTAATGCGGCCAGCGTTTTGGGAACATTCCCAACTGACGGTGATTTGGGACCTATTTACTATCTGTAGTTTGTATTTTTTTTAAATTAAGTTGTATATATATATTTAGAGTAGGATGCATTTGTTTATTTTAATTTTAAGTTTATCTCAACATGTATTAATATATCGAACTTTTTAACCAACTTCAAAAAAACGATTAGACTCCCATAGAGTAAATAATAACCATAAACAGAATTAAAACTAAATAACAAGGAGATAGCCCACCCTTTATATCTCATCAAAGGAATTCAAGATACAGCACACAAGTATACAAAACGGGGTTCCCGCCCTCAGTCGTGATCTAAATGAAAATGTAGAAAAGCGAGGGCCGGTCAGTAGCCGCGCGAACGGCGCCGTGTGAACACGTTTAAAAGGTTTGTACCAGTCGCTCCCAAAGTTTCCCGCGCGAAAGTTTCATCGTAACTATCTCGTGATATATTTGTGTATCATATGAGTGTTTATTAAAGTTTTGATTTGTGTTCTGTGTTCATGATGTTTTGGTAATATCGGTAAGTGTTTTTATAATTTTATAAAATTGAATTTTTTTCAATGAAAATAGGTTTTTGGAGTGTAATAAGATGTGATATGTCTTGTTGTTTGACACGTTCGTTTATCATCGGGAATATTTAAATAAAAATCCAGCATGACCGATTTGCTGGATTCGTGTATGACGCAAAATAATTGTCCTGAAAATAAAACGATGCATGTTTTCTCGGAATCGTTTCAATTAATTACTTCTTCGTATTACGCGATTTAATATTTACTACTGGTCGCCTGTGGTCGAAATTCGGCCATAATAATTTGTTGTCAAGACTATACTTCTATAATAACAGATTTTGCCAAGGCTACACTGTTAATTTGACTTGAAAAATAAACAAAAGAGTATATATGCGTGTGTGTGTCAAATACATAGTTGTGTGTGTATTAAAAAAAATATTTTATGTATTTTTATGCATAATGAAAATAAGCATTTTTAAAAAGGTTTTTGAATACAAGCTTTTGAGATCCTGGATATCATGTAGCGGCAAAGTGCTAGCCAAAACAAGTAAAACGAGCCCAAACACGACGGGTCTATCTTGTTTAGTACAGGAGTTCCTATGCTCACCTTCGGACTCTATCATCAGATCAGCTCCATGGTACCATGTTATTGCATTGTCACGCGAATCTGAAACCGGAAGTTGGTCAAGTTTAACTTACAAGATTCCACCCAAACTTATACACCTAGGTACGTTCATTGCAAGTTAAATAAAAGCTTGTAAAATACTATTTCGCATGTATTTAAAATACCAAATATTTTTAAGTCGTGTATTTGAAATTTAAAATACAGTATTTTAACTATATTTATTTAAAATGTACAATACAGTACGTGTTTAGGGTTTATATATATGCACCACTACTCACAGAATTAAAAGATATAAAAAGCAACTAAACTTTTGGGTGATTTCCAACAGGCCGTAACTTAGAGGAAAATGGCCGGACAGTAAAAAAAACAAATTGCAGCTTTAGGTGTATAATTTTCGGACCTAGTTGAAAACAATTTAAGGTGCATAGGTCCAGAGTAATCCTAAGGAAACTATGGGGAATACAATTTGCTTACGAAAGCTATCGAGCGCTATTTTCTGAAGAACATACCCGTCAATACGAAAGCTAAATGTATTTATGTTCCAATATATTTTCAGGCCATAAGTATTTGAAATACATACATACATATTATCACGCGTTTTTCCCATGGGGGTAGGCAGAGACTATAGATCTCCACTTACGACGATCCTGATATACAACTTTCGCTTCACCTACTTTCATTAACTTTTCATACATGCACGTTTATTTACATACATACATACATAACTTCACGCCAGGTCCCTTGCGGGGTAGGCACAAACAACAGAGCGCCATTTAGGCTTATTCTTACACACCTCACTTGCTTCTTTGACATTCATAGTTCTTGTCATGCACGCTCGTCTGTTCTTAAGGCTCCTGACATCACCTTCTGCTAGTACACGATCAATTTGATCATGGAAGGTGTGTCGTGGCCTTCCGCGACTTCTGCATCCATCCACTTTTGCATTGTATATCTGTTTAGTCATTCTTTCATCATACATTCTTTCCACATGCCCGAACCACCAGAGCATTCCTTTCCTTACCCCGACACTCTCTTTCTTCACTCTTTTTCACTCTCACGTTTAATTGATATGCTTTTTACCTAACCTCGTTTTAACACGTCTGTTATTTGATCATGGTGTGTACGTTGTGGTCTACCGGTACCAACTCTACCATTCACAATACTGCCATATACTTCTTTTGTGATTCTATTTTCATCCATCCTCTCTACATACCCAAACCACCTTAACACTCCATTAGCAACTTTTGTTATTACATCTTCTTTCAAACCACAACGTTCCCTTATTCCATATCATATCATGTATGATTACCTGACATATCACATATATTATCAAAGGTCTCATAAACATTAAATACTAACTACAAAATACCTCAGCGTCAGGTATTTGAAATACCAATTACAAATTATGTTTTGCATGCAATGCAGCCAGCCTTCTGGGCACGCTCCCCGTTGGCAGTGATCTGCTACATAGTGTATTTTAGTTTCGATGTCTTTGTTATCTAAATGTTACAAATATAAATTTATTTATTTCCATATAATATGGTTTAAAATTACATTTTTTAGAAGTAATTGAAATACAAATACATAATATGTATTTGTGTTTCAATTACGTATTTTAATTACAAGTAATTCAAATCAAAAACCTGCCTGTATTATATTTAAAAAACATTTTGCTTTTCGGCCTAACGATTTATCTTTTCATTCGAGAACAAAAGAAGACTAGTGTAGTACTTCTAAATTGATTTTAGCAACACATGTTTTCCATACTTGTAAATACGTATTTCAAAGGCCTATTAGGCCTTGTTTTGTATTGAAATACTTTTGTCAGTACAAATATGGTACCGAATCGGATTTCAGTATTAAGTGAGAGTGTGGTAAGTATTACCCTGTTATTTGGTATGGACTTCAAGATTTTGTAGAAAATATTTTTTTTTAAGTTTAAAGCCAGTTTTGTTTTTTGACAAAATATTTTCTACCGTTCATTTGCTTGAATACATTAAGAAATAATAATAATATCCTTACAATTTGGGCCACCTGCATATCTGTAAACAAAGCATATTTATTACCCGTCGCTGTTCGAGCTAATAACATTGAAACGTTTTAAGACCGTCTTCTTTTGTTTACTTTGTGTTAAAAAATTGTGATTTGAAAAACAGTCCAATATGTATTGTAATCTTTATGGTAGTCATTAGCCAGGTGTGATTCTTAGAAATTCATTCCACGCGGTCGAGAAGACATACTGAATGTGTACAGTATAAAGCAATGTTCCGACGGAGGGGTGAGACAGTCTAGCGATAGTCACAAGCGAAGGAAGACATTAGTGACGGACTTTGCGCGTGTTAATGAATCGTGCATTACGTTTGCACTGGTTGTGTTCAGTTATAATTGTGTTATACGTGTTTGTATAGTTCTTATAAATTCTATAGTAATTCTAACGGCATTTTAATTCGAGTCCTGCAACTCGTAACGATATTTTATTTTAAGGCATGTTTACCAGAGATGGAAAGCATGAAAGGGAGATATTGAAAGGAGAGTTATGGCAGGTAATAAGATGAATGGAGCGCTAAATTCTTTTATGAACAGCCAGAAAATGTCTGTAAAGGCCCGCTTGGCTATCCATAAAGGCGTGCTGGTGCCAACCCTGATGTATGGCAGAGAAAGTTGGGTATGGCAGAAGAAGCATGAAAGTAGGATAGACGCAGTTGAAATGAGAGCTTTGAGAAGTATATGTGCGGTTAGCTTTAATGATATGATAAGGAACAGTGTGATAAGGGAACGTTGTGGACTGAAAGAAGATGTACTAACAAAAGTTGAAAAAGGAATGTTAAGGTGGTTTGGACATGTAGAGAGAATGGGTAAAAGTAGAATCATAATAAAACTACGTTTTAACGGTTTTAAGCGCGTCGCGCGGATCCGATCATAAAAACTATCAAGACCCAAACCCAGCAAAAACCAACTGCCAGATCTCAAGACACTGAGCTCTTTCTGCGTGAAACGAAACACAAACCAACCCGAGTGATAATTTCTTTTATTTTTTTCCTTCCGCCCATTTTAATATTACATAAAAAAATCTTTAGAAGGCATGTTTGCTGAAGAGTTTCTTGCGCCGCTTCTTCTCTTCAGCCACAACATGTTGTGAAGCGGTGGAAAAATTAGATTAGGCTCCCATAGAGTAAATAATATCCATAAACAAAATTAAAACGAAATAATTAAAATGAACAAGTTGGCGGTAGGCTGAATAAAAACTTTGACAATACACGTTAGACAAATGTCATCTTTGTCTTCCGTCACCACGGCCACTGAAAAGCGGCCGAAACGTCGGATAAAGCAAAATAAAATAAATTACCGCGCTTAAAACCGTTAAAACGTAGTTTTATTATGTGTACAAGTCTAAAACTAAAACTTAAGAAAATATTAAAAGTAGAATCACAAAACAGGTGTATGACAGTATTGTGAATAGTAGAGTTGTTGCCGGTAGACCGAGACGAACACACCATGACCAAATATCAAAAATGTTAAAGAGAGGTGAGGTGAAAAGCATTTCAAATAAACGTACATGTATGAAGAGGTTAATGAAAGTAGGTGAAGCGAAAGTTGTTTGTCAGGATCGTCGCAAGTGGAGATCCATAGTCTCTGCCTACCCCCATGGGTAACTGGCGTGATATTTTTTTTTTTTTTTTTTTTTACATGGGGAAATGCGTTGCCGCACCGTCAGTCGCGCGGGGGATCATGCGCGGCCGGTGTGTGGGGCTCCCCGACGCCGGTTCAATACGACCGGCTGCCGGTATACCCACTAAAACCCCATGGGAGCCTTCCTTCCGCCTAGCGCCGGGGTCGCGGTACATGCGTGAGCTTAACCCGCAACCCCGGCAGCGGCCGGCCGCCTCGTAAACAGAGGCGGCCTCTCCTGTGTGCGGGCCGGGGGAGATGGTGGTCCCCGGCCCTGAGAGGGACGCGCGGCTACCTCTCGCGCCCTCTCGCGGCATTAGTGCGGGCGGAGGTCTATGTTGATCCCCCAGACCTCGACGCCCGCTGCCGCCGGGAGGGGGAGGCTGCAAGGAATACTCCTGCGCCATCACCCCTCCCTCTCCTTTCTCCCCCTCCGCCGCCTCGCGCTCGTAGCAGCGTCAGCGGCGGGGGGGGGGGGCTTCGCGATGGGGGGAGGGGGAGGCTGCGAAGGATTGCTCCTGCGCCAACACCCCTCCCCCCTCTTCTTCCACCCCGCCCCCCCCACCGCCTCGCGCAATCGGCAGCGTCAGCGGCGGGGGGGGGGGCCTCGCGATAGGAGGGAGGGGGAGGCCGCGAAGGATTTCTCCTGCGCCATCACCCCTCCCTCTCCTTTCTCCCCCTCCGCCGCCTCGCGCTCTAAGCAGCGTCAGCGGCGGGGGGGGGCTTCGCGATGGGGGAGGGGGAGGCTGCGAAGGATTGCTCCTGCGCCAACACCCCTCCCCCCTCTCCTTCCTCCCCTTTTCCCGTCGCCTCGCGCACACAGCAGCGTTGGCAGACGGGGTCGGGGAGGATAGGTCGCCTGTCAGGAGGGCGGTGGTGGGGTGGACATCACCACCGCCGTCCTTGTCAGCCAGCGGAGAACACCTCGACGCTGGCGGTCGCATCGGAAAGGAGGGGCGTTTGGGGAGGAGGTTTGGTAAGGAAGGGCAGGCATTGGGATTTGGAGGCGGAAAGGTGGGACACCACTGTCACGGAGCGAAGGGGGGAATGTGACAGTGGCCGCTCGGGGCCCCGGGGACGCATCCCCTTGTACCGCTACCTGGTCGGAGAAGAGATCAGGGCGGCACCCCCTGGGGGGAACTGGCGTGATATTATGTTATGTGATGTTATGTTTATGTTAATAATATTTTAAGCGCCTGTAGAAATTGTATCACTGGCATGCGTACAATCTAATTTATTTAATTATTATAGTAATTATTTCAATATTTTTGTAATGTTATATTTAGTTTCAATTTAGATTTAGTTATAAGATGTGAAAATTGCCCGCATAATAAGGCAAAATGTATTGAGACACTTACCACAAGAAACACCCATACATTTATAGCAATAAATGATTATTCTCTTCTATACAAGTTCGCCCTTTGGACAGTGTAGGCGCTCGGTGCCCTTTAACAAAGGTTCGAACCATGATTTGTTGTTTACAGGTGGATGGACACTTTTTGAACTGATCCCCCAAACTAGATGGTCCTCTTTACCTCTACCCTCCATACTTTTTATTCATATATTTTTGAGAACTACCGACTAGTGCGTGACGTCACGCGGCCACTGGCAAACCTTCTACGCACGATTAATATGAAGTCACTTATTACAGTCAGTGCCATAATTCAGTCACCGGTTCATTTAAATTTCAGACATATGAATGTTGGACAACATTCTTCATAAACTGATAATGTTTCGCCATTTGCCATTTCATTAAATTGTTACACATAAAATTTTATAAATTGCTCTTATTACTTCAAAAATGTTATTTTGAATTATATGAATTACATGACAGATTCTTTTGATCTGCTTTTTTATTATAGAAATTTCTTTTATTTACTTTTTATTAAGTATGCTCCGTGATTTCGCTTGAATATATTATCTATAATATTATAAAATTATAATCTTGCCGTGTGTATGCATTAAAGCTAATTAAAAAAAAAAAAAAAACAACTGGAATATATAAACGATTAGATTTCTTGTCAGTTTGTTTGGGATTTACGTAGAAACTTTTTGACCGATTTCGATGAGATTTTTGCTGAACGACAACAAATTCTTGGAATTAAAATCTGCGATACTTTTTATCTTGGGAATCCCGCAGGATCTTATATACTTATGTAAAGTATATACAATAATAAATTTATTGCAACAACTATTTATGTAACCTTTTTTGTCAACCCTACTGACCGACGCATGACGTCATGAGACTATCGGCAACCTTCTGCGTACGGGTAGTACGTACAGACATGAAGGAAGGAGAACATGAGAGCTCTGTATTCACCAAAATTGTTACAGAACGATAAAAAACCGACTATTACAATTTATCCAAAGTGAGACATGTAAACAAGCCATTCAAACCCATAATGGATTTCACCCATAATCCAACCAAATTCAATCTACAAAATGACTACACGACAATTATCATTCCTTGCCAAATGTTTCGGCGGGACATAACAATGAACCTATAAGAATATATGCGCCATAAAAAACTGACCCCCTTCTCATATATCTTTATTAAGACGGTGAATCAAATGTTCTATAGTACTATAACCATGATATTTAAAGACGAAGGACTATCCATCTAAAATATTGATACACGCTGACAAAGTAAATGCACACCTGGTTTATTATTACCTTTCCCGCATTTGGACTTATTTTGTTTACTTTGTGTTTAAAATTTGTAATTAAGAAAAACATTCTATAGTCATTGTACTTGTTATAGCCGCAGGTGTGCAGATTATGGTCTATCGGAAACTTCAGTCCACGCGATCCTCTGTTATTATTGTACAGTTCAGTACAAAACGATGCCCGAACTATGAGGCAGTCATTCGATAAGCGATAGAGTGACGGACTTTGCGCGTGTTATTGGATCGTGCAGTTGTACTGGTTGTGTCCAGTTATATTAGTACCTGTGTTATACGTGTTTGTATAGTTTTAATAAATTCTATAGTAATTCCAATGGCGTTTTAATTCGAGACCCGCACTCGTAGCAATATATATTGTTTTTCCTTAGATCATTTTGGTACGATGCATTCGCGATTTATGGAATCAATTATACGAATAAAAGTGTGTTTGAACGGTGTTAAGCGCTATAATTTATTTGATTTTTATGATTCCGACCTTTCGGTCACTTTTCAGTAGCCGTGATCACGGAAGACAAATATGTCAAGTGTCAATGAGTATTGTTAGTTTTATTTAGCTTCCCGCCAATTTGTTCATTTTAATTATTTAATTTTATTTTTGTTTATGATTATTATAGAGACTAGACGTACGCAGCTCCCATAAACAAAAACATGTGGGATAATGTCAGTGAGATTTCAAAAACCATAATATGCTGCCAATTTAATTTTTTAAAATTTGAACTAGAAAACTTTTGAAATCCAGATTGCTCTAGTACTGAAATTTTAACCAATAATTAAAGAGCTATATATATTTTTACTTGTATCAAATGATGACATCACTATTTTGTACATTCTTACAAAATCTATGACCTTTGTAAGACGATATGAGTTAATTTGGCTATTCCACTGAATATGAATTTGGTACCAAACTTTGACGCTTGATCATTGATACTGTATGTTTGTCTAAAAATGATGTTTATGAATGATGATGTCTAGAAATGAGAATACATCTACAATAGCGTCTCACGAAAGATGTAAAATGTAAAATAGTAAAATTTTGGAACAATAAGTACCCACTTAAAATAAACATGTAAATTAGAAAACAACACTTCTCTTCAAATTCTTCATTATATTGCACGATAAACACAACCGATGGCAAAATTCGGAATTTTACCGTGGCACAACAGTTGAAACCTAAACATTTAACGGATTATACGTCGGGGAAAACTGTAGAAAAGTCCATACTCCAGGGGTACAAATTTTCTCCGATGTATAATATCATCATTAAAGCAACCAAAAGTGACTAGCTGTCGGCTCATTTCTTTGAAATGGAGACATTAATTGCTTTGAGTGATTATACCCAGAATCGCGAAAAATAATGGCGATAATACGCAACGGAAAACACCATTTTATTTTTGGCACATCACCAATGTTTTTGACAGATCTACGAGTATAAAAAAAATATGCGGTGTTATTAAGACCGTGACGGTTTTTGGGTTATTCGTTTGAATTCGTAAAACCGAGATGTGCGTAAATAAATTTATTGAAAGCTTTTCTATTTATTGTTAAAATAATAAACATATTTTATAAGAGTGTTTTTCGTCCAATTATCGCTGATTAGGTTCATATCTTTACGTAAAGTTGTTTTTGTAATAAATGTGTTTGAAAGAATTATAGTGAGAGATGTTTGGGTGGGCCAAGTGGCCAAGCCAACATGTTCCCATGTTTTTTTTTTGTATTGATTGAGAGATTTAGAATCTCATACTATGTACAATCTACATATCAAAGTATAAGCTTATTACATTCGCTAGCTATACACTAATCGATGTACTATTATGGTGGCCATTTATCACACAAACGAATGTAATATTTTTCCTCTATATGTCTTGATAAAATATGTATCGCTAAGAAGGCCTGACTGTCATATATTTTGCCTAACTTTGGGTTTATTCGAGACATTCATAAATTGATTCTTCTAGTTTCACATCTTCTCTTTTAAACCGTATTGTTCTCATTTATTATCCAATGTTCATAATTTATTATTTGAAAATATCACCCATTTAATATATAAGATATATAATACATTTATAATAAACGCTGTGAAGAAATAATCAAAAAATAAACTGCATGTTGACAATGCAGTAAAACTAGAAAAAATGTTGGACAGATACTATCCATCCTTTTAAAAATCTAATTTATCATTATTGATAAGTAGTACTAGAAATATCAACTAATCAATATTTAAAAATTTATTCATCTTCATATTCATATCTGCCAATACCTGTTAATAAAAAAGTCGTGGTAGCACAATGGCTAGCGCACGCGCCCCTAAATAGAAGGGCGCGGGTTCGATCCTGGCCGGAACTCATGCACCACTTAGGCAGTTTTCTGACCGAAGGTGCATATTGTTACAATTACCACGGGCTAACAACGGTGAAGGAAAACATCGTGATGAAACCTGCACATCGAGATAATCGATGTGTCAAACCTGCCAAGCCGCCTTAGACAAGCATGGCGGATAAGTATACTCTCCGTTCCCCAATAGCGGGAGGCCTGAGTCCAGTAGTGAAACGTTTATAGGCTGTTATAATTAAATATTATTAAGTATAAATAATATTAGGTCATTTTTCAATTTCTCTTCTAATAGAGTATCAAAATATAAATAATAATAAATATATACAAAATTATGAAGAATCAGTATACTCTATAAGTGACATCTTGCGAATAAAATGAAACTAACCATCAAAGCAATACTTTAAATTATTGCAGTCGAAATTTTTTCATAATTTGATGTTCTCATGTATTATGATATCGTCTAATATATGTAATAATTTAATAATAAATGTGATGTTTAATTAAAAATATCCAGCATCATGTCGTAACAGATACTCATTAAGAACTGTAATATCTGAATCTGAGATTCTGTAAGATAAAAATTTATCGTCATTAATTCCAGTATTAATTTGGCCTATTTAAATTTTAAAACTTTCGTAATTATACGAATATCCGTAGTTTAACGAACTTGCGGTCGCCCTACAATCGAATAGTTAGGCAATGGGTTATCTCTGTGCTGCCTCATAAATTTGTAATGGATTCAAGATCCATAGTGGACAAATAGTATATTGGAAGCAACGTGGTTACAATACTATAATGTGGTTTGTGGGAAAGTACTGCGGACAGGCTGACGACGGCTTGCCTGATGGAAAGATACAATAACATATTTAAATTCAGAGTTTTTATTTAAAATAAATTCCACAGAAGAACACTTATTGAAGGACACACATGTAAGTCAAAATTTAAATCTAACCGCAAATCTACGCTGCTACGCAACGTGTCATCGCTGTGTAAAAGCTGTTTACTATATATATAATTTATTAGAATTATACAAACACGTATAAAACACATGTACAAATATAATAACACGCGTAAAGTCCGTCACTAAATAGATTACCGAATGTAGTACACGCGTCTTGCTTCGCTTGTGCTTATGGCTCGACTACCGATCTATCCATGAGGCATTGCTTTATACTGCACAGATACAATACCATAAAAATTACAATACACAATGGGCTGTTTTTCCAATTACAAATGTTTAGTCACAATTAAACAAAGGACTTCTTTTGCCGAAATATGCCGAAAATGTAATAAATTGCAGGTGTGAATTTATCTTTCGTCGGCATTCAGGTTGTAACAATGCATATAGAAGTTGCATTACAATTACTTTTCAAAGAATAAATGGAATTGTAACTAATAAAAATAATGTTACCGTCATAATAATGACATATGAAGAATTCATACTGCGGCAAATATCTATAAATTTCTTACAAATTATGCAAAATATAAACATTATACAGAATATAATATAAAAATCTGGAGTGAACAACTATTAGAATGCAGTTTTGTCATTTAAATATTCTTCTATAGTGTAGTATTCCTTTTTAAGGAAGGTAATTTTCAATTTAATGAAGGGCAGATCTCAGGGCAAGGGCAGACAGATCATAGTTACCAATTAAGCAATATTTTCGCTGGATTAGGCAAAACTACGGAAATCCTTCAATTTATATGGTACGCGATACGTACTGGACCGATATTTATTTCTAAATTATTATCTGTCTGAAAAATAGTTTTATTATTGTAATTATCTATACTATCTATCTATAAGTGTATGTGTGTATAATATTGTAGCAGCGAGATGGCAGAGAGTAGTATTAACTGTCAAGTGTTCATGTGAACTGAAGTGAACTCATTTATTTTGGAAACGGTAAATTTAAGTACAAATATTTACAGTTATACTGATACTACAATGTACAGCACAGTGTGTGAGCGGGACGAATGAAATGCGAGGGAGATAGAGCAATTATTACTATCTGCGCTCCCGCGCTACGCTAAAGTGCGCTAGCCAGTAGTACGATGTCCGCTGCGATGACAACACGTATACAGCTCCCATACTATCTATAACTGAAAGTCTCTTTATAACAAAGCATGTGGTCACACTACAAACGGATGGTGTAGCAATCGGCAATCGCTGCACCGACGGCTGTAAATCTCGTCAATTGAAAGCGAAATTGATATTAATCGCTAGAACGGGAATGGAAGATGAATATATAAGATGGAAATTGTATTCGAATAGATGATTCGATACAAGTTGTTACAAGAATATTTATTTTAACTAGTGGTCGCCCAATTTGACCATAATAATTAATGTCAAAGAATATACTTCTTTCATCACAGATTTCGCCAATAAGGCAACAATAGACAAAAGAGTAATATATGCGTGTGTGTGTCAAATATATGGTAATTTGTGTATTGTTTTTTTTATTGATTTAATGTATTTTTATGCATAATTTTAATAAAATATTAGCATCGTTGCTTCTTCTCTATATCATCATCACTATCATCACTACATAGTATAAAACAAAGTCGCCTTTTCTGTCCCTATATCCCTATGTGCGCTTAAATCTTTAAAACTACCCAACGAATTTTGATGTGGTTTTTTCCAATAGATAGAGTGATTCAAGAGGAAGGTTTATATGTATAATACAAGTTTTTCTGTAGTGTATTTAATTTTGTATCAGCATTGCACCCGTGCGAAGCCGGGGCGGGTCGCTAGTAAACTATAAGCATGAGAATTTTCATACTTATCCGTCCACACCATTCTCGTAAAATAGTGTACAAAGTTTTTGTATAGTGTTATTAATATATAAATTTTTAAGTAACAAAGTATTTTATTGTTGGTTTTATTAAAAATTATTTCTTTGTTTTTGATTGTTAATGTACTTGCCCAATTTGAAAACCTGCCCGTAAAACTTCAAGTAAATTTTTAAGTTGAGATTCTTTTTTTCACTTGTCCATTGAAGTTTCACTTCTAATATGTGTCCCAGCACACATTTCGATATTTCGCTGGCTTACTGCAAATTATTGATCGGTTAGGTTAGGTACATTTTAATGAATGCATTTTTTACTTAAACAGATTTTATTTCATCAAACAAAAAAACTAAATTGGATCCGGAACCAAAAAACGCACCCATAGTATTGTTACATACCGGCAAAGGTGAAGTAATACCCGCATGTCATAAAACGCAGTTTATTACATTTGTCGCATTTTGAGTTCTTATGTTTACTTTGTGTTTAAAAATTGCAATGAGACAATAGCCTTTTGTTATTGTTTTCGAGTAGGTTGGCCGTTCACAGGAATAGTTAACCAGGTGTGCAGATTACGTTTTCTTGGTAAAACTCAGCCCATACAGTCGACTGTTGTATTATACAGTTTACTATAAAACAATGCCCGAACGTCCAGCGAGGATTACGATACGAGCAAGACGTAGATTCGATATAGTGGCGGACTTTGCGCGTGTTATTGAATCGTGCAGTTTTTACTAGTAGTGTTTAGTTATATTTGTACCATTTTTATACGTGTTATAGTTATAGTTCTAATAAATTCTGTAGTAATTCCAACGGCATTCGAGTCCCACACTCGTAACAGTATACTCTAAACTTATGCCGCCTCTCACCATATCTAGTCTTAATTTATGCCGCTCTTCCACAGACACACTTCAAAAAGAGCAAGCTCTAAATTCGGTTGCGTGTGTTGCGCGTCAAATGTGACAGCACAAGCGACACGTGCCCAACATGTAAACAACAATGTGAATATTCTATTAGAGAATATTGCTCACTCAGGCCATTCCGTCGCATGTTTATTGCCACCACACATTTGGTTAATAAAAAATTTGCCTACCATAATACCGGGCTTGGACGGATATGTTAGACAAGCTGCTGCCCGCGATCTCATCTGCGTGGAATAGTAAAAACAACAGTCAGTTAAAAAAATTCGACATTGAAACATTTTTCATTGTTGCTCCGATCCTATTGGTCTGCGTGTTTATATATAGCCTCGATAAATGGACTATCTAACATTGAAATAATTTTTCAAATCAGACAGTAGTTCCCGAGATCAGCGCGTGAGCAAACAAACAAACAAACAATAATATAAGAATATTAGGAATTACAATCACATGGGTTACCGAAATTAAGTTTCATATATCGCTCGCGTATTAAGGGGAGGCCGCTGTAGAGGACGAAAATATAGATTTTTCTCGATATTTTTTCGAGAAAAACTACAAAATTAATCGACATTTCAGAAGTGTACGTATCATAGATATCAGGCACTTTTTTATTATTTTTTATTGCAAGAGTTCAGCAGAGGCAGACGGCCCACCTGATAGAAAGTGGTTACCATGGCCTATGGACATTTGCGACACCAAAGGTGCTTCAAATGCACTGCTTCTCTCGTAAGGTATTTGACAATCTTTGCGAGTTGAAAGAGAGCGACAATGGTAACGAAAATAACTTATAACGGTAAAATTAACGATAAAAATAGTATTAACGTTATATTTTAACCGATAAAATGGCTAGAAATAACGGTAAGTTTTATAACGATACTTATTTTTGACCTTTATCTGAAATTGTCATAAATAACGATACCACATTTTTAACCGGTATATCAAGCTCTACCACATACTACGTCAATCTGGTAGAATATATACAGGACTAACGGTAAGTTTTATAACGATACTTATTTTTTACCGTTATCTGAAATCGTCAAAAATAACGATACCAAATGTTTTACCGGTATATCAAGCCCTGGCTCATATTACTTCAATGTTGAAGAATAAAAACAGGTCCGCCATTCAAAGAATATCCCCCAATAAATCCTGCGAGCCTATTTTTGGGATATCGTTGCCTACTACCGACTTAGCTATTTACGTTTGATTAAATTGTTCTCTCAGTGGGGCCATTCCACGTTTTCTGGCCATTTCAAAATTCATTTCTTACAGAGTGATTTGCCAATTGCGAATGGAAATGTACAATGGGGATTTCTAAAGATTTTTTCTCTTTAGTAAATTTGTTTTAGATTAATTAACATTTTGTATATTCAATTATTATGTCTAAAAGTGTACATAGCACCAGGAATATAAAATAAATAAAACAAACACGGATTGGTTACACCGTTTATAACTCATGAACGGCCTGACCAATTTTTATAGTTTTTTTAATTTGTTAGATTTGTCTCCATTCCAAATAGCAAAACAACTATAAATTTCGAAAAATTTGCACATTTTTTTTCATTTATTTTTAAATTAAAGAAGACTTACCGTTGAATGTGTCCACTGTAAATTGTTTACAGAAAGTAGTTACGTAGATTACTGGGCGCGGGTTCGATCCTGACCGGAACGCATGGACCATTTAGTCAGTTATCTAAACTAATGTGCATATTATTACACATTACTACGTGCTAACAATGGCGAAGAAAAACAACGATGCAACCTGCATATCGAAATAACTTATTGTGTCAAACCTGCCAAGCTGCTTTGGACAGGCGTGGCGGGTATGCTGTCCGTTCCCCCTATAATATTATTATTATTATACTATATACATACATACATACATGACTTCACGCCAGATCCCTTGCGGGGTAGGCACGAACAACAGAGTGCCATTTAGGCTTATTCTTACAGACCTCACTTGCTTCTTTGACATTCATAGCTCTTGTCATGCACGCTCGTCTGTTCTTAAGGCTCCTGACATCACCTTCTGCTTATAGTACACGATCAATTTGATCATGGAAGGTGTGTCATGGCCTTCCGCGACTTCTGCATCCATCAACTTTTGCATTGTATATCTGTTTATTGTGTCATTATAATGTTATTCTTTCATCATACATTCTTTCCACATGCCCGAACCTCCGGAGCATTCCTTTCCTTACATTGGTGATTTATTTATTAGATATACTAAACTTTGATGCATTTTGTTTGTTTATGTATTTCTGTACATACAGTTTTTTGATACTTTTAGATCTTCGTTCCAACCAGATGTCTTAGAGACACATCATATTTTTTTATTCTATTCTGTTTGACTAAGAACCCTTGAAAATACTCGTCACCCTTGTACCTAAAATTAATATATGTAACCGGCCAAATCTCAGCATACGGAATCAGCTGAAAATATATTTATTATCCGAAAACACAACAGTGTCGGATTTTCTTGAAATGATACTTTTTAATTTACATAAAGAAGGATTTTCTGGATATACCCGAGTCGAGATATCGCAGTTCAAATCTGTGAAGAATTTATTGTAGTGTTTTCGCCAAATTCTATTCGGCAATAGGCACCTGATGTCGTGCTATATACTTTATTATACCTTTATCACATTCAAAAGTTTTTATTCAAAATAAGTTCCACTGGAGAACACTTTTTGAAGGTCTTATATATAGGTTAAAATTTAATTTCACTTCCTAGTCTATGTACACCGCTCCGCAACGTGTTATTGCTGTTAAGGAGAAGAAGCGGCAAGAAACTCCCCAGCAATACGTCTAGCTAAAAATTGTTTTTCTTTATATTTGTTGTTCTAATTATATTTAAGTTCTTTTTTTAATGTTTTCTATAGAGTTATGTTACAAAATGACTTTTGAAGAATTAATGGAGTTGTAGCAAACAGTGCATATTCAATAAGACAGAACGCAATAAAAGGATAGAAAATATTATTATAGTTGTCGGAGGGAAGCTTTAATTGAACGTATTGTTGACTGGATGTATAACGCACAATATCATTTGTTTACATTTTAATTACTTCTAAAATTCTTAATGTAATTTAATTAGATTTGTTAAATGTTTCTATAACTTAAGGATCGTTCTAACCTAATAAAAGTTATGAATATTGTAATTTAATAATCTACCAATCAGAGCAGAGCATGTCTTGAGCTGGGTCAGACGCGCCCTCTATACTTTGGTAGTATCTACTTCGGTAGACTGAGGAGTTTTTGTGACACATTTGGTTGATGGCAATAGGTCGAGTTGGACCATGGAGTATTTTAAAGAAAGTATTGTAGTTGAAAGTATGAGCGGGTGCCCTGAACCCGCTGCTCGGTCTAAACTATGTTAAAATGTCTCTTAAATCTAAATTAAAAGTGTATAAGCCGTGGCTATCGTGTTTTATGCTCGCATTCTACCCTGATGACGCCCACTAAACCTGCAATAACTAAAGGAGATGTCGTGAGAATGAGGCCGTTCTGCGACATAGTTATAAATATAAAGACGTACTAATATCTAAAGTGTTATTAGAGTTCCTTAGTTGTATTGCAAAGTAGATTAGAATATTCTTTATTGCAATCAAGAAAATGCATATGAGTTAACAATTATAAAACTTGTACAATCGGCGGTCTTATCGCTAACATCGGTTTCTCTCAGACAACCTTCTGGAGATAATTTCACCTTTCTAAAATGGGTCGGTATTCAGTGCGCAACACTATTTGTCCACAAATAGCTATGTCTGATTAACACAATATAGTCATGCTAATACATTTATTATAATAACTTACGTATTTTGAAATATATTATTGTATATTATTTTATTGCTGGAGCTCAACAGACAGGCAGACGGTCCACTTGATAGAAAGCGGTTACCATCGCCTATGAATATTAGCAATACCAAAGGTGCTATAACTGCGCTGCTGCTATCTTAAGGGAGAATGGAACCTAGTCACTAATGCCTGAACAAACTGGCGGCATATTCTAGACCAGGGGTGGTAGCCATCCAGTCGGGCAAATGCCTACTTGGCTATGAGTTGTTTTGTCTCCTCTTACGACAGGCCACCCACCCGCACGAAATTGTATCTTTTCTTCGTTCCTGCACGGAGGGAAACGAACGAACCTAATCGGCATTCACTCTATGCGATCGCGCGTAGAAATGTTTGATAATTTACTCGCGTCAGTTAAGTTTGTACGAACGAGAGATCAAATACATTGATGTCGAATAAGTATCTTAATTGACATTCCCGAGATAATCACGTCGCGTTTCAAATACGTCATCTACTTCAGTGATGCGGGGTGGTAATTTGGCTAGGGTAAGTCGTGTGAAAAAAAACATCGTATGATGTTAACACCGACCGTAGAAATTAAGCCCTCCTTATCAGCATATAAAAAAGCACAGGCTTTGATCATTAAATTATTTTTGTAGACAAAACTAACACTTCTAAATAAACTAACTTGCAATTCGTATTGTTACGAGTTGCGGGACTCGAATTAAAATGCCGTTAGAATTTGCTATAGAGTTTATGAGAACTATACAAACACGTATAACACAGGTACAAATATACACTAAAACAACAAGTCAAAAACGTAATGCGTAGGACGTAATTCAAAAACACACGCAAAGTCCGTCACTAAATAGAATCACGAATGTACACACGTCTCGCTTTGATCGTGGTTACTGCTCGACTCCCACCTCCCTCAAACAGGGCATTGCTTTATACTGCACATATGCAATATGACTGCCCGGCCACGTGGACCGAATTTCCTAGAATCAATTTGTATTTTAAATCCGAGATACCTGGCTGCTGATCACAATACAACAATAGGCGGTAAAAGATTACAATACACAATGGGCTGTTTTTTCAATCACAAAGTAAACAAAAGAAGTCCAAATCCCGAAAGGTAATAAAATGTGTTTCTACAGATATGGAGGTGTGAATTTGTCTTTTGTCGGCGACTAAGTTATAACATTATTTTTAATTCTGCAGACCATACCGTACATTTTGAAAGAAAAGCCGGTACCCGATCGGGTTATAAGTTGCTAATTCATCCAATATGTGCGGAAAACCACCAAGCGTAAGAGTTATACAGTAATAATATATTCACGAATAAAAAAAACGAAGCGCCAATAAATTAATAGCGCTTTCGACTTTTTGGTCGGTAGACGCTAATTTCTTAAATGTTGTATGAACTCCACGCCACTGATCTTATCTACATACTTCCCGAGACTAAAAACTGGGCGTTTGCGACGTCCGAGGTAGCAAATTTAATGTAATAAAATAACCCGGGAACTCCGCGGAAATTTACCCGAGAGCGGTTTAAAGTGGTTCGGATATATAAAAGTTAGTTTATTCCGACAGTATCCACTAAGACAATAGCTTACATTTTTTGATGCCGTGATAGTTTGTGTCCCCGGAATCCCGCGGGTATTTCAAGTTAAGTGTGGATGACATCGCGGGTATATCCTAGTTACAAAATATAAAAACATATCAAAATTAAGTTAATTTTAATTAAGAACTTTTATTTACGAGTGCTACTATCTTCATATTGAGGTCGGAAAATTTCGGACCACCTCGTACTATGGCGTGGTATCATATAATCGCAAAGACAAGTGTAATTTTTTTTTAAATCATGGTGAAAAAATATGAGAATCGCTCACATATGTTTCTTAAGGCGAGCGAAGCCGCAGCTCGTAGATATAATAACATAAAATTTAAATATATATTACTTTGTTGTTGTTTGCAGTACACAAATATGGGGTAGACAGGGTTATTTGGTGCAAGTTATTAAAATGTCCTCTTCGCAAACTTTCTAGACGATTTAATGCGATTTGTATTAGTTTATGCCACTTGAAGATAACTTTTCGCTTTTATAATGCCCTTTGGAAATTTATGATAATAGTTTAATAGTTTTATTTATGCTTGAAAGGTTGGAAATTGCGTGAGGAATGTACATATTGTATACTAGAATATGGCTGCGACTCCGTCCACGCTTGACTTGAAATTCCCGCTGGATTCCCGGGACACAAAGTACTGCAAGATTTAAAAGAGAATCCAACATTTCGTTTTAGTGCAAGCTGTGTTGGAATAAGCTACTTTTTATCCAGCTGAACAAATTCGAACCGCACCCGAGACAATTTCCGCGGGAATCCTGGTATAAAAAATATAACACATTTTATTATGTAAAAAAACCGACTTCAAAAACTAAAAAACTAAAATGTATAAATTAACTTATTTCTAAAGCTATTATTATTAATATATATTATCTAAAACATCTTAAAGTCGGTGCTTAGTAATTTTCAAAATATAGTAATTTTTATGTTTTACTTTGCACCGACTTCAATATGTTTTAGATAATATATATTAATAAAATAGCTTTAGAAATAAGTTATTTTATACATTTTAGTTTTTTAGTTTTTGAAGTCGGTTTTTTTAAACGAAGTTTTTATTTTTTATTTGTTACTTTTTAGTGTCTAGCTATGTATAGGTGGACCTACGAATGGTGCCGCGCTTCTTAAAAAATATAGGTCCCAAGAAACGGGAACAAAAAAATGATCATGTAATGAAAACTACTGGGCCAAACTATGTCAAATTTTTAGGAAATGGACCACATGGCAGCTTTTCCGCGTCGAACAAAAAGGTATCACGTAAATCGAATTATAAATCTCAGAGTAATTGGTGTACATATGGAACGAAAAGGAAATTGTTTTCATAAAAAATGTTCATAAAAAAAAACTACTGGGCCAAAGTATGTAAAATTTTTAGGGGACCAATTGGAAGCTATTCCGCGTCGAACAAAAAAAAAACACGTAAATCGGATCATAAACCACGGAGTAATCGGCGCACATATATAAAAAAAAAACAAAAAAAAAGATCCCGACGAATTGAGAACCTCCTCCTTTTTTCGAAGTCGGTTAAAAATTTACACTCGATCAGTAAAAAAATCACATTGGAATTCGATTTTTTTAATCAGGTTATTTTTAATATATTTCCAGAAAAAATCCCGCCAAATCGCATAGAAATCGTACCAGGAGTTTTTACGTGAATCCCCAACAAACTCTGTTCTACATGATCTCACAACGGCCGCGCTCAAGACCGCCATTTTTCCAGTCCAGTCCGCCTTGCTTGCGAGCGTTATAATCGTAAACTCAAGTGCAACGGATTATGTAGCGTTGATGTCATTAACCACAAAATACACAGATGTTGATGTATGATTGATTTGTTAATCGCGCCTTTGACGACATATCCATAGAGAGTGAGCCAATGATTTCATTAGTGATGTTTTCCCGGCGATTATAACAACCGTTAGTCACTATGTGGAACGGCTGAAGGAGCATTTTGACCGTCGTGAGCTACAGGAGGAACGCGCCTCCGTACAATGCGCGCCTGCATGGCCATTTGTTGTAATATTCAGTACCAGTATCTACTTAGGCAATGGCCGAAATTGTCTTATTCACCCATAATTTCATATCTTACAATAACGCTCGAGATGAGCACGTGGCTTTCTATCTATAGCTTGAAATAAATCAAATGTAGACTAGGTTAACGGCGTATTTGCGAATTTAATAAAAGCCAGTGGTCGATTACGTATATACTGTTTATATTCATATTTTATTATATTGTACTACGTCAACAATGTTTAGAAATATTGTTACGAGCTACACAGGACTCGAATTTAAAAGCCGTTGGAATTATTACTATAGGGTTTATTAGAACTGCACAAACACGTATAAAACAGACATAAATATGACTGGGCACAGCCAGTACCAAACTGCACGATTGAATAACACGCGCAAAGTACGTCACTATTAGCTCATCAAATGTACTTCTTACTCGTATCGTAGTCGTCGCTTGACTGCCCCAACCCTCTGTTCGGGTATTGTTTTATACTAAACTGTATAATAGAACAAAGGAACGTGTTCGCTGAGTGCTTAGTGAGTTCACTGCCGATTTCGGCACACCTGGCAAGCTTCGACGCAATGCAATAACAAGAAGGATTAGTTCAACACTAATGACGGCCATAAAACAAGTACGATAACAATATAATGTTTTTCTTAATTGCAAATTTTAAACACGAAGTAATCAAATAAACTCCGATTGCAGGAAAGGTAGTAAACTGCGTTTTATGACAGCCAGGTGTGCGTATTTCTTTGTCGGTATGTAACAATATTAATGTGTATAAACTTGTGTTCATTTGAATTTTTTATGATTTATTTTGTACTAACCGTGCCCGTCATTTTGTTGACACGGAATTTTGAAATTATTTTCGTTAATATACGGTTCGTATATTTTACTAATCGTTTATTTGCCTTACAAGTTGTTGAAATTTGATATAAGCTACATACAAATACGAGGGTGGCCTGAAAAGATTCCGACCTCAACATGAAGATCGAAGATAGCAGCACTCGTAAATAAAAAAAGCTAGAAAATCAGTAAAAAAAAAAAAAAAAAAAAAAAAAAAAAAAAAAAAAAGAGCTAGTTATTGCTTGCAACGTTTTGTTTTTGTGGGTACGTGAGGTTGCTGGAGGGTGGACGGATGCGGGTGGGACGGGAGATCAAGGCATGGCGACGAGTGCTGGTCTAAAGAAAAAAAACCAAACGTTATAAACTAAATATTTATTTATTTAAAGTATATATATAGTATCTATAGTCTCGTTTGAATTTACAACGGAATAGGAACATCGATGTCGTCAACGCGGGGAGCGCGAGGTTCAGACAGCTATGTAGGAAACTGCGATGCTCGCGTTAATATTTATGATATTTATTTAAAAAAATATGTTGAAAATTATTACTTACAATTATATCGTTTGTTAAATTTTAAGAAACTGCTCAGGAACTGATTAACAAAAATCTTACCCATAAACTCCTCTTAAGATAAGAGGTGGTGGTAAACTCATAAATAACTGTCAAAAATAACCAACATCGAGAGGTAGTTTAAGTGACTGCTAAGAGGCCAGATGGTAAGTTTAACAGTTTAACAGTCATTGATTAGGGGCTTAAGAGTCTCTTATTTAAGAGATGGCTAATCCTTTCTTAACGAGATTATTATAAGTAAGGCCCTTACTCACCAAAGTTTTAAATTACCGTACCTAATGTCATATTTCTTCCAATTGTAAGGCAAGTAAATAATTGTATATTCTTAAAGTTTTATTTAACCTACCGCCAACTCGTTCATTTTAATTATTTATTTATAAATTTGTTTATTATACAGGCTCCCATAGAATAAATAATAAGCATTAACAAAATTAAAGCTAAATAATTGAAATGAAAAAGTTCGCGGTAGGCTAAATAAAACTTGAACAATACTCATTGAGATTTTTGTCTTCCGTGATCACGGCTACTCAAAAGTAGCCGAAACGTTGGAATAATAAAAAATCTAATAAATAACCGCGCTCGCCGATGTCAAAAACCAATAAAAAAAAATTGAATGCCAAAATGTACATAACGTTAGTGAAGCTGCGGGCAACAGGTAGTTGAGATATATATTATATATACTAATATATAAATCTGAAGAGTTTTTTTCATTCTTTGTTTGCTTGAACACGGTAATCTCAGGAACTACTGGTCTGATTTGAAAAAATGTTTCAGTGTTATATAGCCCATTTATTGAGGAAGGCTATAGGCTATATATCATCACACTAAGACCAATAGGAGCGGAGCACCAATGAAAAATGTTTCAAAATCGGGGTGTTTCTTTAACTTACTTTTTTTAAACTATTCTACGCGGACGAAGTCGCGGGCAGATGCTAGTACAGTATAAATTTTAAATGACCAATAACCTGCTGGTGTAGATACAAGTAATCGCGTGAAACACGTTTGCTAACCAGTGTGATAAGGCCCTAAGCAGTCACGTTTTCAAGAACTAAAGATATATCTTGACCCAAAAGTTTGTGAACTCGGACGGCGAAGTTACAGGCGCGATATCAAATTAGCGTCCCCTTGGATCTGGAGCTACGTTCAAGAATAGAATAGAATGAGCAAACCCTGCTAGTTGTTGCGGACAATTTTCTTAATATTTTTTTATGATTTATAGTAAAATAAGCTTTTTTAAAAAGTTTTTAAATACAAGCTTTTGAGATCCTGGATATCATGTAGCAGCAGAGTGCTAGCCAAGACAAGTAAAACGAGCCCAAACACGACGGGTCTATCTTGTTTAGTACAGGAGTTCTTATGGCCACCTTCCTACTCCATTATTAGATCAGCTCCATGTATATTATTGCATTGGCACGCGATATACATATGCGTGCAAAATTTGAGCTCAATCGAAAACCAGGAAGTTGGTCAAATTTAACTTGCAAGATTCCACCAAAACTTACATACATACATACTTAGGTACATCCATTGCAAGTTATGTAAAAGCTTGTGAAAATGACTGTGAAGGATTCCGTATATGTATGGAAAACAAATACCTTAGTCACCCGTTTGATACTCGCCCAGGAAAAAACACACCACTTAACAACCTCGGCAATAACAGTTGAAGAATACGAAAGTGTGACAATATTGTTATTGCGTATTTTTGAAATTGTATATTTGGTGAGCAATTAACTTATTGCTGGCAGTTGCTTCTTTTAAAAAAGAATCGATATAATGGTCTTTACAACAGACCGCCCAGACGGAGGAAATTGTTTTCTTTCTCCGTTCTTGCTCAGATTATAAAACATATTTCGAATATCTGATAGAGCGCCATAACCTGCCGAAAACTACAATCCGGGTGTCTTCAAGTCTCGTGTGAATAGGTATATTCTAAAGCGTGCACATTCTTCGACTGCATGATCTTCTAATAGGCGTGATCGCTCTTTCTGTTCATTCACCATATCCCAACTACTTGTTGTCGGCACAATATGTCTTTTCTTTCCACACTCCTCTACTCTGACATACATCTTCTGTCACAACACATATCATCATACAGGCGTGATCGTGGTCAAACTATTTATTAAAAGTTTCGCAATAAAAAAGAACCGTCATTATGCGTGGAATGACACGCACTTGGCCCATTTTTACTTTCAGACATCGGAACTGAAATGAGTTATAAACACAGTCAAAGTAAAAGGGGCGTACGGCAGTCTGAAAAAGAAAAAAAAAAAAAAATTAGTTTTACCCTTATTATCGTTTCCTTACAATTAAGACTATAAAACCTTTTCTTAATCAATTTCATTTTCACTTTTCTTTGAAAAGGAAAACCAATTTGCGCCAATCATTTTTCTCGTAGAGGTAGTAATTGTAGAGATGGCATGGGTAAGAAAACTGATTGAACAAGTAGGATGGATTGTGCGAGGTCATAAGTCAGATAGAGACGACGTGTTGTGTATCTAGCTCTGTATACGAGATTTTATATATTAAACAAGATAGAAAGGTAAAATACTTCACTTGAAGAAAAATCTATGTAGTTACATTGTACAAAAATTAAAAAACAATTGAATATTTTGAGAATTTTTAAAGCCATTTTTCAGCAAACGAGATTTAAATGCAGCTTATTACGTTATCGGAATTATATCTGATACAGTGATTATTTCCACTGCGTACCAGATACTATTGTGATCAAAAACAGCTCAAAATAAATTGTGTTAAATTTATAACTATATAGTAGTAATTTAATCTCCTTAATAGGAAGTGAAAAGGAAAGAGTTAAAAGCAAATGTTTTTCATCAATACGGAATGTTAAAAACACTAACCAACAAACCTCGTGTAACTATTATGAATAATGGCATAAGTATTCAATTAATTTGAGTAATTTTTGAAAAGTTTAAGGTGTAAGAAGCAGTTCCATAGGTATTAGTAAATAAGTAGTAGTAGAAAAAGTATGGGTCCCCTTATTTATTAATATTTAAACATACATAAGACAGTAATAAACAATATATAAAAACAGTAATTTCTTTAACATTTTACTTACAAAGCAGAGAAGGCGAAACATTGTTTCAAGTAAGTCTAAATAATCATAGAGTGTAATAAATACGGTGTGTTGTAGTATTTTTGGTACTGCAAGTTTAAGAGAGTTTTAAGTTCCAATTAACATAGCTGATGCGTATTAAACACACGAGAAATGCTTCTCTGTCTAATTCTCCCTATACGATTTTTTTAGTAGCCCTTTTGTTCTCCTATTTATTACGCTAAACAATTATTAACTTTGTGTGTGGAACTCCGTTCGATTACTTGCTCAAGTTTGGGGTATTTTCATTGTATTTATTACATTGAAGGATATATCAAATTATTTGTTCTTAGCTTTTGTTACGACGTAAGATTTGTTAAGTAAAAATGGAGATTATTATTTTTCTTTTCTTTAAACATTTCTATTCTTTACTATCTTGAAATAGGCAATAAGAAGGGAGCGGGGTGTCTAAGAATAGAATATAATTTATTGTAAAATTAATGAAATAATACACAAAACAGCTTTGAATTAGGTACAAAATGGCGGTCTTATCGCAGGGTTTGCTGCACAATACTTTTAATAAGGTTACATTCTTTTTTACGATATAATACGATTTTTACTACATTCTACTTTTAAACGATGACATGTTTTATTAATTTGTTGCCGACATTTTTTTTAAGTGGCCGGAAAGTTGAAATAAAAATCAAATATATATAGTATACAACTTATTAAATGCCAATGGACATACCAAAAGATAAGTGTTCGCTTTTACTATATTTAACTACGAAATTTAAAAAATTTACCAAATGTGTATTCACTGATCTGATATTTAAACTATAATATTATATTAGTCTTAGAGACAAGGAACCTATATTCTCTTGATACAGATTTATACTGAAAGTGAAGTAATTTCATGGTTCTTGGTTCCTTACGAAAAAATATGTTTACGAACCTTATTTGGCAGCCTTCATTTAGATTTTTTTTTTATTTTTTTTTATTGCAGGAGTTCAGCAGACAGGCAGACGGCCCACTTGATGGATAGCGGTTACCATCGCCTATGGACATTTGTAACACCAAAGGTACTACTAATGCGCTGCTGCTCTCTTGAAGGAGACTGGAGCCTGGTCACTAATGCCGGAACACAACTAAGGGTTGTTATGGCGACATACTTTAGACCAGGGGTGGTAGCCATCCAGTCGGGCAAATGCCCTACCACCTGGCTGTGGGTTGTTTTGTCGCCTCTTACGACAGGCCGCCCGGCCGCAGGAATTTGTATTCTTTCTCCGTTCCTGCACGGATCTTCTAGATTTTGTGTTTAGACTAGAAAAATCTATAGATATAATAGTTCAAAATTTTACATGACTGAATTGTATTGATTAGAAATCAATCATCAAGTGGAACCGTTTGCCAGTTTTCCTACAAGCCAACATAAAAACAAATTACAGTTCTCATCTTATCCATTCTTGCCACACATCCATCTCAACATTCTCATCTCAGCTGAGTGGAGAAGTTTGTGGTTTATCACTTTAGTGGCCCAACATTCGGACCCGTAAAGCATGACTGGTCGTATGACAGATTTATATATTTGAGCTCATCAGATAGTCGTTATCACATAATCGCACAGTTCGCCGTTACTTAGATACTCGCTCCGAAAATACACTAAGTAACGCCTCGTTCGCAGTTAGAACACGATTGGCCGATTCTCATCCATTTGTAATTTGGACATCGCCTTCTAGCAACATGCCGCCCACTGGTTCTGGAAATCGTTAAATGGTTGACTTAATGGCTTCCAAGAATTTGCATGAAATACCAACATGGAACGATTTCATGTTGTCTTACCGCGGCATGAGAAACTAAGCTAAGACTCAAGCTCTAGGGTTGGAAGTGATAAATGGCATCACGTCAGAAGTAGCTTCGGTGAACCTGCAGCCCATCTCTCCTCGACACCCCTTACCCTCTCACACCCCTGTTGCCCCTGTCTTTTATGGCATTTTTTTGGGGCCCATGCAGCGAGTGGCGAGTCACCGTCTGCCCATTTTTTCATGTTTCCTGAACATTGCGACGGGCAGACGCCATAGTTCCCATATTCTCAGACTTTAGTACCACGAGGAGTTCACTCCAATAGCCCGGTATTTTTTGTTCTCATATCCCACAATAGTCCTACACAGGCAGGGGCTTGTCCTTGGGTGCATTATTATATGGTATAAACTGGGATCGCTGGTCATTGTCACGCCACATTTACATTAAATTGTCACGCCCTCACGCAAGCCCTCCATTAACATTAAAATAATAATAATAATTTATTATAATAGTTCAATAATTTCTACATCAGTAAACAAATATGGCGGCCTTGCTGACCAAACTTTACTTTAATTACATCATAAAATAACAAGGCCAGAATATGGATTTCACTGAAAGAATCTCATGACCAAGTTCAATCTTATTTCATTTTTATAGGGAAAGTTTTAATTATTTAATTTGTTAGGGGATGGCACAAATTAAGGTGGATTTATTTTAACAGACGGCCTTTTATGTATATGACATTTTTATTTTTCTTATAACACCGGCCTACAAAAAAGAAGTGATCCATACTTTTGTTTCAACGCATTGTTGTATCGATTATTGGTAAATTAGATTTAATGTGTGAAGTCTGTTTAAAATAAAAATGTACGTCATTGTGACATATTACCAGTAAACGTGATCATACTGCGAAATAGTCTTTTCAATAAAACACGCATCTATTCTTATGTATTTCGATGGGCTTAATCCGTATCTGGGGTCAGTTTGGGTCCATACACCCTCAAATTTTTGAAACTGGGGTCAGTTTGGATTCATATACCCTCAAAATTTTGAATTTGGGGTCAGTTTGGGTTCATATACCCTCAAAATTTTGAATCTGGGATCAGTTTGGTCCACACGCCCTCAAAATTACACGCCTTTTTTGTGGGCTGGTGTAATCTTGGAATAAGATCGGGTGATAATTGTATAAATTTTCTTATTATATTATATATTATATTATATTCACCTATTACGTGAAGCAAAAACTTTCTACTCCTTTGTACGAAAATTGGACGGACGGATTAGTATGAAATTTCGCTCACTAATAGATTATATAGAGAAGTGCAAAATGATAATGCAATATTTTTTTTAAATTATGCATTAAAAATACATTAAACCGATAAAAACGTTACTAATTTTAATCATTACTAAACATTACACACTACCATATATTTGACACACACATATATACTATTTTGTTTTTCAAGACCACGGGCCATAAAAATGGCCCGGATTTTTGGAGGGCTTGCGTGGGGCCATGGGGAGGCCAACACGTAGAGGCCCCTTGACAAATTTAATGTAAATATGTGGCGTGACACTGACCGGCGATTATCCCTGTCTACACCATATAATAATGCACCCAAGGACAAGCCCCGGCCAGTGTAGGACTATTGTGGGAAATGTGGACAAAAGTACCGGGCTATTGGGGTGAACTGTTAGTGGTACTAGCGGTCTGGGAATATGGGGACTATGGCGTCTGCCCGTCGCAATGTTCAGGGAACATGGAAAAATGGGCAGACGGTGACTCGCCACTCCCTGCATGGGCCCCTTAAAAATGCCGTAAAAGGCAGGGGCAACATGGGTGTGAGTGGCTAAGGGGTGTAGAGAGGTGGGCTGCAGGTTCACCGAAGCTACTTCCGACGTTAGGCCATTTATCACTTCCACCCCTGGAGCTTGAGTCTTAGCTCTAGCGATCTCCACTCCGTGCCGGCTGGTTAAGGCAAGCACGGAGGCGGGGGCCTTGTCTTGGCCCCGGAGTCAGGTACGAGGTGTCGCCACTCACCTAAGGCTTCGCCACAAAGCCCCCCTGCGGGTCCACAAAGCCCCCCTGCGGCTATTTTGTTTATTATTAAAGTCAAATTAACAGTGCTAGAATTCTGCACTCCTCTATATAAAGTGCAGGCGTGCCAAATTTCATACTCCTCCCGTCTGCGCAATTTTCGTAAAGAGGGGTACAAAGTTTATGCTTGACGTATTAATATATATGTCGCAGAACGGCTTCGTTCTCACGACATCTCCTTTAGTTATTGCAGGTTTAGTGGGCGTCATCAGGATAAAATGCGAGCATAAAACACAAGGCCAACGGTTTATACACTTTTAATTTAGATTTAAAAGACATTTTAACATAGTTTAGACCGAGCAGCAGGTTCAGGGCACCGCTCATACTTCTAACTTAAAACACTTTCTTTAAAATACTCCGTGGTCCAACTCGACCTATTGCCATCAACCGAATGTGCCACAAAAACTCCTCCGTCTACCGAAGTAGATACTACCTAAGTATAGAGGGCGCGTCTGACCCCGCTCTAGACATGCTCTGCTCTCATTGGTCGTTTATAAAATTACAATATTCATAACTTTTATTAGGTTAGAACGATCTTTAAGTTATAAAAACATTTAATAAATCAAATTAAATTAAATTAAGAATTTTAGAAGTAATTAAAATGTAAACAAATGATATTGTGCGTAATACATCCAGTCAACAACACGTCCAATTAAAGCTTCCCTCCGACATATAGATTTTACGACTACTTACCTACTTAACAAAAATTGTATTGAATTATATTGATGTAAAATAATTTACATTCTATGATAGCGATAGTACTTTTAATGTGCTAATTTCGAGGAGTGTACGTGTCGATTTATAGTATTTTCTATTAGACGTGGCCTACATTATGAATTGATATTTTTAGGTATCGGAAGTCATAATTATATTCGTCACTATAATGTATTTACTGTATTGACAACTGATGTATTAACAAAATATGGGTATAATTTTGCTATAGCTTTAGATTCCAATATAGATAGACGATACAACTAGCAGATGCTATATTGACACTCCAATAAAATCTGCAATGGACACTCACTAGCAACACAGTCAGCACATAGTCAGAAGCAACTGATGAAGGGGAGCTATAACATGATTCTTGGAAAAGTTAAAACTTAATTGAAATCTGATATCAGAAATGTTGAGGTACCTACTTAAGCTAATAAGAACATTAAAATTATTCTCACCTTTTAGATTTTACACTCAAATAGGGTCGTATTAAATTTTTAAATTCATTTACAGCACTTTTGTTCAGTCTAAATTTGTATGTAAATTCGTAATCATTTAATTTAGTCACATAATTCACACGTGGTTTATACTTCTTCTGTAACCTTGTGCTATCGGTCTCACTGTCACTGTCTTCATCACAATCAATTATCATTTAAAACAATTCCATATCACTACTCTCGCCGCTAAAGTATTCCGTTATTAAATAGAAATTACTGTTTGTTTTCAAAAAGTCAAGGTACCTACTGGCCGATTTTGACAGATAGGCGAATGGCGTTACTAGAGATAGCTTCGCCTATCGGAGAGTAACTTGAAACGTATATTGAAACGCACGTAAGCGTGAAACATATGGCCGTTCTATCTCTAGTAAGCTATCCGTCCTCCGTTCGGTAGATAGCTGTTTTCGATAGGAAATGCTATCCGTGGATAGGGTATTGAAAAGTAAGTAAGGACAAAAGGATAGATTTGTTTATCTTTAGTAACTTAAATGACGGATAGATAGCTTATTGAAAACGGCCGTAAGACGTACTAAATAGGTAGAGCCCCGACCTCTCAGCGTGAATCCGGCTAAAGGAACCTCTTTTTAGAATAAGAAGCCGATCGCGCCGCAGTCCATTACAAGAACTTAGTGTTAAATACACGACGCCCTCTGTTGGGCGGGCTAAGTCTTAGGCGGCCGAACTCGCTGGAACCCGAGGGGTCCGGGTTCGACAAACGAACAAACTTCCTGTTATTTACTGGTCTAGTAGTCTGGGATCGGAACCTCAAAGTTGTTATGACGGCATATTCTAGACTTCAAGAGACAATAAGTTAAAAAATGCTTCATTTCATTTAACGCTTCTCTTGATCACGTAGATTCCATCTATAATGTTATTCATTCGCCTGAGACCGTACTAAAAATAAAAGATAATTAATAAATTTAATAAATCACAGTCGAATTTCATTGGGTAACCACTTGTAAATAATTAATCATGCAAAACCTTGCGCTTCGCTAACTTTTTCTGCCTTGAAAACAATAAAACACTTCCGATGTGCTAAATCAGTGGTTCCCAAACTTATTTTGTATACTGCCCACTTCACTACATAGTATAAAACAAAGTCGCCTTTTCTGTCCCTATATCCCTATGTGCGCTTAAATCTTTAAAACTACCCAACGAATTTTGATGTGGTTTTTTCCAATAGATAGAGTGATTCAAGAGGAAGGTTTATATGTATAATACATGCATCATATACTAAGGCAACATTGCTAATTTTAGAGGTTTCTATGTAGTGATGCCCGTGCGAAGCCGGGGCGGGTCGCTAGTTGAGAATAAATTATTTTTTAGCGCCCCCATTTTTTCACCTACTTAAAAACCACTATAACGTCAAATTAAATTAATTGATTATTGTGATAATTACTTATCTAGGAATACTAACAACTATTAAAATACGAAAGTGTGTCCGTTACTTTTTTATTTGTTTGTTTGTATCTAGTTTCATTTCGAAACGGAGCGACCGATTGACATGATTTTCATTTCATTTATTCAATAAAACAGGACAGATATATGAAGTACACGAAGAGAAATATCAAACCAAGTAAGAGCAATCTCTTAATTAATATTAGTTGACGTTCACAAGCTGTCGTCGAGAGTCGAGAGTTCAGTCGGCGTCCAAAAGTCTTCCTAGATGAAATCACAAATCGCGCCCCCAAGCCTCTACTCAACGCCCATTTTTTTCTGGGTTTCTTAGGCCTGCAGCGCCCACAAGGGGGCCTTATCGCCCACTTTGAGAAAGGATGTGTATAAATAAAATACAAAATTTCTTTAACAAACTTGAAGGCGGTATCGATTAATAATTCTGAGCGTAAAATAACAATTATCGCATATTTTCATGCTAAGTTTAGTAGAAACGTTACCTTTTGTTATCTTAATCTGCAAAAAAACCTGTTTAACGAGTTATTCATAACAATTTACATTCTTGTAAATTTTTCCGATAAGTTCACAGGAAGCAATTATTGCAAACGATGGAATTTTCTGCTTGTTTTTAAGGCCTTTTCTGTTGTGTTTGTTAATTATACTACGACATGAGAATTTTCTTCTTTTGAAATACTATTGGCCCTCCGTGACTTTGTCTGCGTTTGTCTTTAAATTTGACAATAGATACAATTGGCAATAAACAAAAGTATAAGCTGCAGATACGGCAGTATGCAGTGGTGTCATACTTTGTATACTGGTATAATTTAACCTGTATTCACAAAATGAATCTCCGGTTCTGCCCGCCTTCGGATCGCGCATACGGCGATGACGCGTGTTATATGCTTCGTTTGCATTGCACGCCGCCAGACGACTGCATCCATGACTCATAGCGCTGGCATCTCTATTTGACACTTACTATTAATACTGTTACAACTCAGGTGTCGGGACAAAAACAAAATAAACCTGCATGACTGAAACAAAACACATTTATCACCTGCCGGTGATTAAACTAATTGTAACTTCTTTTATGATCATCTTCTTTTATTTACCATTTGTTTAAAATTTGTGATTAGAAAACAGCCCATTGGCTTATTGTACTCTTTTATGGCATTAGCCAGGTGCGGCGGATTAAGTTGACTTAGATACGGAGACATAGCATTTGTGCAGTATAAAACGATGATCTGATGGAGGGGGAGGCAGTCGAGCGAGAACCACGAGCGAAGCGAGACGTGTGTACTACAATCGGGAATCTAATGAGTGATGGACATTGCGCGTTTTATGGAATTACAACCTTCTGCTTTACTTTTGGACTTGTTGTGTTCGGTTATATTTGTACCTGTGTTATACGTGTTTGCACAGTTCTTATAAACTCTATAGTAATTCTAACGGAATTTTAATTCGAGTCTCGCGACTCGTAACAATATTATTTATTACTTTCTATATCTGTGTTTTTGCAATAAAGAGTATTATTACTATATATATAAAACATTAATGCATGTGTCCGACTCGCACACGGTCGTTTATTTCAAAAGCAATTGTTATTATTATCTAGTATTATTCATTCATAATACACAAAGACTGCGCCGTTGAACTTATGAATGTAAATTTTCTTGTCTTTCCAGAACATTAAGCTAACGTAAGAAAAGAAGGTGTTTAATCTCATGACGCTCGGTTGGGTCACACAACAGTTTATTATGGAAGCAGATATTTTTACTTGCATATTTTTATGTGCACTCCACACTCTCGCGATAAATGCACGAGAAACGTGAATGTTCCTGCGTTCGCTTAATTAAAAAACTGAAAACTTTTTTTAAATACTCATCGTATCCCCAAGTTAGTTACACTTGTAGTGCAAATCATGTGACTGAAAAACTCTTGAATATTAACTTTCTCGCCTTTTGATCTTTAGTAATTGAATTTTTTTAAATGTAAGAATAATAATTATGAGTCAATTAAGTAAGTAAGAGGCGACAAAACAATCCACAGTCAGGTGGTAGGGCATCTGCCCGTCTGGGTGGCTACCATCCCTGGTCTATAGTAGTCCGCCATGACAAGCAGTAGTTTTTACGTGAATCCCCAATAAACAGACAAACATACAAGAAATGTAAAAAAATGCATCGTGTTCTCCATCGTTTATATAGTATATTTCAGTTGTTTTTTTTTCTAAATAGCTTCAATGTAGATACATATACACACGGCATTTTTAGAATTTCATAATATTACAGATAACATACATACATACATACATACTTAACGTCACGTCAGGTCCCTTGCGGGGTAGGCACGAACAACAGAGCGCCATTTAGGCTTATTCTTACACACCTCACTTGCTTCTTTGACATTCGACATTCTCTGACAATATTGCAGATAACGATTTTGAAAATGCAATTTGCTGACCAAAAAGTAAACGCGTGACTGTACAAGACTGCAGTTGTAATCAAGTCGGAAATTAGAGCAAGGAGCAAGCTATTCCAATTCCCTGTGGAATTCTCAAAGCGTTTTACTCGTAACAGCGCAACTTTTTAAAGCAGTTTAGAAAAGACTTGCCGTTTGGATTTGTGAATTTTCTGTATTAAAAACTTTTTAACAAAAAACAAAACCAACTTTAAAAGTGAAGGGCTATTTACATAGAGAGAGTATCTCGAAGATACGAATGCGAAAGCAAGAAAAACAATATTATCATGTAAACTAAACATACGATATCGTACGTGGAAGGGCGACAAGCGCCTGGTCACTGCATATCGACGTCCCTGTGTCAACAAAATATCGTACTCATCAATGAGCTCGAAGGGTAAATATCGTTTTGAAACAAGTATCTATTCGTGCAGGAACGGAGAAATAAATAGAAAGAGCAATCTCCTGCGGCCGGGTAGCCTGTCGTAAGAGGCGAGGCTAGATGGCTACCCTGGTCTAAAGTATGTCGTCATAACAACCTTGTGTTCTGTTCCGGCATTAGTGACCAGGTTCTACTCCCCCTTAAGAGAGCAGCAGCGCATTTGTAGCACCTTTAGTGTTGCGAATGTCCATAGGCGATGGTAATGACTTTCCATCAAGTGGGCCGTCTGCCTGTCTGCTGCACTCCTGCAATAAAAAAAATAAAAAACATATTATATCTATTGCATACCTACCCCAATCCATACCGAGTTTCTGTCCATCAAAAGGTGTCTAGAAGAAATGGCTTCCAGTGATAAGACCGCCCACTGTACTTATCATTACGCTGGTATCTATGAATATATTTTGTTATATCGTGTGCAATGAAGTATATTCTATTATATTCTAAAAATATATTTGGCTACTGTCAACGGTTGATGTTTTCGAAAGACTCCCTGCACCGCCATTCAAAATTACAAGCTTATAATCCTCGATCATTCTTCTCTGTAAATAGATAAAATAAATGAACAAACTATAATATTTTCTTAAGTTTCCGCGACTTGTATACATAGTAAAACTACGTTTTAACGGTTTAAAGCGCGGTAATTTATTCAGTTTTGGTTTTACTGACGTTTCGGCCACTATTCAGTAGCGCACTGAAAAGCAGCTGAAACGTCGGACAAACCAAAACTTCAATTACCGCGCTTAAACCGTTAAAACGTAGTTTTGTTATGAACAAAATACTTAAATAAAAATTGTAAAATCTATGAAAACAATTTAATTTAACACTTTGAGACCTCGCTTCTGTTCTTGAAATCTAAGATAAGAAAGATGAATATTGTCTTATCTCCAACTGTTTGACTCCATAAGATAATGAACAAGGTTTCTAGTTAATGTTGGTTCAGTTCAAGAATCTGAGATGTGTCATACAAAACTCTAACGTATAAATTACTAGCGACCCGCCCCGGCTTCGCACGGGTGCAATGCTGATACAAAATTAAATACACTACAGAAAAACTATGAACGTTGTATATAAAAACATAGCGGCCCGCTCCGACTTTGCACGGGCATCACTACATAGAAACCTCTAAAATTAGCAATGTTGCCTTAGTATATGATGCATGTATTATACATATAAACCTTCCTCTTGAATCACTCTATCTATTGGAAAAAACCACATCAAAATTCGTTGGGTAGTTTTAAAGATTTAAGCGCACATAGGGATATAGGGACAGAAAAGGCGACTTTGTTTTATACTATGTAGTGACTAGTGCATTTCTCCCTATCTCGACCACGAACATGTTTCTGAAAACTAACCGTGCGCGGAAGGATTGCCGATAGCCTCATGGTGTCACTCGTCGATGGTCAGTAGGGTTGACAAAAAAGTTAACATAAATAGTTGTTTCAATAAATTCGATATACATTAACACAATTATAAAATACATACTATTGAATACAATGTAAGAAAACTCAACTTATTTGTATTGTATTCTACCCATAGTCCCTCAAGACTATAAGTAGAATACTGAGCCCAGATCACCGTCTTCTATGGGTAAGGTGCCCAGAAGGCTGGTTACGTTTCCTCGCTGGATCGCCATACTGATCCGTTGGCCGAGGTAGGCACCAGCCCTCTGATCACCTGAAGAGTCGATGAGTCGTTTTGATAAATTTTGGTAGAGACTCATGGCCTCAGGACCCCACGGACCAAGTGTCTCGACAGCAAACGGCACAAACATATAACTCTCACTGAGGGTTGCATATTTCCGCCGCTTGAGTGATTCCGCTGTTTCCGCCGCCGAACCGGCCGATCTAGACGTGTTTGGTAAATGAGATGCAGCCAACGTGTCTACGCAAGTCGCATCCCACACCAAAGGCTTGCCACGCTGCCAGGGAATTAGAGTCACATTAAAAATACATTCACATAAGTATGTAGAATAACAAATTAGATGGAGAGAGAGATATATTTTATCCCGGGAATACCGCGGGAATTTCAACTCAAACGTGGACGAAGTCGCGCGCGTTACCTCGATATACTATTATAGAGTGGTCTGAAGTTTCCGGCCTCAACATGAAGATAGCAGCACTCGTATATAAAAGCTAGTGAATTTCGTTATTTAGCTATTGGCAGTTACTCACCAAAGTTTCAGCCATTTTGGACGCGCAGTTGTTATGTAACAGTCATTTGAGTGAGTTGATGCAAGTGTTTTTATGAAAATTGACAAAAACGAGTATCGAGCTGTCATTAAATATTTGTTTTTGAAAGGCAATACGCCTATGCAAATCATGGATGAGTTGGATTCTATGTATGGAGACTCTGCACCATCATTCACCATAGTGAAATTTTGGGCAGCTGAATTTAAACGTGGCCGTAAGAGCTTGGGAGACGATGAACGTTCGAGACGTCCAAAAACTGCAAATATCGACGAAAACATCGCCATATTCACCAAATGGTGATAGACGACCACCGAATTAAAGTGAAAGAGATAGCAGGGGTTATGAACATGTCAAAAGAACGTGTTCTCTCATCTAAAAATTGCACTTAGAGACAGAGATTTTCGTAAAATGAAGAGGCATTCTCACCGTGAACAATTGAAGACATGAGTGGATGAAGGTGATAAGTCGCATAATTCCAATTCTGAGTAAATCGAGATAAAAGTTTTACTTTTATTTTAAACTGAACTGAACTTAACACCTTTTTCAACTTTTTATTTTGTAAATATGCCTTATAGCTATGGTCTAAGGTCTGTAGTCATTTGGTATCGACTTATAACCTTCATCTACGCAAAAAAAGCAAAAAACCGAATATGCGACATATCACCTTCATCCACTCACGTCTTCAATTATTATGCAGAGAAAAACGCCGCGTACTCTTTGGACGGGTTACAGAGATAGGGGCATCGCTGGAAGAAATGTGTAAAGTTACACAGAGACTATTAGAAAAATAAAATAAAAATATGAAAAAATGTTTTGTATCTTTGTTAGGTCGGAAACTTTTCAGACCATCCACGTACTACATATACCATTTGTACGATCATTGGTCAAATACAGTGTTATTAGTGACCTTGATTTCCTATTGTTGTCAACATACTACCTGTATCTCTGCATAAATGAAATATAAAAAATAAGTGAAACGGTATACAGAACCTAAAAACGTTTGAGTTTTTAATATTTTATTTAATTTATGTGTGAATGGTGGGCGGGGTAGAGGGTCATAAGAAGTCCTGATTGCACCCTTTATAACAGGTAAAACGATCTATATGAGCAAACAAAAGTGCATTAGTTGGCTGAGTGGTTTCTATCAGGCCGTAGTCAATAACATCCTGCATCGGAAGTCGACTGAAAGCGTTATCAGGCTTGTTTGTTAGATCAATATTATCGCAGCTACTGGGTTAGTGGGTCGTGTTTTTGGCCATCTTTCATATTGTCCTTGGACTGTTTATATAAATTTAGATGTTTTTATTCTAATGTTCCGAGCTGCAGGATCGAATTAAAATGCCATTGGAATTACTTAGAATTGATTAGAACTATACAAACACGTACAAATATAACCGGACACAACAAATCCAAACTTAATGCAGGTCGGAATTCTATAAAACGCGCAAAGTCCGTCACTATTAGATTCCCGATTGTACACACGTCACGCCTTGATCGTAGTTGTCGCTGAACTGCCCCCTCTCTCTATCAACGTCGTTTTATACCTCACAAATACAGATGTGCCCGTATCGTAGTAAACCTAATCCGCAGCATCTGGCTAATAATTCAGACACAAGCGGCCGTAAACGATTACAATAGAGCAATAAACTGTTCTCTAGAAATATATGCCAATAAATAAGTAAATAAAAGAAGACGATCATAAAAGAATTACAATAAGTTCAAATACTGACAGGTAATAAAATGAGTTTTTACAGATATGCAGGTGGAAATTAGTTTTGTCGGAACAATAAGGTTGATGCTATGACTTTAAAAAGTAATCAAGATTTCACCTTTGAATTCAGTGATATAAAATGAAGAGTTACAGAACTTCTGCGTAACTCTTAACTGTCTCAGTTGGAAGTTTACTCAAGTTTTAATTGATATTAAGTCTGTACAACAAAAAAAGAACTGCTGAGATATCTCAGAAAACTTCCTTTTTACAAGATTTAAAATTCATCTAAGATTGAAAGACATAACTTTTTATTTACTTTGTCTTAGTAGTTAAAAAGATGTTCTTGTTAAGTTTAAACCATCTTTGCCCGTACAGGATCGTAGAAAGAGTACACTATTCGGCGGCTAGGTGGCCTGAGGCTACAAAACAACCCTAGACAAGTGGTAGAGAACCTGGTCTGGAATATGCCGCCATAAGAATCTGAGTTGTATTCCAGCATTAGTGGCCAATTTCCAGATTACCTTTAGAGAGCTCCAATGTACTGCCTTTCAAGTATTGTTACGACCTAGATGCCGACAAAGACAAATTCACACCTGCAGCCCTGGAGAAAAACATTTTATTACCTTTCGGCAGTTGTCTTCTTTTGTTTACTTTATGTTTAAAATTTGTGTTTAGAAAAACAGTCCATTGTGTATTGTAATCTGTTATGGCAGTCATTAGCCAGGTGTGATTCTAGGAAATTCGATCCACGCAGCCGGGCAGTTGCATCCGTGCAGTATAAAACTATGCCTCGATTGATGGACGAGGCAGTCAAGCGATAACCGCGAGCGAAGTAAGAGTTGTGTACATTCGGTTATCTATTTAGTGACGGACTTGGCCAGTGTTATTGAATCGTGCATTACGTTTGGACTGGTTGCGTTCAGTTATATTTATTCCTGTATTATAAGTGTTTGTACAATTCTAATAAATTCATTCAATGTAACAGTATTATGGTACTTTTTGAGCATTATGATATAAATAATGTTTTTGTATCAAGTGATACACAAATCAACTCGTGCATTAAATCTTATCTAATAGAGTAGGCACTTAAACACTTACTCCAAAAACATTGTTTGATAGAACGAAATGTATCTCATATATTGCGGCAAATTTGGGTCAAACAATAGATACGGCTGCTATTTGTTTGATGTATCATATTTGTGTATAATATGATTTTTATGGTATATTAGGCATTGTTACGAGGTACACGACTCGAATTAAAAATGCCTTGGAATTACTATCGAATTTATTAAAACTATACAAACACGGATAATACAAATGTAACTAACCACAACCGGTGCAAACTTAATGCACGATTCATTAACACGCGCAAAGTCCGTCACTAAATAGATCACCGAATGTACACAAGTCTCGCCTTGGTCGTGGTTCTTGCTCGACTTCCGCACCCCTCCGTTGCGGAATTGCTTTATACTGTCAAATACAATTTGCCTCGACACAATACTCGACCGCTTGTAGAAATTCTTAGAACCAGTTTGTATTTTAAATACGAGACACCTGGCACTGATCATAATACAACAAGAGATGCGACGAGATTACGATACACAACGGGCTGTTTCTAATTACAAATTTTAAACACAAAATAAACAAAAGAAGTCCAAATGCGGAATGGTAATAAAGTGTATTCTTTTATGAGAGGCAGGTATACATTGCAAGGGAGTGTCGGGGTGAAGGTAAGAAAGGAAAGCTCCGGTAGTCCGGGCATGTGGAAAGAATGTATGTTGAAAGAACGACTAAACAAATATACCATGCAAAAGTGGATGGATGCAGAAGTCGCGGAAGGCCACGAACCTTCCATGATCAAATTGATCGTGTACTAGTAGAAGGTGATGTCAGGAGCCTTAAGAAAAGACGAGCGTGCATGACAAGAGCTATGAATGTCAAAGAAGCAAGTGAGTGTGTAAGAATAAGCCTGATGGCGCTCTGTTGTCCGTGCCTACCCCGCAAGGGACCTGACGTGAAGTTATGTATGTATGTAGGTATGCATTCAATTTTGTCGGCGTGTAACAATATTATCAATACTAAACCTTTATTACTGATGATTTACTTTATTTTACTGATCTACATGCAAATTTATATTACAAATTTCGTCGAATTATCGCATATCACATCACTAATTAACTTTTTTTAAATTTCTTCATATGTTTGAAGCTTAATAGCTACTAGAGCGTTATGTATATTTTCTTCTTTAAATTAATTTTGTATTATAATATTTTTAAATTAAAAAAAAGTACTTAAATTTCTACCCATAATTTTAACTCAGCAAGGCACTCTTACTGTATTTCAGCCGTAAATCTTTAAGCTGAGTTAAGCACATGAAAGTATAGTACTGGTAAACCGATATCCGCATCTCGGCGTCGGGTTACGGAAAAAGCATCTGAAGTTAAGTGGAAATCTTTTCAAGGAATAAGGTTATGGGTGCCTTTGGCATACGTTCGAAAATTTACGAGAATGTCGCGTACTGTACATCGTTTTACGGTTATACTTGACTAAAAATAACTAATGGTCGCTCGTGGTCGAAACTCGACCATAATAATTTGTTGTCACAGACTTCTATGATCACAGATTTCGTCAAGGGAACAATAATCAAAATAGTATATATAAGTGTGTGGTTGCTTAAATTTATTTTAGAAACACAAAACGTATTTAACGCCCTTAAATGTTTTGTGTAAAAAGTATTGACAGTTTTTTAAACATATTTAGCGGCAAATTTTGGGTTGTACAAGACGCTAATCGTATTTAAGGGTGTTAAATGCGTTTAGTGTTCTTTAAATAAATTTAAGGAACGTTATGCAAGCGGCCTTTAATGTATTTTCTATGCATAATTTTAAAGTGTACGAAATTTCATACTTCTCCATCCGCGCAATTTTCGTAAAAAGGGGTACAAAGTTTTTACTTCATGTATTAACATATGATTCTGTTCAAACGGTGACTCACCAATTTCGCAAATTAGATGGCTAAAACTTTATTATACACCGATACAAAAATGAAATAACGGACTAAAATTTTATCTAATTATGCACAAAGGACGGTCTTATCGCTAAAAAGCGATCGCTTTCGCACTATATATGTGTCGTTCGCGAACGAACGAATCAAACGACCCGGGTCTCAAGACCCGCGCGAACGATAGGGTCACTTCGAAAAATATGAGTCGATCACTAGATCGATTCGTTCAGATTCGTTTAACAAAACCTACGAATCAGAAGGAGAGAACCATCCGAAAGTCATTCTGGTCCTTTCGGGTTGCCGCGTCTGGGTTAGTCGTTCGTTGTCCCATGACGTATTTGAATTGTTTTGATTTAAAATAATAATAATAAATATTTAAAATTATCTTTTAACTTTTCTAGGAACATTTATTAATACAAATTTCAACTTTTTTGTGATTTTTTTTCTATTACCCGCATAGGTAATATACACATAAACACGACCCGCTTGGTTGTATGTACTTGGAAGGTACGCAACTAGCTCACGAACCAAGGACCCAAGCGGCTTGGTTCGTGAGCTTGTTTGCGTACTGAGACGACAATCGAGTGCCAAATCCTTTAGTGAACCAATCGTTCAATTGAACGGGTCGCACGATCCGGATCATTTTGTCAACAGGTCAGTATTGATCCGAATCTCTAAAATTGAACGAATGGCACATATCTATTTCACACAACCCCCTTATTTAATAGTGGCTGGCTTGCACTTAGGGCAACGCATCAGCGTTGCTATCCAACTCGGAAATGCGGCCAGCATTTTGGGCACTCTCCCCGTCGACAGCGACCTGGAGTCTATTTTTTACTTGTAGTCGGTATTTTTTTATTTTATTTATATTTTAGTTTAATTTTAGTTAATATTTATTTATAATTAGTTTTATTTCAGTTAAACTAAATGTTTCTCTGTATGTACTTTATAGAATAGTGATCATAATAGCGATAAAGGATCTATACGTAACGTACAGGACAATTACTTACATTTCAATAATAAATATGAATGAATGAATGAATAAATGAATGAATGAATAAAAACTCTTTATTGTTCACCATAATCTTAAATCTAGACAATTGATATGGATACATTTGTATTAGAACAATGGGCGGCCTTATCGCTTATAGCGATCTCTTCCAGGCAACCCGGAATACTTATATGCTATCTATGCAGAAGTTTTATATGTTAAATAGATATATACTTACGTTATAAACATACCATAAAAATACATAGATATGTTTTCTAACGACAGGTGTTTAGGCCAATTATTTCGATTGGTTCATTTCCTTGATTATATGATCGGAATGAAGTCAGTCGCGCCGACATCTTCCGATCTGTGCCCTGCTAATTGGCCAACGACGTTCTGTCGTCACGTAATGTGAATGGAGGGACAAATTCGCACCACCGCCGCAATTTAATAATAAGTCGAAAGTCGTCTACCTGACCGCGCGCGTATAACGACCCGCGCCGTAGTCATATGAACTACCTATTTTAATATTTAATCGCCATTGTGTGAATTTGTGTGTCACAAAAAAATACTTTATTATATTCCATTGTGTGTGCAAACAATTAATTAAACATCAACGACCGCTGCCAGACGTCTCCAGGCTTGCCGATTTGGGAGAAGTGCAGTTTCGGGAGGTTAAGGTTAGTGGCTTGATTTTCCTTCCCATATAATCAATCGGATGCAACGATTGATCTGATTGTCCTGCCGTCCACTGCTCTTGAGCTATATTATCGAAGGCCGCACCAGTCCAGGAGGTAGGGCAATAGCAATTACAACCGCCGCCACGTAGTGTGCTATAGGGGAGGTGGGGAAGGACCTGAAATTTTACCCTGGCACCACCAACAGGTAACAAATAACTAATTACTAAAGTAATAATAAAACTACATTTTAACGGTTTTAAGCGCCGTAATTTATTTGGTTTATCCGTCGTTTCGGCCCCTTTTCAGTGGCCGTGGTCACGGACGACAAGGATGACATTTGTCTAACGTGTATTGTTAAATTTTATTTAGCCTACCGCCAACATGTTCATTTTAATTATTTAATTTTAATTTTGTTTATAGTTATTATTTACTCTATGGGAGCCTAATCTAATTTACCACCGCTTCACAACATGTTGTGGCTTGAAGAGAAGAAGCGGCGCAAGAAATGGGGCCGAAACGCGCTCAAAACCGTTAAAACGTAGTTTTAAAAATATTACACTAAAGTAATGGTTATGTAAATTAGGATTTAATCGTCTCGGTCTACCGGCAACAACTCTACTACTGTTATACATATACATTAATCTATGGAAACAAGTTAGCAATGCTTTAAGAACTGTTGTGTGGCATGACGTCATACTTGAGCTTTTTGCATTGAGCAAAGAGCAATGAAAGCTCCTGAAACATCGTGGGTAGGTGCATTGTAAACTGTCACGATATGAAATATGACTTTTCTTCGTCCATTTCATGTCAAGTTTATTGTTGTTTATTTTGCAAGAATTTGCAAGTTTACAATATTTTATCAGAGATGTATTTGCTGTTTCTTTCGCATAAATTTGCAATTCATATCTCGCGGGTACTATGAAAATTTTCAGGACAAAATATATCCTATGTTGATTCTTGTAGTCGAATGTGTATACAATAAAATGTACTGCAAAATGTTAATAATAAATAAAAATTTTCAGAACTTTCACTTCATAATTCAAAATATATGGAGAGGGGGCAAAAGGTACTAAGGATTTCTATCCGTGCAGGAACGGAGAAAGAATACAATTTCCTGCAGCCGGGCGACCTGTCCAGCGACCACCCAGCCAGGTGGTAGGGCATTTGCCCGACTGGATGGCAACCACCCCTGGTCTAAAGTATGTCGCCATAACAACCTTGAGTTGTGTTCCGGCATTAGTGACCAGGTTCCAGTCTCCTTTAAGAGAGTAGTAGTGGTGGTCTGTATCGCGGCACCCAACACCATTTTATTATAGGAACTAAAATATAATGGAATTGTTCATTAATTACCTAAAACTATGAGTGCGTGTGTGTGTGTGTCTGCGTGTGTGTATGTATGTCTACACACTATATACATAGCAACTTCCGGGTATAGCGACGCAATTATGCTCCCTAATGTGCTCCCTTTGTCATTGTAACTAAAATCTACTGTATGTGGTTTTTTAACACAGTCAGGTTTTTTTTATTATGCGGGAGAACAGCAGACAGGCAGACGGCCCACGTAATGGAAAGTGGTTACCATCGCCTATGGACATTCGCAACACTAAAGGTGCTACAAATGTGCTGCTGCTCTCTTAAGGGAACTGGAACCTGGTCGCTAATGCCGGAACACAACCCAAGGTTGTTATGGCGACATACTCTAGACCAGGGTGGTAGCCATCCAGTCGGGCAAATGCCCTACCACCTGGCTGTGGGTTGTTTTGTCGCCTCTTACGACAGGCCGCCCGGCCGCAGGAAATTATATTCTTTCTCCGTTCCTTCACAGATACAAGGTACACAGGTTCTTTATATTTCCTTAAATGGAGTATTCTTATATAAGAATGGAGAAAACCTATCATGTAAAATCTCTCACCAAATAGCTTATCACCCGACGATATAATGTTATGGAATAAGTCGTCGCCCAATTCATTAGTTTAGTAAATGGTGCCTGGTGGAGCTATCCACAGAGTAATGGCACGGTGACAGAGATAGACTACCTCGTTACACTGTAATGCCGACATTTTGCTTACTCATAAATTTAATATCAACTTCCAATTGATTAACTTAAAAATACACTTGTAGAATAAAAATAATCGAAGTTATTAATAATACATTCTTTTCCTTCATACATCTCCGTCCGCGCAAGTTTCGTAAAAAGGGGTAAAAGTTTTTGCTTCACGTATTAATATATATAATATTTAATTTAATTTCTTAACATTTAAGCCATTTACAAAAAAGACAACTAGAATGAATATAGTATATAAAATGATCGAGAAGACGATGCATTCTTTCGATTTTTTTGTTTCTTATAAATAGACAATCTAATTATAGGAGATGTTTCAACCGAGAAAATTTTCCTTTCCTAACATCTCGGGCCATGTTTTTATTTAAACAACATATATCATTCATCACTAAATATATCGAAGTGTGTATAATTTTCTAGGGCACTCAAATAAAGCGATCTTGTAGACCGCAACGAGAACAAGAGGAAAGTTTCGCGAATCGCGAAACATGATTCGTCGCGATCTCAATGATATAGATTAGCATGTTGGGGACATCAAAGCGCTGGCGCAGCGCCAAGCGGATGGCCAACACGGGAACTCGGATCATCGCGATATATGCGATTCTAATCAGATTGGATCACTACGCGAAAATGCCAGAGAACTACCGGATAGGACGCTTTTCTCCTTCTAAAAGCAGATCATGCTCGCCAAGGAGGAGGCGGAGCGGGAACGTGAGCATACCAGCCTGCTCCGCTTCCGCCAAAGGAGGACGTACCGGCGCCGGAGTGCAGAATCTTACTTGCGAAGGAGTTCCTACCCGTTGATAATCCGTCCAGAGAAATTCTGCAGGAATTACTGAGGAAGGGAGAAACCTCTGTAAGAGGCGACAAAACAACCCATAGCCAGATTGTAGGGCATTTTCCCGACTGGATAACTACCACCCCTGGTCTAGAGTATGCCGCCATAACAACTTTGAGTTGTGTTTTGGCATTAGTGACCAGTTCCACTCTCCCTTAAGAGAGCAGCAGCGCCTTTTTAGGAGCTTTGGCGTTGCAAATGTCCATAGGCGACGGTAACTAAGTGTTCCTTTTGCCAGTATGCCCATAAGCAAAAAAACGAGTGTGCCTCGGGACGCCCGATAGAAGTGATATCTTGCGTGAGAGAAGGGGCAGCCAGACAGACTGGCGTAACGCGTTACGTAACGAAGCGCTTTACCCTCCCATAAGATGTTATCACTTCAAAAAAAACGGAACAACGGCAGTAGCCAGTAGGTAACAATCTTGATAAAACCAACGTTTCACACATATATTTAAAATCTCTGCCAAATATATTTAGGAAGAAAATCTCCTGCAGTGTCATGGTACCATTATCTAGAATAAATTATCGTCAAGATAAATGCGAGTTAAAAAAATAAAATTGTCAAAGGTCGGAAGTGAATCGATGACGATAATGATCAAAGATGTGTTACACGATGGTAAATTTTTTGATAAATAAGGTTTTGTTGTTAGATGTGAGGGCGAGGAAGGAAAAGGTCCCGTCCTTTGATCCTCGCGCCTGGAATCCACAGATTTGAATTTCAATTTGCAACTTACACGTGTACACACGTGAAATGAACAATAGCTGTAGTATATTGATAATTTTTGAGTAGTAATTATGTGTTTTGTAAGCAACGTGAGCTATGTAGTCGAATGTGGCCTTTTGAGTGGTCACAAGAACTCCGTTGAATGGCACTAGCTGATTACCTACAGTTAGTTGTGCTACACATGCTTAAGGAAATTAAGAAACTATATTGTAAACTAAGATCTGCTTAACGGCCTAGCTGCTAAGCCATAAACCTAAATAAATAAAAAACATCAGTAGAAATTTGACAGTGTCAAATTTGAAGCTCTCGTGAGGCAAATGAACGGTTAGCAAGAAATGGGAACCGGGCATAAGTAAAATTAATAAAACCCTTGTATGTAAACAAACTTGAATAAAACAAACAAAGATAATCACAATCTGACAGCACGATTGATAATATTACGAATGGCGACCCTAAAAATAATTGAATCCGATGAAGTGTCAGATTCGAGATAAGATTTCATCATTTAATTGGATTTTGATTTTATCTTCGCCTTTATTGACATACAGTATGGCGTGTGGCGTAATTAATGGATAATCTTATGAGTCATGATGGTTAGCGCACGCGTCACAAACTCAAAGGGCGCGGGTTCGATCCTGTCCGGAACGCTTGCACCACTTACGCAGTTTTCTGACCTGATGCGCATATTGTTGCAATTACCACATGCTAACAGTGGTGAAAGAAAACATCGTGATGTAACCTGCACATCGAGATAACCGATATGTCAGAGCTGCCAAGCCGCCCTGTACAAGTGGTGGGTAGACTGAATAAGAAATATAAAGACAAACAATTCTTAGCTAGGCGTGTTGCTGGGGAGTTTCTTGCCCTTCTTCTCCTTAACAGTCATAACACGTAGCGAAGCGGCGTACTAGAATTGGAAGTAAAATATTCAATTTTGACTTAAATGTATATCATACTTGCAAAAAGTGATCTCGAGTGGAACATAATTATCTATATACATATAATAAAACTGTAGAGGTCGAATTCTGTACAATGAAAAATAAAAACTTCGTTTAAAAAAACCGACTTCAAAAACTAAAATGTATAAATTAACTTTTTTCTAAAGCTATTATTATTAATGTATATTATCTGAAACATCTTAAAGTCGGTGCTTAGTAATATTCAAAATATAGTAATTTTTATGTTTTACTTTGCACCGAGTTCAATATGTTTTAGATAATATATATTAACAATAATAGCTTTAGAAATAAGTTATTTTATACATTTTAGTTTTTGAAGTCGGTTTTTTTAAACGAAGTTTTTATTTTTTATTTGTTACTTTTTAGTGTCTAGCTATGTATGGATGGACCTACGAATGGTGCCACGCTTCTTAAAAAATATAGGTCCCAAGAAACGGGAACAAAAAAATGATCGTAAAATGAAAACTACTGGGCCAAACTATGTCAATTTTTTAAGGGACCACATGGCAGCTATTCCGCGTCGAACAAAAATCACGTAAATCGAATCGTAAATCTTAGAGTAATCAGTGTACACATGGAACGAAAAGGAATTTATTTTCATAAAAAATGTTTATAAAATGAAAACTACTGGGCCAAACTATATAAAATTTTTAGGGGACCAATTGAAAGCTATTCCGCGTCGAACAAAAAAGAATCACGTAAATCGGATCATAGATCACGGCGTAATCGGCGAACATACATAAAAAAAGCAACAAAAAAAAAGATCCCGACGAATTGAGAACCTCCTCTTTTTTCGAAGTCGGTTAAAAAACAATGCTAAAAACCGAGTCAGGCGATCTAAGAAGTAAAATAGAACTAATTTAGATTTTTTTGATTCCTGTTTGTCTGTTTGATTTGAACATGAATTTGGGGTGGAGCACACTCGCCTACCAGCTTAATTCTCTGGACTGTCTTCAACGTCGAGCCGTTCGCGTTGATGATGATCCCCACTCACAGACGGTCAGGAGACCGTCTCAGGCTCTCTGTTTATTCTACCGACTGTATAACGGGCAGCATTCCGAGGAGCTGTTTAGAATGATACCTTCGTCTACTTTCTATCATCGCACCGCTCGCCATGCCATGGTTCCTTAGAACGTTTCTCTTACGTACCGTGGGAAACAGCGCTACGATATGGAGCTTTTCCAAAAGGGTGTCATATGATTCCTTCGAGGACGGCAGCGGTTGATGACATCTCTGGTGTTGCATACGTCCATAGTGACTGTAATCGCTTTCCATGAGGCGGGCCGTCAGCCTGTCTGCTGTACTCAGCTATAATATTTTTAATTAATTAATTACTTTATCTAAAAAGTAATTATCACATTTAAATAGTGCAGACGGATGGATGGAGTATGTTTAACATATCATTTGCCAGCTAATCTTGAAACTGACAAAATAAATTAAACAACGTGGCCAACACAACATGTAACGGGATTTTGGGAACATTTCAACCGACGGACGCAACGGACAGAAACTATCAAACTGACGACGGAAGTGTTGAGTTTTCTTGTTATTAGATAATTAACATCTTGTTTTGTTTGCGAAAGATTTATTTTACGTGTTTTTAAATTTAATATGGTTTCGCTTGCTTTTTAACCGACTTCAGAAAGGAGGAGGTTCTCAATTTACTGGAAGTTTTTCTTTTGTATTTTTTTATGGAAGTTTAATTTTGCGTTTGTAGATCAAATGTAAAAGTAAACCAAAAAAATGGATGGATTGTGTGAAGAATGATATGATGATATGTGGTGTGACAGAATATGTCAGAATAGAGGAGTCTGGAAGGAAGAGACAAATTGTGGCTACCCCATTAATTGGGATATAGTGAAAGAAAAAAGAGAGAAGTTTGCGTTTGACCTGATGTTGAGTGATGACGCAGTCTAGGATGGAGCACGCTTACCTAGAAGATACCTATTCACGTGTGACTTGAAGACTTCAAGATTGTATTTGTCAGGAAAAACAGCTCAGGCTAATTATTTCACTCTTCGGCAGTACGCACCAGAAAAGATGACGCTTGGTTCTGATTGGTGGTGTTTCCACCATGTAATGGTGGCGCAAATTGGTGCGTCTAGTTGGCCGATGATAAAATGGGTATGAAGGAATCAGCTCGTGCAATTCTAATTCGATAGGAGACAGCCCCGCGACTTTGCGTCTATGCCCTAGACTCTGAAGTCGGGCATAATAACTGTATGTTTGCTACGTGATTTTTCCGTCAATAGTAGATTGATTTCATATTTTTTTTATTCGATTCGATTCGATTTTTATATTCGCATAATGCTGAGGTGACCCATTGTCACCAGGTCAGAATCTGATGAGGGGATCCCAAGGAAAATTGAGAGAGAACCTTAAACACTCCTTCTCTATATAAACTATAAGTTTGCGAAATTTCATACTCCCCCGTCCACAAAATTTTTGTAAAACGGTAAAAAGTTCTTGCCATGTTTTTGCTTCACGTATTAATATATCTCATATATAAAATTCTCGTGTCACGGTGTTTGTAGTTAAACTCCACCGAAACGGCTTGACCGATTCCCATGAAATTTTGTGTCATATTGGGTAGGTCTGAGAATCGGATAACATCTATTTTTCATCCCCCTAAATATTAGGTAGAAGGGTAGTCCACCTCTAAATATTTTTTGTTTATTTTTAGTAATTTTTTTATGATACAGCATAAAAAAATACATACAACCCCAAATTTTCACCCTCTACGATCAACCCCTATTTTTTATTTGTTAATTATAAACTTTAATGCTGTCGGCATATCGATTGAAGCTTTTCCGGGCAGGACGACGTCTGCCGGGACAGTTAGTACTTTCTATATTATTCTATTCCATTCCAATCCTATGCGACTCCTCCATCTCCTCTTCTATCTTATCCTTGCTATCCGATTCCCTAATTTGCATCCTAAAGGCTGGCAAGGCATCTTCCACGCCAATTTCCATTACGTGAGTCGTCTACCTATTACCAGCTTTGCAATAAAAAAAACAAATACATCTTTCATCAATATACATATAAAATTTCTAACATTTATTTGTATGTTTATACCTTCCACTGGATGAAAGGGATTACTTGTGAAAACTATAAAATTATATTCGGACACTTTATTTGAAGGGATTTGATATGTTTTTAAAACAAACATGTGGGAATTTAGGACGGGATTAGTTAGGATAAGTTTGAAATAACATGGTTTATAAATTGTTTATTACATAATATAATTTTGTAATATTTATGTAACTAAGTCGGTTTTAGGGTTCGCAGTCAGGGAAATTCTAGTTCACTTTGACGTAGATCTCTCCAAGTCTTCCAGGCAAGCGGGAGCCACTTCGAGGAGTTTTAGTGGGTATTTCGGCAACAGGCCGGCGAGTCACCATATGCTGTCACTGTGACGACACGCTGAGATGTCTGCAAGTGGATTTCTCTTCGTCCAAAAAAAGGTCTCTCCAAGGTTCCGATTATACGTACGGGAGTTACTCTAGTTATAGCGTTGTGTAGGCGTGTTGACCGCAAAACCAACTATTTTACTGTTGTACTCTGCGCCCGCCCCCTGTCTGGATTTTCAATATGGCTGACTCGCCATTAGTCCGTCGTCATTACCCCGTCTGCACATTTTTTTTGTGCCCGTGTGTTCTGGTTTATCACGAACTCTTTCCTTACAGTTTTTTGATTTAGAGAGCTTTAGAGAGCGGCAGCCATCCATAGGCGACGGTAACCGCTTTCCATCAGGTGGGATAAAAAGATGGCATAAATGTAGTCTCATTACCAAGAATCGACGTGGGATATCTGTCATTCTGCATTCAAAAGAAAAGTTTCCGGGATAAAATTAAGTAAATTATCAGGGAGCGACCAGCATTTAGCAACCAACGTTTTGAAAAATAAAAATAATATTGTGCCAACGATATTTCCTTGGTAATACAATGTTAGCGCGAGCACTTGTTAACAGCTTCGCCAAAGTGCTATGTTGTGTACCGCGTTGTGTAGTGTGTTAAGTACAAGGTACACATGTGGCCAGGGAGTTGGGCAAGCATACTTGGGTCTAAATATGACAAAATATTATACAGGTGGATGTTTCAAGTAGCCTTCAAGGTCATTTGCTAAACTATACGAAACTAGCTGTTGCCCGTGGCTTCGAGTACATTTAAAAAAAAGAAGCCCCCTTTTCCGCCACCTTAGGGGTAGAATTTCTATAAAACGCCTGTGTGTTGCCAGTACAGTCGTGGTATGAAAATTTTCCCTTTTCAAATTAATTTACGTCCGCAGCTCATGACCTGTTCAACAGACAATTATGTTTAACTATTTAATGATATTATTTAAAAAAATTAAATCTAAAGTTTTTGATTTTCTATCTTATCTAATAAGATTGTCAGAATGTAAAACCTTTTAAATGGTTTTTCCATTTCATTTATATTATGCGTAGTGATTATATCTTCTTTGTTTCTAATAGTTAATTTCAGCATCTGTCATTGTCAACATTGCAATTTTGTATTCTCACATTTCTATGTAAAATGTTGCCGGTATTGTTGCTTGTACTCATGCAAACAAAATTCGACTTTAAGGTGACGAAAATTTTCATTCCGCGACTGTACATAAAATTTCGAGCTTGTCAATTTGAACAGACGGATTTTCATATCAATCATCATCAATATCTTCTTATCTCCTTTTTTATTCACATGCAAATTTTCACAGCTCGTTCATGATTTACGTTCATTCGTACACTATGATTTGGTGTAATAATAATAAGTACTAGTCGCTCAGTGGTCGAAATTCGACCATAATTAATTTACATTATAAGTTTGAACATTTGAATTATAAGCTTCTATAGTCAAAGACTATACTGCTATAATCACAGATTCCGCCAAGGCTGCACTGTTAATTTGACAGTATAATTAATAAAAATATATCCGGGTGTGTGTCAAGTATATTTTAATTAACTTAATGTATTTTTATTGCATAATTTGAAAAAAAAAATAGCATTCTGCACTCTTCAATAAGACTATAAGTGTGCAAAATTTCACACTTCTCCTTCCGCGCAATTTTCGTAAAAAGGAGTACAAAGGTTTTTCGACGCGTGATACAGTACGTACGTGATTTTATTTTCAAAATCAGCTGATTTGATTCCTGACTAGGGTAATTGATTTTAAAAGTCTAGTATCACATAAAGTCACAAACACACAATCAAAAACAACAAATTTTATACACTTACACCAACGCGCAATACCACTGCATTGTATTACACGCACAATTCACAAACAAACCAAGACACACAAAGAGCCTAAAAAGTAATAACCTAGGCACAGAAAGAAAAAACAGCATACATGGCACTAGTTAAGATAATCTTAATATATATAAATCTCCTGTCACGATGTTTGTCCGCGATGGACTCCTAAACTACTCAACCGATTTTAATCAAATTTGCACACCGTGTGCAGTTTGATCCAACTTGAAAGATAGGATAGTTTTTATACCGTTGGAACCGGTAGGTGGCGCTGAAATCGGGTTCTAGAATCCTCTTAACAACGGGGAGCGATTTTGTTTTTGTGTGTTTGAGTGGGTCCCCGGATGGTTTAAATCCACAATTGGAACAGGTAGGTGGCGCTGGGATCGGGTCATATTTTTTCAGAGCAGGACAACGTCTGCCGGGGCCGCTAGTATATTGTAGGTATGGACATAAGGCACACACGGCACATGCACTTTCTCACAACACCAGTATGTAACAGATACACTCTACATTACTATAAGTTAAGTATTAAAATTAGAAAAAATATTAATTGTGTTGTGTACCTTAAGAATAATTACATAAGTTATTCTTAAGGTACACAACACAATACAAAAATCATAAAATTAATGTCACACATAATAACACATAAACAATAAGCTTGTATAAATTCAAAAAACTAACAATAATTAAGTTGTAAAAAGGGTACGGAACTAGAGTCCGTATATTAGTTAATTAAAAAAAAAGTCTAATGATATCGCTTTAATTTTCATCAAAATTGGACTTCCTTTGAGTGGTATTCATTTATTATTATTCATTGTTCAAAGATCACCTACAGCTATACACTGTACATTAAAAAAGACGATACATTTTAAAAACAGCACCTGAGATAATAATGGATCTTATTTTGTAGGTCAAACTTATACAAAGAGAATAAATTAAATTAATCTAATTGATATCGAAATTATGTCATCTAAATTAAGTCAAATAAACAAAACGTCTGTAGTCAATTTAAAAATAAAAAGTATGAAAGTCGGCATTCATAAAATATTGTCAATGTCAAAGACTTATGAAGTCAGAGTGAAGTGTGATGTATGTAGCGTATGTATGTGTGAGTGGGTCTGTGTGTAGTGTATACGTATGGTTGACATTGGCAGCTGACATATATTTATAGGAGATGTTATGAAGTTACCGTTGTAGTATAACTCGTATAATACTGTCGAGATTTAACCTCCTGACGCCCGGGTTGTTCAACGCTTTCATAAAGTAAACGCCCAAAGTCCTTAAAAAAGGTTTCAATGGTGAAAACCCAAGACTTTGAACTTTAAAATTTTTATCTTACAGTAATCACAAAGTATGATATTTTTTTCCTTACATCAGGTGAATGAGGAAAAGCAAAAAAAGGGTAAAATAGATTACCTTTTGGTAGGCCTTTGGTCAAAAGCACTAGATTACAAACAAGAAACTTATCACATATTTTTTTTCAACTATCTTCAAACGATTAAAATAAAATTTAACTTAAAAACCAATTTAATAACAATAATCCTTTAAAATTAAGAGAAAAAATATTTTATTATTATTTATTTAAAACATTCGAAACATTCATGATAGTCGTTATATAACCAAAGGCCTATTAAAAGATCTTAAGTTTGAATTATGATCATTTTCACTATATCTCAGATCCATATAAAGTTTTGATGTAAACAGCAAATATAGTACATGAACAACTATTTTTGATAAGCATATGAACACAAATCGTAGAGATTTTATGAATAAATTAAGATTAATTTTCACACTCGATGATCTTGTTCCATTTTAAGTCAAGAAAGACAATTTCTTTTGTGTTTTCGCACTGGTGCTTGGTCATACACAAGCAAAAACTCGAACATACGTTCGCAGATATAACATTTTAAAAGGTGGTAACTTAAAATTAGTAACAATGGTTAAAATTGGGGTACTTAGAATAGTACCCTGGGCATTAATTTGACGAAATTGGATTTAGTGTTGGGCTTTAATCACTATTTCATTGCTTTTTTAAGGACCGTGGGCGCTAGGAGGTTAACAGTTTGCTATTGGTCGCTCGTGGTCGAAATTCGAACATAATATTAAATGTCAAAGACTATACTTCTGTAATCACAAATTTCGCCAAGGGTACATTGTTAATTTGACTTGAACAATAAACAAAATAGTGTATATGCGTGTGTGTGTGTCAAATACATAGTAGTGTATGTGTAATGTTTTTTATGCATGATAAAAAAAAATATTACCATTAGTCGCTTTTTCTATATAAACTATAAGTATGCAAAATTTCATACTTCTCCGTCCACGCAAAAAGCTTTTAGAGCTATTTCCATGTTCCCTAAACATTGCGACGGGCAGACGCAAAGTCCCCATATTCATAGACCCCTAGTACCACTAACAGTTCACCGCAAAAGCCGGTACTTTTAGTCCTCATTTCCTGCAATAGTCCTACACCGGCCGGGGCTTGTCCTCGGCTGCATTATTATATGGTGTACACAAGAACAATCGCCTGTCAGTATCACGCCACATTTACATTAAATTTGTCAAGGGGCCTCTACTTGTTGGACTTCCCATGGCCCCACGCAAGCCCTCCAAATGTCCGGAACCTTTTTGTGGTCCGTGGTCTTGAAGGATATATAATATAAAACTGAATCTTTACTGAATCCAACGCAAAAATAATCATCAAAATCGGTTGAGAAACACCGAAGTTATGGCTGAACATTCATAACAAAAAATATTTACACGACAAATTGGGAAACTCATTTTTTTGAAGTCGGTTAAAAATCTTCTGTCTCATATCACCTTAATGACAAATTTCCACCATCCATAACATATATTTAAAAATCACATAGCATTCATTCAAAATGGCGAAATGTATTAGTCATGTAATATAAGTTTGACATTATTAATATAGATGTGAGAAAACATACACAAGATCTTGCGACACCGTGAAATGAATAATGGTGGTCATAAATAACTGATAAATAAACACAACATCTAATATATTGTTGCAATAAATAACTCATAAAAAGCACTGAAGACAGATTGCTATCTCCATGTTTTTGTGTTTAGTTGAAGTTTTGTGAATCATCTGTGAGATGTTTAACGATCGTCTTCTTCTAGAAGGTTCCGTAGCTCTTACATTATCATCTTCCGAATGTAAATGGACAACAACGAATTGGTTATATACTGTTACGAGTTCGACTCGAATTAAAATGCCGTTGGAATCACTATAGAATTTATTAGAACTATACAAAAACATATAACATAGGTACAAATATAACTGGACGCAACCAGTACAAACTGTACGATTCAATAACACGCGCAAAACCAGTCATTACATAGCTTGTCGAATGTACACACGTCTTGCACGTATTGTAATCGTCGCTTGACTGCCAAACAAACAAACAAATACAAATTTTAAACACAAAGCAAACTAAAGAAGTCCAAATGCGGGAAAGTTAATAAACCAGGTGTGCATTCACTTTGTCGGCATGTAACAATACTAAGGATTTCCTTATTGATAAATCGATAATATTCGGAAACTCTAAACACGCTGTTTCTGTACATTGAAGTTATTAAAGAAAACAACTGTATTAAACTATATAAACGATGAAGAACACGATGCATTTTTTTAGATTTCTTGTCTGTTTGGTTGAAATTCACGTAAAAATTTCGAGGCGGCTTTCGCTGATCGCAAGCTTAATCGTAGCCTTAAACTCTGAGTTACTTTTAATCCTGGGGATCCCGCGGGAATTTTTCTGGGAATTATTTAAAATGTGTTCCGGCTCCAGTGATCAGATTCCAGTCTCCCTTAAGAGAGCAGCAGCGCATTTGTAGCATCTTTGGTGTTGCCAATGTCCATGGGCGATGGTAACCGCTTTCCATCAAGGGGGCCATCTGTCTGTCTGCTGAACTCCGGGAATACAAAAAAAAATAAACTCACTACAGCAAACAAGCTGTTTATCTTCATGTGTCAGCAGTTCTAATATCCAAGTAACTGGCAATTTCCCTACAGCTATAATCGAACTTATAGAATACTGTCCGGCAGACGTCGTCCTGCCCGGTAAAATAAAATAAAAAATTTAGGGTGGACTACCCTAACATTTAGGGGATGAAAATAGATGTTGGCCGATTCTTAGCCTACCAATATGCATACAAATTTCATGAGAATCGGTCAAGTCGTTCGGAGGAGTATGGCAACGAAACTGTGACACGAATTTTATATATTAACTAGCTGTCCGTCAGACGTCGTCTGCCGGTAAAAATAGGGTGATCGTAGAGGTTGAAAATTTAGGTTGTATGTATCTTTAATGCTGTATCATAACAAATAATAATAAAAAAATATTAAAATTAAAAACAAATTTAGGGTGGACTACCTTAACATTTAGGGGATGAAAATAGATGTTGCGATTCTCATAGATACGGATATGCAAAAATTTCATCAAATCGGTCAGCCGTTTCGGAGGAGTATGGCAAGAAATTGTGACACGAGAATTTTATATTAGATTTACAATTTTAATTCAGCAATTCATATAGTTGAATAACTGGTCTTTCCATATATGCATTTTTGATACGCTTTATGCTTATCGTAATTTTTTAATGAGAATGACAAAAATTGGCCGAAGTAGGACACGTTCCCTCATATATAAACAAGGAGACTTGTCATTGGAGTCTGCAAACCAAAGACGGTTAATCAACTTAAATTTCATGAATGAAAGACAAACTTTGTATTTCTTTATGAATGAAGTTAGCTTTTAGGTAGATTGTTGGATAAAGTTAAACAACTTTAAGTTACTTGAGAAAATATGGACGTGATTTCTTGTTATTAATAGAACTTAATATTTGTTTGATGTCAACATTACTTTTATACGTGTAACGGAGAGAGTCGTGAGTTGTGATCCGGCATTAGTGGCCAGATTCTAACCCCTTCTTTTTTCGAGGTATATAATCCGTCATGGACAACCCACCACTCGGGGATAGAAGTAAGATAGTCTTGGACTCCCGATGGCATGCTCAGACCTAAACATCGCCGTATGTCAGGACTTCGGGAATCAGAGACGCATCCGGTGGTTCTGAAGTCTTTGGCTCGAAGAGCTCCTCCTGTCATAAAGAAAACTAATGTCCCTCTTTATATCTTGATATTGATATTTATATCGTGCAGGAACGGAGAAATAAATTAATTTCCTACAGATTGGTATGTCGTAAGAGGCGAAAAAACAACTCACACCCAGGTGGTAGGGCATTCGCCCATCTGAATAGCTACCAACCCTGGTCGCCATACAAACCTTGAGTTGTGTTCCGGCAGTGGTCAAGTTCCAGTCTCCCTTTAGCATTACATTTGCAGCACCTTTGGTATTGCGAATGTCGATAGGCGATGGGAACCGCTTCCACCAGTGGGCCGTATGTCTATTTGTTGAACTCATGCTATATAGTAAAATATATAAACTAGAGTAAAGAAAATGTTGCGTGTATTAATACTAATATTATAAAGAGGAAAGATTTGTATTCTTGTATGTTTGTAACGAATAGAACCAGAAACGACCGGACCGATTTCAAAAATTATTCCACCATTAGAATGTTACATTATCCCAGATTAATATAGGCTGTATTTATTATAATGTCCGTTCACCTATAATGGGAGGCCCGAACCCAGCATTTGGATATATAAGGCTAATATTATTATTTTATGCATCTACAAAGACTATGACAGGAGTTGAACCCGCACCCTCTGCTCAAATAAGCTAGGCGAACAGTGCTTCGATCACTAACCCTCAAGACTAAACGAGAATAAAACCCTGAAAATTTATTCTGCACATTTTTAGCAACGGCAAGCAGCTGCTAACAGAATTCCGACCATTAATTTCAAACTAAACTCGTTTATCTCGCATCGAAATAAAAAGGCGGGTAGTCCTTATTAATTTTCTCACAATTCGCTCCGAATATAGAGGGTACTTCGCAAATTAATTGAATGTTAGTTCAAGAGGGGTTTGGGATGAGGTTTATGATTATTTTTGGGTTCCATAGGCATAGTATTTTCTTAAGTTTTGATGATTAGTATAGTACAATACAAATAAATCAGGTTCATATGGAGTAAATAATTAATTTTATTAAAACAATTATAAAATTACATACTATTGAATACAATGTAAGAAAACTTAACTTATTTGTATTGTATTCTACCCATAGTCCCTTAAAACTATAAGTAGAATACTGAGCCCACATCACCGTCTTCTGTGGGTAAGCTGCCCAGAAGGCTGGTTACGTTTCTTCGCTGGATCGCCATACTGATACGTCGGCCGAGGTAGGCACCAGCCTTCTGATCACCTGAAGAGTCATGAGTCGTTTCGATAATAATGGATTAATAAACTAAAATAAAACTTCTGTACTTAAGACCACACGACAGTAGAAAACTTCATCAAGACGAGTAACGCTCGCCAAGAGAGTATACCAGTGACCCATTGATTATATCTCTCTTGCTCGCTCAGTTGACTTTACCCGAACGAGCGTTACATAGCCGAGCGTTCCAGCATAGTTCTTCGGTCCTTGCCTATAAGTGGGTTAAACATCGCTCCGCTGATTTTGTTGACTAACCAATGTACAGCAGGGTAAGGGGCAGCCATTTTGAACACTCACTGTCAACGTTTCAGCTACATCGCGCCGTGCGCTCGTCCATTCTATTAAATTTAAATAACTATAATGGGGATTGTTCACAAAATGTTGTTTTATCCATGGAGGAACGGAGAAAGAATACAATTTCCTGTGGCCCGGCGGCCTGTCGTAAGAGGCGACAAAACAACCCACAGCCAGGTGGTAGGGCATTTGCCCGACTGGATGGCTACCACCCCTGGTCTAGAGTATGTCGCCATAACAACCTTGAGTTGTGTGCCGGCATTAGTGACCAGGTTCCAGGCTCCCTAAAGAGAGCAGCAGCGCATTCATATACCTTCGGTGTTGCAAATGTCCGTAGGCGATGGTAACCGCTGTCCATCAAGTGGGCCGTCTGCCTGTCTGCTTTAAAAAATTACCCTCTGATTGTATATTTTTATTACGTAAAATAGGGTATTTTAAGATACTAATTTGAATGTTTTTGTATTTTAAGCGTTAGTTTTTTTATAATTCGATTTCAAATTATTTCTCCGATGACGTCATAAGGCACAAGTTTACATTGATTTCTTTGCCTAGAAAACAAAAATAATAAAAGTATTTTTATCTATATATAATCATAGTAATCTGTGCTACTATTTAAATGTCACTGTCATTACTCATTACGTATCGTAATCATCAAAAAACACTATTTTGTCGTTAGGCTTATAATTTTTCGTGTTCAACCATTATTATTTTCTATAATTATAGTTAAATTTTTTTAAGTGGTCTTTATGGAAAATCCATGTTACAGAACTAAAATAAAAAAATGTACAGCTAGAATTTTTTTACACCTGAAGCAGGCAAACGGGCAGACGGCCCACCTGATTGGATTTAGTAAGGTCAAATAAAGGTCAAACGCATTTCTTACAAAATACAAGAAGATCGTACGTTTTTTGGAATTTTAACTAGACAGAAATGATTAGGACACTATTCCTCGAAATGGTTTTTCAAATAGCTAGATTAAAAAAGTGAACAATCCCAATTACTGGCCGTGCCAAAACTTTCTAGGACCTAATCTGTGTACTCTAAAGTGAAACAGTGCCGTGCTCTGTACCCGAGTTCACGAGTGCAACCTAAACCGAGCCAGGAGAGGGCTGATCTCAAGTTTGGTGGAACTTCTACTTTTATACTGCAAGGATTTAGGTCATATCTCTGCTATACAGTCCACAGAAATCGAACTACCATTACCTGTAGGATAGAGCATCCCACAGTAGTCGCTAGTGGCATGGCTATGCAACATGGTCAGATTAAAAAAAATGGGTTATTCACTGCCCGTCTGGACTAGTGTTAATTTTTTTATCTGAATTATGTCCTCCCCGGATAATTTAAGTTCTCAAGTCATGAAGTTTAAGGACTCTGCGCCACATCTTTACGAGCCAGCCAAGTCATTTTAAAAACAATTTTGCGGGCGAAAGGAAGTTGTTTACTTCGCAGTTTTGAGTTAAGTTTAAATCGAGATTTTGTGAGTACTTTCGGTTTAATTTACAGCTTATATATTATTTTACAATAGAGATGTGGCAACGAATTGATTGCCCTTATGATGTAGTTTTTTTCACACCATCAGATAGTAGAGATTTGAAAGAACAAAAAGCCCACAGACTTGAAAAAAACTGATTATTTGTCGGGAGAATTTTCAATGAAAATTAGGTTGCTTTTTCTTTAAATAGTTTAAATAAAAAAAACAGTGTTTGGGACATAAAAAGGTAAGCTTTCACCAAATTTCCTCAAAAAAATTTTACTTGTAAAAGATACAAATAAAAACCAAAAATTTAGTTTTTTGAATTTATCACATAAATTTGAGGTTATGTGAAAAAAGTCTGAATACAAAAGTTGTGGATCTTTTTATTACCTACAACTTTGCCAATTTGACATTTTTCCACATTTATAGTTTTGCCGGGAATCGAGATAAACCGTTTTTTTTTAAACTTCCATTTCCCGACCTCAGATCGCCCGTAAAAAATTTCCCTTTCATTTTTGTTATACTCTCTTACTTTCCAATGGGTTTTTCATTTACTATTTTTTTTCAGTTTATACTATTTTCAAAGGCTTCAGACCTGGTCTCTAATCATTTTAGCAAACAATATTATCATAATCATATATATCAGTTTCAGAAATTTAACATTTATTATTTAATTAATACACATTATTATAGCCATCCGAGTGTCTATCATTTTATTTGTTACGTGCGAGCGGTTGCACACATTTAGGATTGGAAGGAAACACCAGTCTTTCAACTAAAGGTTTTTATTGACTTACAAAGCCGTACTTGATTCTTTTCCGCAGGGTCGCCCCTACACGCACAACTAACGACGCACTATCCTAACGAAGATATCTCACTCACAATACCGTCGCTGATATTGCGTAGACCATCTCTTGCTATTGCAGTGCGCACCTCCGAATTTACCACGTGTAGCTGGCTTCTGGATTCCTGTTAAACAACGGTAAACCCTTCACTGAACTTCCACTAAACGCACCACTAAACCCTACTTCCAACTCGCTAAATCTGTCACGTTCTCTATTAAACTTCTCTTCCAATTCTCTTTTATGACACTTGTCACTTCGCTGTCTCCAACTGACTCTCTCGTAGGCGCGCCTTACACTGTTTATGGACCCGGAAATATCATCTGGAATCCATAATTTCGATCTTCTTTTCGTTATTAATTTTATTTACTATCTATCCCTTTCTAAACATCTATCTACTACTGTCTTTTCTTCCTTCTATTCTAGAATTTTCGTTCATCATCTGTCCCTTTCTAAAATGTATCGTCCTTTATTTTTCTTCCAAAATCATGACGTGGCAGATTTATTCAGCGCTTTTCACGTGATGCTCGGACAGAGGAACAGATAAACAAATGTTCTAGATGTTTTATTTTCGGAATTTGGTTTTTCTTTTTTTTTGTTGTCTGTACTCAATCTCTCTACGGATTTATTAATATCTTTATTTAATATTGTTAATGCGAAAGTTTTCGATGGATGTTTGTTGCACAATCACGTCAGAATGTCTGAATGAATTTTGATGAGATTAGGATAACTCTGCGCGGCGAAGTCGAGGGCAAAATGCTAGTGTTAGAGTATAATTGATAATGTTGTCCTTGTAATAATAATTTGTAATTAATTACTCTGAAAAGGCGTAGTTAATCGCACAAGTTGTATTTGCATGTCATTCAGGCTAAACACATATACCTTGTAATTTTTTAGTAACATTTTATAAATCGTTTTTTTATACAGATAAATGAGTTTGAATAAAAAAAATCCAAATAACCATTTTTCATCTCTTAAATGCATAAGAAAAATCTTGTTTCAAAATTCACTGTCAGTTAAATTGCCGTGGAATAAAGTTCTAGCCTTTGTGTCTCTGGAGAGCTGTCTTAATTTGCACGTTAATGAAGTTAGTGTTTAAAAATACATTCACGTCACCAGAGCTTGACACCTAAAACCTGCCTTCACAGTGCAGGCTGTCAAACTTTAAAATGCGCTATCTCTTACTGTGAGAGGCCAAAAGATTGCCCACATTTAATAATAATTGTTAATTTAATTTTTATCCGTGCAGAAATGGAGAAGGAATACAATTTCCTGCGTCCGGGGCCTGTCGTAAGAGGCTACAAAACAATCCACAGTCAGGTAGTAGGGGTATTTGCCCTTCTGAATGGCTACCACCCCTGGTTTAGAGTATCCTGCCATAACAACTTTGAGTTGCGTTCCGGTATTAGTGACCAGGATCCAATCTGCCCTTAGAGACATAGCAGCTCATATGTAGCACATTTGGTGTCACAAATATCCATAGGCGATGGTAGCGCTTTTCATTAGGTGAGCCGTTTGCCTGTCTGCTGGATTCATGCAATAAAAAAAATTAAGCAAAACATTACTTTTAATCAATTATGCCCAATTCTTACAGTGTCAAGTAATTATATATATATATATATATATAATATGTATATATATATATCACACGATGTCTTTATAAATAATAGCCTATGTGTTATTCGGCTGTAAAAGCTAAATAATTGTAAAGTTACATCAAAAGTCATAATCGTGCATTTATGCAATTGTATTTGGTGAGCAATACATATGTTTTGTTTAAATATAAGAAAATTAAACAAATTTGTAGCATTTCATGAAATGCTTATTAATCTGTAGTTTACTATGCCGTTCTATCTTTAGAAAGGCTCTCGACAATATTGTAACTTGTTACAACCCCGGCGGGTCGATAATAAGTGACCAAGGCGGGCTTTACCCGCGCTTTATATATATGTAGTACACGCGAAGTACCCGCACATACACTACATTTAAAGTGGAGTTACTCATTTGTTTATCATTCCACATTTTTTTTAAACTGCTAAAATCATATAGATCATTCTAATATGATCAAATAGAAAAATCATTTATCTCAAAAAGTACTTAATGGATCTTGTTATAATTAATAGTCGTTGGAAGTATTTCTAGGTTTTACGACCATGTTTTTGAATGAAGATTCAGCATGTCTAGGATGGACAAGACCGTCATATAAGGTCTCTGCTTTTGCCTCAAAGGGGCCAGACCCCTAAAACTATGAATCTGTCAAAATAAATTTGTAACTATATTCGCGTCCATAAAGTTTGTCGTCTGGTTGGTTCCTATATAACAAACCTGAACTTTTTACGACGTGCCTAAATATTCATTACCTGTAGTTTAAGACCCTCGAGGTCAGTGCGAGGGTAACAAGGCTGGCACTTGGGGTTAACTTCCGTTATATGGACAGCATTATTCGACAGTTTTAAGAGCCTAGCACAACACAACGTAAAATTTTATTTGGTCCACAATTCTGTATCTTATTGAATTAGAGATCGGGCTATTTTTAAAATTGTAATGGATAAAATCCGAAATGAGGCTATCTGTATGACGACCGATGACTTGTTGTTATTGTGAAGCTGGTAAACAAACGACCCACCTAATGAATATGGTTAACGTGGACTGTAGACGTAAAACCAGGACAGAGAAAAGAAAGAACAAAAAAACATTTGTTTGATTTTAAACATACCTAGACACAGTAAACAAAAATAAATGAGTATTGTTACATACAGACAATGGTGAACGCACAGCTGCCTGTCGTAAAGCGCAGTTTATTGCCTTCCCGGATTTAGGAATTCTTTTGATTACTTTGTGTTTAGAATTCCTAATTACAAGAAAAACATGCTATTGTTTTTCTACTTATTTTATGGCCGTCATTAGTGTCGACCAAATCCTTGTTGTTATTGTATTGCGTCGAAGCTCGCCAGGTATGGATCGGTGCATTATAAAGCAATGGCCTAATGCTGAGAGGGGCAGTCAAGCGAGGATTACGATACGAGCAAGACGTAGATTCGTTGAGCGATATAGTGACGGACTTTGCACATGTTATAGAATCGTGCAGTGTGAACTGATTGTATCCAGTTATATTTGTACTTGTTTTATACGTGTTTGTACAGTTCTAATAAACTCCATGGTAATACCAACGGCATTTTAGAATTAGGTTGTTTTGTTTACCAACTAACGCTGCTTGGAGCGATATTATTTACAAAAACAATTCAACTTTTCGAATCTAATCCAACTCGCTAATGCAGTTCTTGGCTATCGTAATTAAAATATCCCAAGTGGGACGACGAAAGCTAAGAATAAAAATTCTATTTATATGCATCGAAAATGTGTATACAGTGTTAATTAAGACCCTTATTGTATAACACTGAATCCAAACCAACTCTGCAATAGTCAAGTCCGCAAGTCTTGTCGAGCCCAAAACAATTGGAGAGATAAAGACTCACTGTCTTTGTTAGTTTGGTCACGTAGAATGAATGGAGAAGGATCAGAGTGTGAAACAAAAGATAGATAGATATAGGCCTTTTTGTGCGGGGGCACGTGGGGGCACGCAGTACCCTTAAAGGAAATTTCGAAAATATCGAAAAAATGCCATAGAAATGTAAAGTTTGGAGACTGAAAAATATATTGACACTGAAAGTTACTTTTAAATTGTTACTCACCTAAACATACATTCACGTTTTATTTCCAAAGATATTACATTTTCAACAATAAAAAATATTTTTTCCTCATAACAGTGGCAAGGGGGTGGCGGTTGGGGACAAAATATTGACTAGCAACTTTCGAGAATTAGCGTGCCCTCTATAAAGAAGTAAAAAACGCCCTGGATAGATAACACTGTAATGTACACCATTAGAGAAAACTTACAAACTAGTATTATTCTAATTGTGTACAAAGGGCGGTCTTATCGCTAAAAAGCGATCTCTTACAAACCGTGGCAAGAATATTGCTGAATACGAGTGGCGATGGTGGTATATATAATTATGGTACGATTACTATTTACTTATTTTAATAATAAATATATAACTAAGCGTTATATACAAGATCTCTATATGTTAATACTTCTGTACGTGTGTTGACAGTGAACTCCTAAATGGTTGGACCGATTTGAATGATTTTTTTGTGTGTGTTCAAGTGGATTCGAGGATGGTTTAGATTCACAAATAAGCCCGGCAGATGGTGCTGCAGTCGGGTTCTAAATTTTATTTCTCCAAGGCAGGACAACGTCTGCCGGGACAGCTAGTATAATTATAAAATGCAACTATTTAAACATAATAAACATATAATCATATAATAATACTAATGTATATATTAATTCGTGAAGCAAAAACACAACGACAACCTTTGTTCCCCTTTTTACGAAAATTGGAAGTCCTCTTGTGCGCAGGTGCAGCAGTGCACTGTAGTGCGTAGCGACGCCTCCGACTCCGGAGCCGTTTCATGCGGATGGAGCCCGCATACCACTCTCCTCCGTTCGCCTCTCCGACGCCTCTTTCTAGGTCATGACTCACAGAAGGAAGTAACCGCGAAACAAAACGTTTGTTCGTTTGTCACCTATACGAACCTGATTTTTGTATGTTTATAATTAGCACACTAAACAAGTAAATTCTTCAGAGATAAGAAAAGAAAAGCTATAAAAGTTCTTAACATTGTATCAGAATTAAGTGGTATTAGGGACAACCCTCTTGAGGATTGTAGAACGATTCAATTGTGTTTAGTTTATTAGTGGTGGTTTCTCACAAGTAATTTTAATGGTACTTCTTATTTTGTATATAACGGTGCGCAGAGAAACTTACTTATTGAAAAATTCCGCGCGGTGAGTTGGCGGGTAGGGGCAGAGGCGCATCTGGAGGGGAAGTTCCAAGTTTGTTTCTCCTCCAGTCAGTGCATCATGCTCTGGTCTAGAGAGCAGCGGCTTCGAGTTGAGAGCTTTTTTAACGGTCGCTCACTTGTTGCTACGCACGTGCTTCCGCGCTCGCTTTGATTCCTCTCACAGACTCGTTCTGGTAATTCGTTCTGTCGTGGTTAACTCATTTCGGAGTGTGAAGTGTCGCTAACCAGAAATGACTTCAACGACATCAGAATCCGGAAATATCGAAAGAGTGAGCAGTCAGTTGTGCGTTCTCCCGCGTTGGCTCGCAAACCAGATCTATGAATTTTGATACATGTCGACGATTCTCCATGAAGACCTTCAATTTCATCCCTATAAATTGGCTGTTGTGCAAGAATTAACTGAACGCGATTTTGTTGCCCGTCAAAATGCATGTGAAATGCTGATTGACAACCTGCCTGAAGACGCGGTCGTTTTTTTCAGTGACGAGGCTCACTTCCACATTTCCGGCTGCGTCAACAAGGACCACGGACCATAGCACACCTCAAGAACAACATTCGCGACGCCATTGCCAACATACCGATTGATATGCTGCGAAGAGTGGATACGAATTTCAAAAATCGACTTCATCAGTGTATCGCAATGGGGGTCGCCATTTATCCGATGTCATTTTTAAGACTGCATAAAAAAAAATTGGATATTGTATTCTCAAATAAAAAAAAAATTAAAACAATAACTGAAGTACTTTTTTTTTTATTGACCTTTCAAATAAGTAAGTTTCTCTGGCGCACCCTGTACATACATACCAAAACAGTGTATAAATATTAAAATATAGTAGAGAGAGAGAGAAAACACTTTATTGCACACCGAGATATACAATTACAAAACCGGTCATATTTACAATATTTTCTAGGGAAGCCCTTATCACTCAAAGCGACATCTTCCAGGCAATCTAAATCAAAGAAATTTGAATCTAGCGATGTAGGTGGTGCAGGAAAAAGACAATAGATACATAAATACAAACTAATTTAAGAATTAAATATACAAATACAGACATACATAGTCATATATATACACGGTCATATATATATATATATATATATATATATATATATATATATTCACATATACAATAATATATTCATTTTTAAAATTCTTATTTACTTCGAGTTCGCGAAACGTTTAGAGTCCGAGACTCCGTGTTTCTATTAATGTATCCATGAATCAGTTTTAATTCGTCCTTTTTCTATTGCGCAGTTTAGCAGACAGACAGACGGCCCATCTGATGGAAAACGGATACCATCGCGTAGTGACATTTGTAACACCAAAGCTGCCACAAATGCGCTGCTGCTCTATTAAGGGAGACTGGAATCTGGTCACTAATGCCGAAACACAATTCGGCGACATACTCTAGACCAGGGGTACTTGCCATCCAGTCGGGCAAATGGCCTGCCACCTGGCTGTGGATTGCTTTGTCCCCTCTTACGACAGGCCGCAGGAAATTGTATTCTGTTAATTTATTTAGTTGCATAGTTGTTCTTATCATGTTATTTTTTAAAGGTTAATAATTAATTTTGTTATATATCCTCTTATTTGTAAACGATATTAATTGAATAATAATGTTATATTTTTATTTATTATGTGAAAGCGACTGTTTTGTATAAATTAGATCTTTTGAATTTGCCATAATTTTATGTAACAATATTTATCTCTAATATGATGTGGTAATTGTGTAGATTGTAATCTCAAAATCAAAATCTCCCAATTGTATATAGGTATAGACGGTATTCACTACATTTATTTTCATGCTGGCAGACGCGATAGATTTTCAGTGTTCGATTTATTTTAATACATGTAAAACTTTAAATATAATATCTTATATAAATTATTACCTAAAATTTCCAAACAATAATATAACAAATTCTTGTCTTTCATAAACTTTTTAATTAAAATAGTTATCAACGACTTCAATCTGTTATCGGTTGTGCCAATTTGCTAAGTTTCTCATACTGTGAAATGCTTAGAGAGATGGCGAGGTGTTATAAAAATGTTGGTCCTTGTGTAGAGTCAGTGTATGAAATTTTTAAAGCAGTAAGGTTGTCTGATTATAAATATAGTGACCAGTTGCAGTTCTTTTATTACCATAAACCCTTCGGAGTTGTTGCAAGTATTACAATTCTTTCTTCGTTCATGCATGGATATTGTAGGGTTTTAGCTGTTTCTCCACGTTTCATACGTGTTATGTAATGATACAATTTGTTGTTTTGATGTAACTTGAAATGTATTTCTTTAATTTAAAGCTATTGTAACAATAAAATAGATCAGATGACAAATTTAACATAGGTAGCAAAGTTGACTCAAACGAAAAAAATGGTGGGAATCAAAAGAAGATTTTTGACACTTAGCGTCGTGGTGTTGCCAGTGTGGCATTCTTGCCAGCATATTATATGTAGATTTTTATGGCCTGGCGCTAACAATATCGTTATCGAGTTGGGCCACAAATCGTGGGAAGACCCCTTTATATTATGCAGCAGCGATACTGGATAATTGCAATATGCCGGGAGCTTTCCATTTTAATCAAAGCCTATTTTAATAATAATTAGTTTTCTGGACTCAAAATTTCTAGATAGATAGATAACACTTTATTGCACACCAAAATATACAATTACATAAACAGACCATGTTTACAATATTTTCTAGGCAATACAACAGACGGACTTATCGCTCAAAGCGATCTCTTCCAGGCAACCTAAATAACAGAGATTGAATCAGGCGAAATAGGTGGTGCAGGAAAAAGGCAATAGATACACAATACAAAAATACTCAAACTAATTTAAGAAATAAATATACAAATACATACATATATATATATATATATATATATATATAGTCATCTAATATATAAAATTCTCGTGTCACAGTTTTCGTTGCCATACTCCTCCGAAACGGCTTAACCAATTTTGATGAATTTTTTTGTGCTTATCCGGTATCTATGAGAATCGGCCAACATCTATTTTTCATCCCCCTAAATGTTAGGGGTAGTCCACTCCTAAATTTTTTTATTTATTTTTTAGACAAAATTTTTAATTTCTTTTTTTTTATGATACAACATACAAAAATACATACAACCCTAGATTTTCAACCCTCTACGATCAACCCCTATTTTTTACCGGGCAGGACGACGTCTGCCGAGACAGCTAGTATATATATAGTCATATATATATATATATATATATATATATATATATATATATATATATATATATATAATATATATACAATAACACATAAGTTATTATAATAAAATAAATAACAAAATTTGTATATTAATCTTTTTCTAAACTTACTGTATTTTATACTTTTTTTATTTCCCTGCCATCTGTGGAGGTTTATGAATAGCTGTTCTTTAGCTATCCCTGTAACGTCAGTTTGTAAAACCTTAGTTTGTAAGACTACAGCTGTTAACCCCCCAAATAAAATAAAATTATCTCGTACATTTAAATTGGGAGTAACCTGTTTTATGTTAGTATACAGGTGAAATAGAATTGAATGGTTCACAAGATATTGCTTATTTGCTGTACAAAGAGAACAGTTACAAAGGTTGTTTGCTTAAATTAGTTATTTCATTAATTTGATCATTTTTCTACTTACAAGATTCTGGTTTAATTTTAAATAAAACATTATAATTATGGAAATGTCGGAATATTTCTTGTGTATATTTTTCAATTTAAAATTAATTATAAAAACGATTTCTAAAAAGAATAATGTTACAAGCTACACAGGACTCGAATAAGAAAGCCGTTGGAATGACTATAGAGTTTATTAGAACTGTAAAAACGCGTATAAAACAGGCACAAATATGACTGGACACAGCCAGTACTAACTGCACGATTCAATAACACGCGCAAAGCCCGTCACTATATCGCTCGTCGAATGTACGTCTTACTCGTATCACCCTCCGTTCGGGCATTGTTTTATACTAAACTGTAAAATAATCAAAGACCGCGTTCACTGAGTTAATCCGCACACCTGGCAAGCTTCGACGCAATGCAATAAGAACAAGAATTCGACACTAATGACGGCCATAAAACAAGTACCACAACAATAGGATATTTTCTTAATTGCAAATTTTAAACACAAAGTAAACAAAGAACTCCAAATGAAGAAAGGTAATAAACTGCGTTTTTACGCCAGGCAGGTGTGCGCATTTCATAAACTTTAAACTAAATCAAATCTATCAAATTATTGCGGTTGGAATCCATAGACTAAATAATGTAACTTCTTCCTAACGTTTCTCAGATTGAGGTCTACTCGCGCCGCTGTAGAGTTTAAGATAAGGTAGCTTTACCAGTGTAACAAACATGATCATAAATCGACTTTATCTTATAAAAATACGTTACAACACTTTTAAGCACGGTATTTTTTGATTTTTATTCCGACGTTTCAGTCAGTTTCAGTAGCTGTAATCAAAAAATTAAAATTAACAAATTGGCGGTGGGCTAAATAATCACTAACAATACTCATTGATCAACATCTTTGTTTTCCGTGATCATGGCTTCTGAAGTTGCCGTAACGTCGTAATAAACAGAAATAAAATACTGCGCTTAAAACGGTCAAAACTTGCTTTATTACGTGTACTAGTTGCGAAAACTTAAGAAAATACTATCTATGGCTTTATCGTCAAAACAGTCTCTTAAAAATTTCTTATAGAAGACGCAAGTAAATTGAATGTACTATTAGAAAACGTAATTAATTCAACCAAACTTGCAAAGTAATTAAAGCGCTTCTAATAATAGTTCAAGTGGTTTGAATCCCTTGACCTTCAAAGTGGAAACTGAGCATCTTACTGATAAGGCAGAGCAAGCGATATAGATTAGCTTTAGTTTCATATAGGGATATCAAACATTCCAAAAGCTACACAGAGAGACCAATGTAATTAGAATAAACTTGATAACAAAAATATACCTACCTCATCATCATTATATTAATACATGAAACAAAACTTTGTACCCCTTTTTACGAAAATGCGCGGACGGAGAAGTATGAAATTTTGCACACCTATGACCTTACTTATAATCGTTTGTTAAATTTTAAGAAACTGCTCAGCAACTGTTTAGTGAAAATCTTACCCATAAACTCCTCTTAAGGATAAGAGGAAGTAAAGTAACGGCAAAAGGCATTAAATTGGTGGCGCTACCGTAGCTAAAGTGCTAATTTTTAAAGGAAATGCTAAAAGTTTTATAAAATCAATCAATATAAAATCACTAGGGTATTATTAAATTACTTACTTAAGAGATGGCTAATCCTTTCTTAACTAGATTATTATAAGTAAGGCCCTTATAGTTTATACAGAGGAGTGCCGAATGCTTTTTAAATTATGCAATAATTTTTTTTTCTATAAATAAGGTATTTAATAAGAAATACCTTATCAATATTACAATCTAACTAAGAAGATTAATAAGTAATTTAAATTAACTAAAAGTATTATTACTAAGAAAGTGTCCATTAACACTTTTCTTATTGTCTCTATTAAGGCGAAGACACTTTGTTCATGTGTTCTTTATTAATAGCAAGCACATTACACTACACTTTTGTTTTGTTAAACCACTAGTTCAAATATTTTAACAATAAAAAAAACATTACACACACATGTATTTCACGCACACATAGATATATACTTTTTTATTGTTAAAGTCAAATTAACAGTGTAGCCTTGGCGAAAGATGTGATTATAGAAGTCTTTGACAACAGAACCTTGATAATGTTCAAATTTATAATTTAAATTAAATATTATGGCCGAATTTCGCCCACTAGGCAATCACTATTAATAGATAAACAATAAGAAGTTGTAATAGTTTTATGAAGTAAATAAGTCTATGTAAATTAAAGAAAAAATCAACATATAAAAATGGATTTCAATAGCGACTAAGAAGCAAGAAATAAATGTTGTCTACATCTCGAAGTCGGTGCGTGGGACGCTTATAGCCCACGGGTTATGTACTGGTTCAATAGTTATGGAATGTATTGGAAGAAATAGACTAGATCATTGCACTAGCAGAGCAGAAACTCCACCAACCTTGAGATCCGCCTTCTCCTGGCTCGGTTCAGATTGGAACAGCACACGGCACTAAATTCCACTGTAGTACAAAGTCTATGATAAATGTTTTTGGCACGGCCAGTAATCCCAAAGACTTGGGAGAATCTTATCCAAGAAAAGAATGTTGTCTTATATATTTCAGCATTTATACTCCGACGCTGGCCCATGGTAATTAATAATAATAATCGGCAGAAAAACACATTATACATCCCCAGTGTATATTTGGGGATATACATATCGTATATCCCCAAATTAAGGAAGCTACGTTTATGCTATGGGTAATATACAACGGACCACTCTGGGGCCTATCCCAGACACCCAGACCTTGGCAAATAACGAAGAAAATACGTTACTGAAATTTACTATACCAGGAATCGAACCCGGAGCCTCTGCATTGCAGTGAGGTAGGCCGGCAAAGGCTTTACCCGCTCAACCACAGAGACCGTCATTGTACCTACTATTGTCTTTTTACTGGAATTTATGTTTATACTGATAATTGTTCTCAGAAGTTTTGTTGACTCCTTGTACTTCTCAAGGAATATAATCCTTTTATAGAAATCCAGAGACCTGGCAACCCTGCTTGTAAGTCAGGCCCAGTATCCCAGATCGAGACATTAGCAAGATGAATCTGGCAGCATTAAGGCGTTTAATTTAGGAACTAATTCCGCAGGCAACACTCGCACCTAGTAGCAATTTGGCCCGTGTTATTAATTTGAGTTTCTTGTTTGTTTCGTTTATTACAAGAAACGCAATAATTTGCAAATTAAATTCTTTATTTGGTGTATGAGAGATGCAAACATCATGCAAAAAGAGCAAAACACCTCAAGAGAGTTTTCTTTCGTTTTTTGTCTTGTAATTATCATATTTTTAACAGATTTCTAAAATGGAGGAAGTTCTCAGTTCTTCATGTGAATACATTTTTTAAATTAATTTTCAGCCAAAACTGTTTGATTTCTTATCTGATTTTGATTATTCTTTTTGTGTTGGGTTAAGTAAAACTTCAATATGGTCTCATATAATGTTTTTTGCTATTAGACTTTGCCTACCAAATATATGTAGGATAGTAAATAAATAAGTAAAAGGTCAAACATATAAATATGTTATACGACCAGCCATTCTTTAAGGGTCCGAATATTTGGCCACTAAAGTTATAAACCAGAAACGTCGAATCAGCTGAGATGATGTGTGGTGTTACAAGAATGGATAAAGTCGTCGTCGTCAGCCATTCACAGTCCACTGCTGACGTAGCCTCCCAAGACGCGCACTCATACTATCCGCTGCTTCTCATCCAGCGCCTACCGCGACCTGCGTAGGTCGCGTCCATCGGCTGAGGCGTCCGACACTACGTTACCGAACGCTCCCTCCAGACTCTCGCTCCAACGCCATCGTCCTGCGACAGACGTGACCCCACTGCCACTTCACTGCTAATTTGGAGCTATGTCGTTACTTTTTCTTACGGATATTCAAAAGAATGATAAGTGAAATGTAGTACGTAAGAGGACCTTTGAAAGTTGCACCCTTGACTGAAAATTCAGAGGAAGCAGATTAAGGTGGTATGGGCATATAATGAGGAGGGACGAAAGTCACGTGACAAAAATAATGTTACACTACAAGATGGATGGGTATAATGTTTAGATAGATCAAAGAGAAGGTTGGATTCTGTGAAGGATATGTATGTTAATTAGTGCTGTGAAAAGACATATTGTGCCGACCTCAAATAATTGGGATATAGTGAAAAAACACAGAAAGAGAGAGTAAATAAATAATTCATCACTCTTCAAACTCGTATATTAATTGAAACACAATAAAGAAATATTACAATACACGTCCGATAATCCATCTATCAACATCCCGTTACTAGCCAACCACCCATCCTACATATATAGGAAAATTCATTAAAATTATACAGGAATCGTGTTATTTATGCAGTTCTTTAGCCGTAAGTTTTTTGTTTCTGTACCGATTTTGATGACTCTCTTGCGTGGGATCAATTTAGCTTCTGGATAGTTCCATATAAACTGCATTGTTATTCGTCTCTAAATTCCGAAAATATACCAGGAAATTCCTCAAAATCAAATGTAATATTATTACGTTTATTTTTTACCTTACGTTTAACTTTGAAGTCGATATCCTTTTCAAAAAATTTTTATGTACATTACACGCAAAAACCTCATTGTTCAAATTCACACAAAAAAACTCATAAATGAACGTTATATTTAGGCATTTTTTGTGGGCACGCTAATTCTCGAAAGTAGTAAGGCCATAATTTTTGGTTGTTGTTTCATTTTTTCAGTTTTTTCGGCAATTATTCGATATGTTACAAACCTCCTTTAAGGGCACTGCGTACTCTCACGTGCCCCCACAAAAAAGCCCTGTTATATTTAATTAGTAATAAGCTTCTTATGAAAAATCTATTCAATTCCACTTATTTCCCTGGAGTGAGGAACTGCTATGGCCAATTACTGCGTCCCTTTTTAATTTCGTTCCTGTGTAAATAATATTGTGCAAGATATAATAGGCTATTGACCTCATCAGTGAGAATGCAATCTAATTACCTTCACAACTTGGCCGGGTAGCGTATGCCGCAGGTTAGTGTGTGAAACGTGGAATTTACTATAACATAAAAATCTATAGAGATAGAGATCAATAGAATTTCTATAATGAATTCCCCCTATACGAATAAAGCGTTTTGCATCCATTTTCATAATGCGCACCGCAAAAGAGTGGAACTCATTTCCGGAGTCCGTCTTTTCCAATACTTCTTTAAGTCCCGTGTGAATCTATGTGTTATCTAGGTAAATGTATGATGCAGGTAGTGTAATCAATGTAACACGTAACACACGTAACACCTCATTATAGGCGCATAAAACAGCAATACATATGATTAGTACTCATAATAAAACTACGTTTAAGGTTTTAAGCGCGTAATTTATTTTATTTAGTTTATCCGACGTTTCGGCGCTTTTCAGTTGCGTGGTCACGGAAGACAAAGATGACATTTGTCAACGTGTATTGTCAAGTTTTTATTCAGCTACGCCACTTGTTCATTTTAATTATTTAGTTTTAATTTTTTATGGATATTATTTACTCTATGGAGCCTAATCTAATTACCACCGCTTCACAACATGTTGTGGCTTGAAGAGAAGAAGCGGCGCAAGAAACTCTTCAGCAAACATGCCTAGTTCTAAATTTTTTATATAATATTAAAATGAGTGGAAGGAAAAAATAAAAGAAATTATCAGTCAAGTTGGTTTGTTTCGTTGCACGCAGAAAGAGCTCACAGTGTCTTGAAGTCTGGCAGTTAGTTTTTGCTGGGTTTGGGTCTTAATAGTTTTGATGATTGGATCCCAAACAGGTGGTACCTGCCAACCATCTTCTCTATTGAAATTTGGGTGTTTTTTGATTTCAATAGCCTCACGCATCATTCTTGGTATGAAACGATTCTCTTTTGCGAGGATTTGTTCACTGTTGTACACGTTCGACAAATGTCATCTTTGTCTTCCGTGACCACGGCAACTGAAAAGCGGCCGAAACGTCGGATAAACCTAAATAAAATAAATTACTGCGCTTAAAACCGTTAAAACGTAGTTTTATTATGTGTACAAGTCGCGAAAACTTAAGAAAATATTATGATTAGTACTACTGTACTAAACGCCACGTGCAAGTCAATCAACACAAGTAGTTGTGTTACCATCGGACAACCAGACGGACCGGTTTGCGCCGCCGTTACATGATGGAAACACCACCAGTCAGAACCAAGAGTTTCGCTTCATATTTTCTGGCGCGCATTGCCGAAGAGCGGAATAATTTGCCGGAGTCTGTGTTTCCTGACAAATTCAATCTTGAAGTCTTCAAGTCACGAGTGAATAGGTACCTTCTAGGCAAGCGTGCTCCATCTTAGACTGCTTCATCAGTCAACATCAGGTGAGATAGTGGTCAAATGCAACCTATACTTCCATAAAAAAGTAGTTCCTGGAACCCGGATGCTCCTCTGAAGACTGATAGCACAATTTCACTAACCAAAAACACTGAAATTAACATTCACAAGATCCACAAAAAGCACGCTGAAGTCCAGATGGCTGTAAATGTAGAGTCTTCCGAATGCTTCTTGGTATTCCTGGTCTTCTTTTTCTTCTCTTGTGTGTATAATTCCTTCGGAAACTGGTTGTATATTTGACCAACTGACTATGACTATTGACCATTTACCATGTCGGTGGCTCGCACCGCACTCGCTAAAGTACTACTTTTAAGCAGACGCTTAGCTGCTAATCGAGTGAGCTAAATATTCGAGGTAAGCGGTGCGTATGCGAGTTCCAGGGGAGAGGTCAGGGGGTGATTCTGTCCGCAACAATAAGTGTGCTCCATCCTAGACCATAATAATATCTCCGCTCCACATCGAGCGAGATGATGGTCAACGCGAACCTATACTACTATAACAAAAAACAACAAAATAATCAGAGAGTGTTGAAGAGTGATCTGAACAAGTTTGAGGAGTGAAAAGGAATGCTCCTCCATCTTAGAGGAACATGTTCAAGCGAGGCTGATCTTGTTCCTCGCGGGCCCATCGGTAATAGTTGAAAATTTGTATATATTCTTTGTATGTTTTGGGAAACGTTTGTGACATCAATTATTGCACAGCGCCATTTAAGAAGCGTATAAGTGTTCCACTACAAAGTAATTCGGAACAGCTGATTCTTAAAATGCAACTCGTATATATTTTGTTTGTCTGTTTGTTAGAGTATCAAGTGAAAGTACTAGACGGATTTGATTGAAAGTCGACACAGAGCTATGTCCCGGCTCAATACGTAGAATATTTTTTATCTCTATAAATGATTTCGCACGTCATTTCGGCAGTATAGATAAATATAGCCAAAAGGCGCTTATTTTTGTCCCGCCGTTGCAATTCACTAACAAACGTCGTGAAGGCAACGCGAACGAAGTATTGAAGGTACATTTGGTATAGTCACAATGTTGTTACGAGTGCGCAGGACTCGAATTGAAATGCCGTTGGAAGAACTATAGAATTTATTTGAACTATAGAAACTCGTATAACATAGGTACAAATATAACTACCCACTACTAGTACAAACTGCACAACTCAAGAGCACGCGCAAAGTCCGTCACTATATCGCTCATCGAATGTCGTCTTGCTCGTATCGTAATCCTCGCTTGACTGTCCCACCCCTCCGTTTGGGCATTGTTTTATACTAACTATGTTATGCAATACAAAAAAGTCGACCGCGTGCACGGGGTTTTCCGAGAAACAGTAATTTGCACACCTGGTTAATTATTCCTGCGAACGGCCAACAAAGTTGAAAAAAATAACAATAGGCTATTGTGTAATTGCAAATTTTGAATACGAAGTAAACAAAAGAACTCCGAATGTGGGAGGGACAATTAACCAGGTGCGCGTTTCTTTGTCGGTATGTAACAATATAAAAAGCTTGGATTAATTTGAGTGGAAACTTCCAATAGGGGGACAAATAAATACTTCTTTATTAGATACAATTTATGTGTGTTGCCACAAAAAATGTGTCCAATAAAGAAGAATTAGATCAGATCCAGTATAAAAATAACTTTCCGCAAATACAGCAAAGTCGACATTTACGAAACTTGTCCAAAGATGTCCAAAGTTATTGCCCCAAGTTTGTAACGATCAATAAGTAGACCACTTGTTTGGGTGTCAGGACTCAAAGTTGGGAGACGGTTATTTTTATTATCGAAGACATTTTTTACAAGAATAATACTTCTGAAGTAGATGAAAAAATTTGCTTCTCATGATAAAAGTAACATTATGACAGGAAATGTTTGCTAATTTGGAATTTTACCAATCTTCTTACATACATACATACATAACTTCACGCCAGGTCCCTTGCGGGGTAGGCACGAACAACAGAGCAGCAACAGCACCAATCTTCTTGATATGTAAAAATGAATGTTCGTCTGAATTTCCTTTATAGAATCGTAAACTATACGTTTGATCATGTGTTGATCTTTAGCAAAGTTGTTATGCATGAGCCATAGAAGGTTTCTGAGTTGGTTCACAATTGAACCCGGCAGGTGGCGCTGCTGTCGGCATATCGATTGAAGCTTTTCGGGCAGGACGACGTCTGCCGGGACAGCTAATATTCAATAAGTTTTTGGGGATTCGGAATGAAAATGAAAGAGTTTTTCGTTTTATTTGATAATAAGCAGTTTGAGGAAGAATACTCATAGTATGACAGTAAAAATGTAGTTCTTTAAAGGTCATCAGTCCTACGTGACTAGATGACATCACTGCACAAATTCTTATTTTTTTATTATTCATAATTAAAAGGCTTTGTCGCTTAAGCGACCATGCTGCCCTGGTAATTACAATTACGTAGGGTAACAAAACATAGAATCACTAATCTACTACTAATCACTGATTTCTTATATCTACCAGTTTATATAGCATTCTGGCGTCATTCGAAGATGGGTCAGCCACAATACTATTAGTTTGACCTAATAGCTTTAAATTGACTCCACAACTTTGTGTATAGTTTTTCATGTTTAATATAAAATAATGATTTATTTATGTTCGTTACTTACATACATACTAACATTTACTCAGTAGAAAACTAAAAAACGCATCTATTGTCTACTCTAAAATTATGCCGCCTCTCTTAGTCCACTCTAAATTTCTACCGCCCGCTGCACGCGGCCGTAACGCTTTTTCGTGACAGAAAAATCCTAATACCCCTCGTCTATACAGAAGTTTCACTTCAAAAGTATCTCGTATCATTTGACTGTCCGCTCCCGTATCTCAAAATGTCAAATTATCTCACCCCTCGATATAACCATAAACAAAAACACTCAACCATAAAACCACCATGGATCTTGCATAAAATATGTATGAGAGGATATGTGTAACATATCAGTGTAATGCTACACATCCTGGCTTAAGTGAGGACAATGAAAATACAAGAGTTCTGACATACAACAAAACAAGTGTAAAAACTTTTTTATTTTTGTATTCAGCTAACCTTCAAGATCCGTAAGGGCGCGTTCCCACTTTGTCGTGACGACAGATAATCGTGTAGTTTTAAGTGTCGTAGCTAACATATTTAATTGAGGTGTTCACATATAGAAAGACACGATTTACTGTCTACGACATTTTTGCAGCGACGATTTTAATGTCTACGACATTTTTTGCAGTGACGACAGATTGTCATGACAGTGGGAATTCCTAGCACGACAGTCGTAAAACGATAAAAAGTCGTTACGACTAAACCCTGTCGGCTAATCTATCGTAGCCACCATAAAAACATCGTCTCGTTATTTACACGTGTTTACACCCCCTCGCTAACGATGTCTAAACGACAAAACGACTGCCATGAAAAGATAAAATGTAGTCGTGATCCAATGGGAACAGCTAGATACGATAGTCGCTAAACGATAAAAAATTTTGACGACAAACAATCGTTATAATCGGAGCAGCTAGAGACTACAGTCGTCCAACGATAAATTAATCGTTGCGACATAGTGGGAACGCGCCCTAAGTCATTTGAGCTCGGTCCATTAAATCTATTAGAGGATATTCCAGACAAAAAATAAGATGTTAGGTCATTGGCCCATTCCATTAATTCTTTGAAAAGCAATTATAACACAATTTCTATATGTCATATTTTATATAGCTGTTAGCCTGAGATTTACACTATTGTTACAAACCGACAAAGAAATGCGCCACTGGTTTATTATCCCGCATTTGAAAGTCTTTTGTTTACTTTGTATTTAAAATTTGCAATTAGACAATAGCCTATTGTCTTAATCTTCTTTCATCCACTTCCTCTGCATCCAATCACCTTAAACAGATGACTAAGAAACGAGTAAGAATTAAATCAAAATAACTAAAGTAACTAAAGTGAAAAGAAATAGTCTGAACGTTGGCAAGTTAAAAGCTTTATTGCAGATCGATGGCCAATTTGTCATCAAAAACTATTTTACGGCTTCTCATAGTTTGTCTACGAGTCTAGACATCATTCAGCTCAAAACAATAACGAGAGCCATTACTTATTGGTCGAAGAAATTCAGTCACTTATGGTCTTACTTATAAAAATCTCGTTAAGAAAGGTTTAGCCATCCTTTAAATAAGAGATTCTTAAGCCCCTAATCAATGAATATCTTTTTTTCACTTATAAACGTGTATTACCTGTTGCTTACCGCAGAGGAGCACAGACAAACGAAATTTGAATGAATGACGTAGCGTTGTACCCAAAATATTCGACTAAAGACCGGAAAGAGCGAAATTCTTGTCAGTACTACGTTTTTTAGTCTGTATTCAGTGACTTTATTGACACTAACAACTGACAGTGACAGCTGAGTTGTTTATGTTTGTCGTGTGTAAATAGAAAATAGAAAAGTGACAGGTGCCCTGTAACTGTTTGCACGTGTTCGCGAAATATTTTCATATTTTATAAGAGTTTTTTCTGTTTTCCTAAAGTTGTGTTGTCCATTTTGTGTTGGTGGTGGTATAAATTATATTATTTGTAGTTGGTAAGTGCTAATCTGTGTTATGGAGTCCTCTGTGGGCGAAAACGTTCCACCTGACAGGGGGAGGATTTCCTTAGACTCGGAAATGGAGGAATTGAATAAAATTTGCCAATCTCCAGCTAAGATTTCTCATAAAAAACGTACGTTAGATGTATCATCGGATATTCCTGAAAAACGTAATAGCCCTGCAACGTCCGCTTCAGCGTCAATTCAACATACATTTACTCTCCCAGGATATGACGACAACAGTGATCTTAAATACTCGGAATTTGATCTTGGCCCATTTGTCGTCCATGTATCTCGTCCCGATGATCATTCATCAACTCTTTCTAACAGTATGAAGGTTTTTAAGTTAGCCCAATTAATTTACAATAATAAGGTTTCCGGTGTTGAGGAAATGAAAAACATTGGCAGAGACAAAATTGCTGTAGTATTTAAAACATATTATGATGCCAATTCTTTCCTATCAAATCCTCTCCTCTCTAGTAATAATCTTTCAGCCTTTATTCCTCGGTTCCAATTAACAAGAATGGGTGTTGTTCACCAAATCCCATTAGACTGGACTTTGGAACAATTGATTTCATGGACTGAATGTAGACCAAATGCTACAACAATTATTAAGGCTCGTAGGCTAAACAGGAAAAAGTGTTTGGACGGCAAAATATTTTGGGAACCAACGGGAACTGTTGTTCTCACCTTTTTGGGTCAAGTTTTACCAACACATGTTTACTGTTGTAATGTTTCTACACCTGTTAAGTTATATACTCTCCCCAGCATCCAATGTCATAAATGCTGTCGCTTTGGTCATATAAGAGACCAATGTAGATCAAAGCCCTGCTGCTCCCGTTGTGCTGGCCCCCATGATGGTATGTCATGCGATATCCCTGAAGATAAATTATCCTGTGTTCATTGCTCTGGTCCCCATTCAGCCACCAATTCGAATTGCCCAGAACACAGCCGTCAAAGATTAATTAAAATCGCTATGTCTGAGGATAGTATCAGTTATACAGAAGCATCTCAAAGATTTCCTCGTGTCCGCACCTCATATGCTGACATTACTAATAAATCTCTGCCACAAAAACCAGTTTATTTGAACCGTTCTTCCCTGAATTCTGTACCTAACCAACCCTTCTCTCAATCCTCTCATTCACCTACTCAGCCATCTCCCTCTCAAGCTCCATCTTCCATTTCTTATAAAAAAACAGTATTTATTGAAAGACGGCCTAGACCAGACCCAGGCAAATCTTATGACCAACAGGCTCATGCTTATATCACATCTCCCCCCCCCTCTTCCCTACCAAATGGCTGCGCCCTTGGTCAGAACTCCCTTGATAACGTCACACCAAACGATAACCTCGTAGAGCTCCTCACTAGTACGCTGATAAATATTCTCTCCAAATTCGGAGAAATTATACCGAACAATGTCATTTTAATGTTACAGTCAATTATCTCTTCTCTCTTAACTAACTTTTTTAAAAATGGCAACCTTTCTACAGTGGAATACCCATAGTGTGAATAACAAAAAGCATGAAGTCATCCACCTAATCAATCAATTCCATCCTGTCCTCTTTGCTATCTCAGAGACTTGGCTGAGGCCCGGTTCTTTATTTAGGGTGCCGGGTTACTCATCCCTCAGGGATGACAGAGAGGATGGTCGTGCTGGTTGTGCATTCCTTGTAAGTAGAGGCTTCACATTTTCCCGTTTTTCTCTTCCTTCCCATTCTCGTGGTATTAACATAGTTGCAGTTAGATTACTAGATAAAACTTTTGTATCTGTTTATATCCCTCATCCCACTATAGACCTGATCCAAGAACTTTTGTCTATCTTAAGTCCTCTCCCAACTCCGCTAATAGTGTTTGGTGATTTCAACTTACGTCACACATTGTGGGGTTCTCCTTCGTGTGACTCACTATCCTCCAACTTCCTTGATATTTTGGACTGCCTTAATCTGTGTATCCTCAATGATGGATCACCGACTCGTAGAACTCCTCCATCACAAAATCCAAGTGCCCCTGACCTTACCCTAGCTTCACCATCCTTGATTACCTCATTATCTTGGTCAGTCCTACCCAACTCTTACAGCAGCGACCATCTACCTATTCTCCTATCCTCAGCTGATTCCTCTCTCCCGGCTCCAGCCCCTAAACCCCTACTGAAGTTTAGGCTGCAAAATGCAGATTGGGAAAATTTTTCCCAACAGGTTGATAATAAATTACAGGGCTTCCCAGAAATTCATAACCATAATTTTCTTTCTTTATATTTAGTTTATACCTCTGCTCTCTTATCAGCCGCAGAACAGTCTATCCCCCTTAAAAATTCTGCTCTTAATAAAATCCCCTCTCCTGCCTGGTGGGATTCAGAGTGTACGGCCATGGTTAAACAGCGAAAAGATTCCGAGCTAAAGTTTTCTAGAGATCCTTCCATGATGAACTTTTTGGATTTTAAAAAAATTGGTGCCTCAACTAAAAGATGTTTGCAGAAGAAGAAGCGTTCAGGCTGGCAACTATTCTGTGAATCTCTTTCTCCCAGATCATCAGCCTCACTAGTTTGGAAAAAAGTGAAAAATTTTCGTAAATCCCAAGTTGTCTGTAATATTGACAGTCATGCTACCTCTTCCTGGTTACCCGAATTCACTTCTAAACTCTCCCCCCCATTTGCGCCCTCTGAACCTGTCCCCTCTTTATCTCTTTCTTCTTCAGACTCCCAAGATAAAATGAATTCCATATTCTCTTATGCGGAACTGTGTTGTGCCCTAGATCATCTTCGGGACTCAGCTCCCGGTGTAGATGGCATCCCCTATTCTTTTGTAATTAATTCTTCTGAATCCTCTAAAAGAATTCTCTTAAACCTTCTTAATCATATCTTTCTTTCTGGCTCCATTCCTGACCAATGGAAATTGCAAATAGTCATCCCTATCCTGAAACCTGGAAAAGATGCATCTGACCCATGTTCTTATAGGCCAATTGCATTATCTTCCGTTTTGGCTAAAATCATGGAACACTTGTTGAAAAACCGGCTTGAATGGATAGTAGAAAACAGGGGTTTGCTTTCAAAAAGTCAATTTGGTTTTAGAAGAGGTCTAGGGACTATTGACAGCTTAGGGCTTTTAACAACTGATATTAGAAGAGCCTTTTCCCGTAACGAACACGTCATAAGCGTGTTTCTAGATATAACGTCTGCCTATGACAATGTAATTCTTCAAGTACTCAGGCAAAAAATGCTCAATCTGAGTATCCCTTTGAGGATTACAAATGTTATTTATAACATGTTGATGGAAAGATCCATCTCTGTTCGAATTTCGGGAAAGAACTCACCTCCAAGATTCGTTTGGAAGGGTCTCCCTCAAGGCTCAGTTCTCAGTCCCCTCCTATACAATATCTATACTTCTGATTTGGACACAACTGTTAATAGTTTTTGTAATATACTCCAATATGCAGATGATATTACTCTGTATACTCCATCAAAATCTTTTTCAGTTGCTTGTAATCGTCTTAACTCAGCCCTTTTCTATCTCAACACATGGTTGGAAGACCATGGTTTATCTGTTTCGGCTTCTAAAAGTTCTGCAGTCATCTTCTCACGCAAAAGAGAAACCCCTATCCTTGAAATCCATATTAATAATCAGCCTATCGGTATTTCTAATGTAGTTAAATTCTTGGGTATTTTCTTAGATTCAAAGCTTTCAGGCATCCCTCATCTAAACTATGTATGTGAAAAAGCGGAAAAAAATATTAACATATTGCGTGCTTTATCAGGAGTAAAGTGGGGCTCCCACCCCTATTGTCAGAAGCTTCTTTACAATGCGATTGTGAGAAGTCATTTTGATTATGGCTGTTTCCTCCTGGAACCATGCAACAAAACAGCTTTAATTAAATTGGATCGGATCCAAGCTAAGTGTCTCAGAATAATTTGTGGAGCTATGAAGTCGTCACCATCAAATGCTCTACAAATAGAGTGTTTAGATCCCCCATATTTCCTGCGTAGGCAGTTCCTGGCAGACAGATTCTTTTTCAAAGTTGCTCAGCTATCAGATCACCCTCTTTTAGAGTCGCTCAATGATCTTGCTCAGCTCTCTTTAACCTCAAGGTACTGGACTCATAAAAATTTACCTCTCTTAGTTAACTCTTTTAACACATCACAAAACTTACCATCTCCATTATCCCAAAATTATAAAAATCCACTCTTCCAGTCTTGCTACGACAGTCTCCATTTTCGTCCTCGCATTATCCTTGACTTTGGGATCAATAAAAATTCACCTAATTCTAATCAAAAATTCAATCAAATTGTTCAAGAGCAGTGGCCAGAGTACCTACAATTTTTCACAGATGCCTCTAAATTAACACAGGATGGACCTGTTGGCGCCGCTGTTTGGATTCCAAAGTACAAAATTATTCTCAATTATAAAATCCCTCCATTTAATTCTGTCTTTTCAGGTGAATCCATTGCCATTTTAGAAGCTGTTCTTTACATAGAATCCCATAACCTGAGTAAATGCATCATCTTTTCAGACTCTTTAAGCTGCCTCCAAGATATTCTGAAATTCCCTTTTCACTCTAAAACAAATTCTGATATTACCTTAAATATCAAAGAGGCACTATATCGCTGCCACATAGCTGGCCACGACATAGTCTTAGCCTGGATTCCCGGCCATTGTGGTATTCGAGGTAATGAAATTGTTGATGCCTGTGCTAAGGAGGCCATCCATCTAGGTTGCCCTAAATTCAGGAAATGCTTTCCTCATGACTTACGTGCACTGGCCAGTTCACAGATGCATGAAACTTGGGACCGATTATGGCAAACATCTCGCCAAACTGTTGGAAGACACTATGGTCAACTACAACCGTTTGTTCCAAGAAAACCTTGGTTTTTCCAACATCGCTATCTCCCTAAAAAAATCGTTTCCTGTATAATACGCCTTAGATTAGGTCACTGTTGTTCCCCAGTTTTCCTAGCCAAGATCAGGGTTCGTGACCACTCCCTCTGCGAATGTGGATTAGCTGAAGGGACCTTGGAGCATATTTTCTTTCATTGCAACAAAATTAAAACCCCGCTCTACAATATCTTACCTCGAGATTTCCCCCGCCCTGTCAGTTTAAACTCTATGTTAACTTTAAATGATAATGTCTGTGTTTATGTTTTAAATAAATTTTTAGTGCTTAATAACATTTGTTTATAGTGTAGATAGTCTAACATAATATATGTTTGTTTTGTCCACAGGATGACAGAAAGTCTTTCGAATACCGATTAATGCCCTTTTTTTTTATTTATTTAAATTTTCTTTCACCTGTCACTTTACTCTCTATGTGTCATTGGCAAAATCAATGCCTATGCGTTGGCGCCACTTGAAAAAAAGATAGATAGATAAATAGAAAATAATAGAAATTGATAAAATAATCTTTAAATACATCACAGCGGAACGCCATGTGAAAAGAATACAAAAAAACTTGAGCGAACAGCAAGTGTAAGCGTTATAGGGCATAGCATACGTAGCATCCTCCATCCTCCAGCACAATATGTAAAATAACTATATTAATCCTTATTTTTCTTTGAATACTCTACTAACCTAATGCACGCTAACATAATATTTTATGCTTTTTTAGCAAATTATCGAAATGCTGGTACTTGAGTGTGCGGATATTATTGAAAAAGAAACGAGCACAAACGCGGAAGTCGCCAAAAAGCTCGCTTGGCTAATATGAAAAACAAGGCTAACAATCTGAGTTGGCATTTAAAACAGCGAGAACAATGACTTGTAGAGGAGATTTTCCGCCTAGGTAGCCGGCCTGTTGAAGTTCAGATTTTGATGGAGACCATATCCCATGAGTTTACTGTGGATTCCAACAATTTTGACAGTGATATTATTCATATTAAATAGGTAACTACAAGTTTTTATTTAGTACATTCAACAACAAAGAGTCACTGTCTCTATGATATATATTTCGTATTGCTTTCGTTTTTATTGCCACACAAAGCTGTATTAGATTAATGGATAGTACATAGGGGGATACATGGCCATATGAGCCATTTAAATAAAAAGGTTAGTACATGTGTCCTAAACGCAAAGTGCTCAGGTTCGAATTCTGATTGGAAAACATACATCACTCAGGTGAATAACAATGGAGGAAAACATTGAGATGAATCCTGCAGGTCGGTATAACCAATGTGTTAAACCCGCAAATCGGCCTTGGAAAAGCATATTGCGTATACTGTCAGTCCCTTCGCCTGCTGAATGGGACATTCAAGCCCAATATTGGTATGTTTATAGGTTGTTATTATTATAGCTTTTGTTTTCACAGACATACGGAAGACTACTACAAGGGAAGCCATAAACAAGCATTGTTCGTGTTGGCCAAAGCAGCATAGGAAGAAGGAATGAAGTGTAAAAGAGAAGCCCTTGACTGCAAGATGAGGTGTGATAAGAGTTGCATGAAAAGTGATTGAAAATAATGTATCTGGAAGAAGACTGGCTATCAAAAATAATAAAAAATACATAATTGTGTATAATTTTTTATTAACATTGTGCATTTAAATTTTTTGAGGTGTTTTAATTGTTCAAAATGTTCCTTTTTATTTGTTCTACATGGTCATCAATAATATCAATAATCTGAGCTGCAAGTAATGGCAGTCCTCAGATATTGGGGTCGCCATGAGATTGGTAATTTGCTTTAGTTTAGTGGTTTCTGTAGAATTAATATTGTAATAGACTGCACTCAATAACATTAAGGAAGGTCAGTGATAATGTTGATCAGTATCATGTCATAGAAAGGGCTATTCTTTATTTTCTCCATTATAGCTAAATAAGAATGATAAAATTAAATCATTATTAAAATCTTCATACAGGCACTTCAGGTTGAAGATTTTCTCTATCTGAAAACAAACAAAAAATCAGTAATAAGGCAAATATTAATAAGATATAGGGCTAGAAGTAACTATTAGACAGATATAGGAACTGGCCAAAGGTCATATTTTATTATTGTATGAAAAAATATTAAATTAATATGAATATGCACCTTGTTTTTCATTCAGCTCTATCACTAAATTGTGCAATACTGTACAAACAATAATAGTTGCCTGTATTGAGGTGTATGAGCCTATCATGGCTTCTAATAATATTCGGAACCATTGTTTCCTTACACCAAAACATCTTTGAATAACATTACAAGTTTGGATATGACAGTGATTGTAACGCTGCTCTTCTGCAGTGTGGGGCCTCAGCAGTGGTGTTTGTTAAAAGGTGAGAAGTCCTTGGATAACCACTATCACCAATTAGCCGTTCAACAAACTCATTTCCTTCAAATTTCCTCTTAACTGAGCTTTCTCAGTATATCCTTGCATCATGTGTGCTGCCTCTACAATGACCACAATGTCACAATTTTCGCAAAAATCTGCGTTTCAAACGACCTGTGTGTTTTGAATAAGATTGCATTGACTTCTTCTGTTAAATTTGATGGCATTTTTATGTACCGCCAACTTTTCGAAGCGAACGCGATTGCTACCTTACTCCGTATATCCACTTGCAGATCAGCTCTTATTTCTATTACTTTGCACATATTCGTCTTACTGAATCTGTATCATAGCCTGAACTCATCATCTGTTAAATTATGCAACAGATTGAAACGAGCTCTGTATGTCTTTCTCCGTCTTCTTTTCGCAGCAAAAGTATGCAGCTCCTCGATATCATGTATAAAATCGTAGAGATTGTCGAATTCCATGTTTTATACCAAGCAACAAGAAAACAACAACACACACCAGTATTAACTGTAATACATACTAAACATCAATATACTCTTTGATACTAAACACAGCTTGTCGGGTTAGAACTTAGAACTGACTGAGAGAGCAGTAATAGTCCAAGGAATAACCACAAGAGACAATAGCGCTAGTGTCGGTAAAGGGTACAATAATGAAGTTATTAAATTATGTGCCGAGTGAAAATATTTAATATTGTGGCGACCGAGGGTAGAACTTTCTGGCAGCATAAGCCGTTCTCAAGACTTTTAGAAAAAGGTAGAAGATTGTGGAAGGAATACACAACATTTTAGAACGGAATAGATGATGAGCGAAAGTTGTAGAATAGAAGGTTTGGGAAGGAAAAGACAGAGATAGATAGATAGGAAGTTAAAGATAAAGATACTTTAGAAAGGGATAGATAGTAAATAAAAGAATAATGAAAAGAACAGTTGAAAGTATGGGTTCTAGAAGATTCCTTGCGGATATATAACCAGCGTAAGGCGCGCTTACCGGTAGTTCAAAGAGTTCAATTGAAGACAGTGAAGCGACAAATGCGATATGAAAGAGTTGGAAGAGAAGTTTAATAGAAGACTGACAAGCTTAGTGGAGAATTTTGTGAAAAGTTAAGTGGACAGCTCAGTGAAGGAGGAGTGTAGCGTAGTTTAAGAGAAGATCCAGAAGCGAGCTACATGGGGTAAATTCGAATGTGGGCACTGCAGCAGCAGAAAGTGGTCTACGCAATATGGGCGACGGTATTGTGAGTAAGACATAATTGTCGGGACAGAGCGTTGTTAGTTGTGCATGTGGGGGCCATCTCTGCGAAGAGGAATCGCGGCTGTGTAAGTCAATAAAAGCGTTTAGTTAAAAACCGGTGTTTCCTTCCAATCCTACGTACTCCCGCTCGACGTAACAATGTTTTTTTGTTATTTTAATTGTTATTCCTTTTTGAATACATAATACCCTAGTGATTTTACATTGTTTGCTTGTATAAAACTTTTTAGTACTTTCTTCAATAAATATCCCTTTAGCTACGGTAGGTGGCGACACCAATTCAATGCTTTTTTACTGATATATTTTTATGCACAGATTCGAACCCCTTATTTCCGCACTCCGTGAGAATCAGCTGTTTCAAATGTGAATAGCCATTTTGCCTTTTAGCAGTCATTTAAACTACCTCTCGAGGTTGGTTAAATATGACAGTTATTTGTGAGTTGCTTAACCATCTTTTATCCTTAAAAGGAGTTTATGGGTAAGATTTTCACTAATCAGCTGCTAAACAGTTGCTTAAAATTTAACCAACGTTTATAAGTAAGACCATTAATTATTAGAGCTAAGTTAAGAATCGATTTTCGTGTAAGGCCCCCTGTATGGAAATTTAATGACGAGTGAAAAATAATACAAGTGTTATTGTGTTGGAGCGCCATTTTTCACGTAGGAGCGCCACTTACTGTCAGGGTGACTAATATTATCAGAAGAAAACTATAGTGTACGAAAGAAACACGTTTATTCTGTTGGTGGTTTAACATTCACAATAGTTCACACGAACAAAATAAAGGAAAAGAAAGAACTGGTACAGTCAAGTTAAATACATGCACGAAAGGGGCTGTAAGCCTCCTTCGGAAGATCTCGCGAAACACGTGGGAAAAAGGGCACGGAAATATATTTATACACGCGACCCTCCACTACGTGGGCAATACGCGGACTCTGTGAGGACGACATCCGCGGCTTGCGTCGGAGTGCCTCTTCCCCTTTCCCCCTCGTGTTCCACGTACCTGTTAGGCCGTTTGATACAGCGGCCCACACGGGTTACTATAGTATTAATAAATGAATAACTACTAGACTATGTAAACTAATAAACCTTTATAGTGATACTAGCTTCTTCCCGCGACTTTGTTCGCGTGTAATAGTAAAAAAAGTAAGTTTAAATTAAGTAACCCCCCGATTTCGAAACATTCTTCATTGGTACTCCCCTTCCATTGGTCTTAGCGTGATGATATATAGCGTATAGCCTTCCTCGGTAAATGGGCTATCTAACACTGAAAGAATTTTTCCAATCGGACCAGCGGTTCCTGAGATTAGCGCATTTAAACATACAAACAAACTCTCCAGCTTTATAATATTAGTATCGATTACTGATCTACATACAAATTCATATTACAAAATTCGTTCAATTATTGCATCCCACATTAATATCTCTTTTTTAATTTCTTTATGTTTGGAACTTATAATTAGCGTTATATTTTTTTCTTTCTTCTTTAAATTAATTATGTTATAAAATTTTCAAACTACAAAATATCAAATTGCATGTAGTGTTTGCCTATAAGTGATTACTGCATTTATCATGTCGTTTTTAAAGCAATGTACATCCTTTGTATTAGTGCAATTAATTATTGGAAAACCAAATAAATAAATATAAATAAAATCTTTAATATTATGGTGTGACACTGCTGTCATACACCTTCATGTATCACTGAATAAAGGAGTGTGGAAGAAAAAGTCATATTGTGCCGAGTCCAAACAATTGGGATAAGGTGAAAGAAAGGGAGAAGAGAAAATTTAAAATTGCCATGTCTGCACATTAAAGCTACTTAAATAAAACAATGTAATTGATGGGTCAGGGGGGAATAGTGTAGTGGATGCATTTACCACGTTTGTAGTTTTAAATAGTTTTATATTATTTCCTTTGCTTAATATACCACAATCCTCGTTACCACACGCTCGGGTTTGAATCGAACTTTTTCGTTTGATTCGAACTTTAAAAAAAAGTTTAGATGACCGAATAGCACTATTAAAGTGAACTAGTTCAGGGACCGAGTTGTACTATAAAGAAGCGTTCACTTGGATGACCGAAGCACAATACTATAGTGGAATTATTTTCTCCGTACAGTTTGGGTCATAAATCAAACTCGGCCTCAGTCCGGCTAGGGCGGTGAGCATGTTGCGCGGGCGCAACGCCATTATCGATAAAAACTCATTCTTATCAAAGAGAGATTATCATTCTTATAAAAATCATTATTATCTTTTTTGCTGTTAATTTTAAACTTAGATATAAGTATATATATTTATTTTTAATATAACTTGTTACATTCTAAACTTTTGTACTTATAGTTTTGAATACATAAATACCTAATTAATAATTTATTTTAAATCATTATTATTCTTATTTTAATAAATACGTTGTTTTATCTATTTTTTTCTTTCATTTATATCACTAACCCACAAAATGACAAAACTAAATACACTATCAATAACGCTTATCGACAACAATAATGCGTATCATTATGCCTGCCCATAAGGCCCGTGAGTGGAAGAGAGAGCAAAATACTCGCTTCACCGCTCCGATTATTTATGCCCCAAACTGCACGGAGAAAATATTTTTACTGTAATAATAATATTTTAAAAAGGAAAAACAGATACATCATAGACTTACAATATTAATCTATTTCTCCTTGTTACAGATCGCGAACAACCCTAAAATGGTGACGTCATAGCGCAAACAAACAACAAACAAATGAAAAACAATGTGAACAATATAATGAACACAGACACATGATTTCAACAGTAAATTATACAACAACAGATGTGAATATACAATATAACAGTCCTATATATAATTCCACTTTTAAAAATGCTTCAATCAACGCCATCTACCGGGAGCGTCTGTCAGATTACGATCTCGTTCCAAATTCAAATTTCGACAAGAACTTCTCGAACTCAACGTTTGGTGTTTCGGAGAACTTTACGGAATCCGACGAGATACCATATTACATAAAGGCCACGTCTATGTCGTTCTGTATCGCGATCATGTGTTTGGGTGTAATCGGGAATGTGATGGTGCCAATTGTAATATTAAAAACGAAAGATATGAGGAATTCGACGAACATTTTTCTAGTGAATCTGAGTATTGCTGACTTAATGGTGTTGCTGGTGTGTACGCCCACTGTGCTGGTTGAAGTCAACTCGAAGCCGGATACTTGGGTGCTGGGAAAGGAGTTGTGTAAGTATTACCTATTAAATTTAGCAGTTACTTAAACTACCTGTCGATATTGGTTATTTTGACAGTTCTTTATGAGTTACTTTAGCACCTCTTATCCGTAAGAGAAGTTTGTGGGTAAGCATTTTACTAATCAGTTGATGAGCAGTTTCGTAAGATTCAACAAGCGATTTTAATTAAGACCATTAAGCTTAGTTTGCCGTTTGACAATTTCTTCACAGAAATTGATCCTTACGAGCTGCTTTATGGACTGGTTTAATAATACAGATGTATTTATTTCTCAAAATCAACTGATTCGATTCCTAACGGTAATTGATTTTTCAAAAATGTAATCATACCACTTTATATAATATAATATTAAAATGGGAGGAAGGAAATCTTATCTTTTATCTTTTTTTTTCCTTCCACCCATTTTAATATTATATGATTTTTTTAGAACTAGCCATGTTTGCTGAAGAGTTTCTTGCGCCGCTTCTTCTCTTCAAGCCACAACATGTTGTGAAGCGGTGGTAAATTAGATTAGGCTCCTATAGAGTAAATAATAACCATAAACAAAATTAAAACTAATTAATTAAAATTAACAAGCTGGCGGTAGGCTAAATAAAACTGTAACAATGCTCGTTGACGATTGTCATCTTTGTCTTCCGCGATTACGGTCACTGAAAAGTGGCCGAAACGTCGGAATAACCAAAATCAAATAAATTACCGCGCTTACAATCGTTAAAACGTAGTTTTATTATGTATACAAGTAGTGAATACTTAAGTAAATATTATAGAAACTGTTTGAGGGATACTTGAATTGTACATCTTTTAACTTTTAGGCCCCTATTAAATCCACATTAAGCAACACTTAAACTTTTAAACGCTCACGACATTAGCATGAAATATAACAACCCGCGAGCATTAACTATTTATCGTTAAAATGTAATTTTTATTTTCGTCGAATATTGCATAATCGTCTTAATGAAGCGAAGCTCAATTTAAGTAAATTGTTGAGGCAATTATATTTTATTTTATGTTTTGGGGTTGGGGTGTAAAATAATATGGAGTGTTGCCTCAGGCAAGTCGGATAACCGGATGGGACGCCGTCTCCTCCTTCTGCGAGCAAGTCATGTTTGCGAAGGAGGAGGCGGAACGGGAGCGTGAGCGTAATTCCCTGCTCCGCTCCCGACAAAGGAGGACGCGTCGGCGCCGGAGGTCTGATTTAGACCTTCGGCCACCGTAAGCGGGCGGCGCGGGTGGGGCCTCTAGGGGTATAGAGGTTCTCACTCACCCGCACATGCCGTCGAGATGAGAGCGCGAGTGTTCCGCGCGCGCTCATCTCTCTTCCCGTGGGGCGCGTTACAGACCGCCCCACGCCGAAAAGACCCAGTCGTCGCCGGGGAGTAACTCCCCGGCATTGGAAGAGGCCCAGTGAGCGGGGCCCACGCCTGCCAGGGTAGCGGAGTTGGGAAAACCGCATACACGTAGCCCTGGCAAAAGGCGCAGGACGGAACACCCAGGGGTTTTAGTGGGTATCCCTAAGTGGGGAGTGGCAATAGCGTGGCACCGGTTCTGACCGGGCACGCTAGTGCCACCCCCGATCTGGCGAATCCCACACTATCTCACCGGGTCGCGAGCATCCCCCAGGCTTCTGTGCCTGTCGCGGCTTAGTCCTCAAACGGATTTCCCCTGGCCAAAAAAAAAAAAAAAAGCAAGTCGGATAAGTGTGTCGGACTTAGAACTATGTCAGTAGATTTTTTGAAGTGAAGCCCCTTTTGAAGTTTAAAATATGTCGCCACAACAACCTTGACTTGCGTTCCAGCATTAGTGATCGGGTTCCAGACTCCCTTAAGAGAGCAGCAACGCATTTGTAGCAGCTTTGGTATTGCAAATGTCCATAGGCGATGGTAACCGCTTTCCATCAAGTGGGCCGTCTGCCTCTCTGCTGAACTCCTGCAAGAAAAAAATATCTTTATTAATCGTTTTGAATATTCGCCAGGTGGTAGTGCATTTGCCCGACTGGATAGCTACCACCCCTGGTATAAAGTATGTCCCTATAACAACCTTGAGATGTGTTCCGGCATTAGTGACCAGGTTCCAGTCTGCCTTAAGAGATCAGCAGTGCATTTGTGGCACCTTTGGTGTTACTTGTGTATTAGCTTAAACACTAATAATTCATTTATTTCAGAAAATTGAGTATTTCATATTAAACAATTTTATATTATAAAACTATTTCCATGTTATCAAAGTTCAAATCAATTCGCGGCACATCAAATAGGGCATTACACCCGCGCCACTATAATTAACAATTATTATCAATAATCTACTCCACGGCGTCAAAATTACATGTGTACCAAAATCACTTCATATATGGATAGGGTGCGTACAGGTTGTGTTTATTTTTTCAAACTCATGCAATTTGATTCCTGAAAAGGGTAATCGATTTTCCAAAATTCTAATGGTACCATTTTTGTTTTCGGCAACTTTGGCCTCGAAACTCTTTTGAGTGTTTTTCGCTACACTACTAATATAAAAAGCATATCAAATAAATGTATGAAGAGGTTAATGAAAGTAGATGAAGTGACAGTTGTTTGTCAGGATCGTCGCAGTGGAGTAGTATTCTCTGCCTACCCCTATGAGAAAAAGCCATGATAATATGTATGTACTAATATAAAGGTGAAAGTTTGTAAGAAAGTATGTTTATTTGTTACTCTTTCATGCAAAAACTACTGAATGGATTTTGATGAAACTTTACAAAAACATAGCTTACACATCAGAATAACACATTGGCTATCTTATCTACTAATATATTAAGCTGTTTGTTTAATTGTTTTCTTGGACGGGCTGATCTCAGGAACTACTGGTCTGATTTAAAAAATTCTTTCAGTGTTAGATAGTCTATTTATCGAGGAAGGCTATAGGCTATATATCATAACGCTAAGAGCAAGAGCAGCGGAGCACCAATGAAAAATGTTTCAAAATTGGGGGGGTTTTTAACTTACTTTTTTTAACTATAAATATGACCATGTTTCCGAATATCGTAAAAGACTCAAGTGGCTTCCTATTCATTTTCGCCGGAATACTCACTTTCTCACTCTCCTTTATAACATATTATATACTCCTAATAGTCCTCAGTACCTTAAGGAACGTTTTAAATTCCTTCGCCTATCCACTGCCCACAATTTGCGCCATGATACGTGTCGAAAACTCTTGACGCCTGCACACACTTCATCCTATTATGATCATTCTTTTACGGTGCAGGCTGTCAAAATTTGGAATATGCTGCCTCTTACTGTCAGAGAAGCCAAATCCTTACCAACATTTCGAAATTTACTCAGAAAACACTATTTGTCCACAAATAGCTATTTCTGATTTACCTAATATAATCATGCTAAGACATTTATTTATTATAATAACTTATGTGTTTTTGTATATGTTTGACTATGTATACTATACGTATGTATGTATTTGTATATTTATTTCTTAAATTAGTTTGAGTATTTTTGTATTGTGTATCTATTGCCTTTTTCCTGCACCACCTATTTCGCCTGATTCAATCTCTGTTATTTAGGTTGCCTGGAAGAGATCGCTTTGAGCGATAAGGCCGCCTGTTGTATTGCCTAGAAAATATTGTAAACATGGTCTGTTTTTGTAATTGTATATTTTGGTGTGCAATAAAGTGTTATCTATCTATCTATCTAACTGTTCCACGCGAACGAAGTCGCGTGCAGAAGCTAGTAATTTATAAAGATATAGTGTGAATTGTCCAAAATCCACGCGGGTGAGACCTTGGGGCGCAGCTAGTCTAGCAAAGTTTAGGATTGGGCCCTGATGGCGCACTAGAAAAATTCACTTGTATATATATTATATATGTCAAAATTACTCATACCCATGCAGGCAATATTACCTTTATATCTAAGGCTTATTTTAATTGTTAACCCAAAATATTTGGTGCGTAGATAATTCAACACAATTTAATTTCTTGTTCGGAACCACACAATATATTTCCCGCGTCTCGTATATTCATTATCATATTTAATGAAAATTAAGAAACATAATTAACACGTTCTATCCATATTTAGGCATTTTAATATTCAATAAGCATTAAAGATACAAAAGAAAGGATTGAATGTGTCTTAAAATCAAGGATGGTACGTTTTTGGTGATTTTTAAGAATTTAAAATAACATGTGTGGGTGTAAATTTATTTTATTGTTTGTTACCTACGGTGTTTTTTCTGTTGATTAAAAAGTTTCGCATTGGGTTAATTAGGGTGGTGATCTCATGATAAAACAAGTGCAATGTAAGGCTAGCGACATACCTGCCGAAAGTACGGCGCTGAAAGTTCGGCAAAATACGCTCGCAGTGTTCTTTAGGTAACGTATGACATGTCAGCCGAAATTACGTAGCGTTCGGCGTAATGCCGAAACTTTCGTCTAACGGCTCTTTCTTGTGAGATCAAGAATATTATATTTTGAATAGCAAAAAATCCCGCGAACATAGATGAAACATAAAGTACATGTTCCGATACTTTTACGGATCTAAAAGTAACCTACATAATTTCACTTCTTCATATTGCTAACTGGTACCGCCATATAAACCTCCTTTCGACCTATTTATACTTTTCTTCGACATATTTAAATTCTTCTTGAAATGTGACGGCGCGTTCCCATTTCGCACGTCACTTCTATCACTCATTGTCTTATCATAAAATAAATTAAATCGCTCCGCATTGTAAATAAAAAAAAAAAAAGTTAAGTTTTCTTACATTGTATTCAATAGTATGTAATTTATATTATAATTAGAGTTTTATAATAAATAAAATACCATAAAATAACTTAAAGGCTGAGTCTATTAATACGGGTACTGTACGAACAATTTATAATTATTAATACGGGTACTGTACGAACAATTAAAATTATTAATACGGGTAGGTGTACGAACAATTTATAATTATTAATACGGGTACTGAAAATGTTCTTAAAAAGGCTCGGCCAAAAAAAAACCTAACCTTACCTAATTAAAGATTGAAAATAAGTATTTTACGAAGTTCTTCCAATCCATACAAGAGCAGTACGCAAATACTCGCGTATACTTTGTAGTAACATATAAGCAGATCTTGTTCCGTGATGTACAGCGCCAGTACACATAGGGACACTAATCGTGTATGTGTCGGAAAATTATTTTTGGGTGGTTATAAAAAAAATAACCACGAACTAACTATATTAAAAATGTTCCGACTTGTTCATAATAAATAAATGTGCCGTGTATCTATATCCCACCCTCATTTTAGAATTTATTTATTTATTTTTATTTTCATGTTTTCAATAATTCTTTAAAACATGTCATTAAAAAAACCTAACCTAACCTAATTAAAAACAAGCTAATCATCCAATTCATTCTTATTTTTTTTTAAATAATTGAATGACTGTACGAATAAATATAATTTATTCGTCCAGTACCCGTACAAATAGTCACACCGTAACTTAAATATACCGCGCCCGCACCACATATATATTATATAAATAACCCGCTCCGCTCTACAATTGTAAAATAAAATAAACAAATATAATATAAAATACTGCAAATATAAACGTAAAATAAAGTGTGTGTGAAGTGGATAGTGGAGAAGAGGAGCCGCCTTTCATTCCCATTAACCAGGAAAGTGCGTGCTCGTTCTCGAATTTCCATCCAAATTGTCCCACACTTCTTTTCCCGCAAAGTTGACATAGTTCGCTTAACGCTAAACCCAGCGCCGCCGCATCACTAACACTGATAAAATTATTATTTTAAAGGAATAGGTAGGTTAAAAATAAAAATAACAATGTATGCGTAGATAGCCTATTTATTTCTAGCTTAAAATAACTCATATACCTGAGTTCTCTACGCATACATTTTAGCCCACCAAAATGTATTTCATAAAGAAGTAAGGAAGGGGCTAGAATTGTTTGGGCTTTATTACCTGTTATTGCTTTGCATTTTCTGAGAACATTTACCATAGTAATGCATATTTTTTACACCATCTAAAAGAGGAATTTTCAACGAAAAAACCCACCGATTCTTTAAAAAAAATGTTGTTTTTACGTGAGAATTTTCGATTGAAAATTAGGATGGATTTATGATAGTAAGTCAAAATAAGGTGAAAATATAAATATTTTAAATCAAAAAAATTACAATGTGTTTAGGACATAAAAAGGTAAGTTTTCTCCAAATTTCGTGAAAGAATTTTATTTTGTAAAAGATAAAAATAAAAAAACAAAAACTTGGTTATTTGAAATTTTCACATAAATTTTAAGGTTATGTGAAAAAGTGTTAATTCTAAAGTTGTAGATCTTTTAGTAACTAGAACTTTGCCATTTAACTTTTTTCCATAGTTTTGTCAGAAATCGAGATAAAACTTTCTTCACCCTTAAAACTAGGGTGAGTTTCCCTCCCACTTCCCGACCTCAGTTCGCGCTTAAATTATTTTTCCTTTAATTTTTGTTATGCTCCCTTTCTTTTGCAATGGGTGTCATCCTACTATAATTTTGTTTTGCTTCAAAATTGATCTACCCTGGTCTAAGTCAGTTGTAACAATAATACTGGTGTACAATAATACTAGTGCAACCACGCGCTTTACATAGTACGGCAGTAAATTCCACTGTGATGGGTTATTAGAAACTGCGTCGATTATAACATCTTTATTACCGAGTGCTAAGTTGATGACTCCGGTATTAAGAAACTCGTTAAAATAACGACCCGGGCAATATTCCACGAAAAAGTTATTTACAATTCGTATCTGCGAATCTTGAGCGTTTAATAGCATGATCTTAATTCGGAAAGTGGGATTATAGTGTTTTGGTCGCTAGGTATTGTTTCAGCTTGTCATCGAATTTTCCAGAACAAACTGTTTAGCCAGAGATAAAATCTTTCGATCCAATAAAACATTGTTTTATGAATTAAACTAGCTCTAAAATAAATGGAGAATGGCAAAAATCAGGCAAAAGTAATGTAGGTTTCTCTACAGCCCGGAGAACCGATACCTCAGGGAAGGTCGCCAGTTGGAGCTGAATGATGAAAGCGGAGTATGGAGAGATAAGGCGGAAACTAAGGGAGGCTCTACATCCAGTCATGGACAATGGTTGGCTGGCGATGAATCAGTAAATATATTTGAAAGAAGAAGAAAAAAAAATATTTACGACAAGATACAAAAAGTCTTATATACATACATACATACATACATAACTTCACGCCAGGTCCCTTGCGGGGTAGGCACGAACAACATAGTGCCATACAGGCTTATTCTTACACACCTCACTTGCTTCTTTGACATTCATAGCTCTTGTCATGCACGCTCGTCTGTTCTTAAGGCTCCTGACATCACCTTCTGCTAATACACGAGTAAAGTAAAGTAAACTAAAGTCTTATATGATAATATATATTACAATTAATCGTGATGTCCTAAAAAGGCTCTTGCTCAGCATAATGCTAGTTTCACAACTGACGCTGATCTTTCGCAAGTACCTAAGTGATGTCACGGCTCACCTCCACAAAGCAAATTAAAACAATAAACATTCGTTATAAAATTATGCAAAATAATTACTAGTATATATGAACATTGTTATAATAAGAAATAAAAAAAACAAACAAAAAATAAAAAAAGGTTCAAATTTCAACAAACCGTCACTATAGATAGATAACACTTTATTGCACACCAAAATATATTAGAATTACAGAAACAGACCATATTTACAATATTTTCTAGGCAATACAACAGGCGGCCTTATCGCTCAAAGCGATCTCTTCCAGGCAACCTAAATGAGAAAAAATTGAATCAGGCGAAATAGCTGGTGCAAAAAAATGGCAATAGAAACATAAATATTCATAACTAATATAATACATATATATATATATATATATATATATATATATATATATATATATATATATATATATATATATATATATATGTGTGTGTGTGTGTATATATATATATACACGAATACATACATATATACACAATTATATGTACAGTAATACACAAGTTATTACTATAAATATACAGAACACAAAAATAATGTTACATGCCCACAAAGGTAAACGCACAGCTGCCTGTCGTAAAGCGCAGTTTATTACTTTCCAGGATTTAGGAATTATTTTGTTTTCTTTGTTTTTGGAATTTGTAATTAAGAAAAACAATCTATTGTTTTATAGTGACGGACTTTGCGCGTGTTATTAAATCGTGCAGTTTGTAGTAATAGTACCTAGTTATATTTGTGCTTATGTTATACGTGTTTGTATAGTTCATTAGAACTATACAAACACGTATAACATTAGCTACTAAGAAAGCATACTATAGAAATTATTAAATTTCTATAGTAATTCCAACGGCATTTTAACTCGAGCCCTGCGTAACTCGTAACAATAGTATAACATGCAAATAAAATCTACAATGTAGCCATTAGGATGTAATTGAGAAACATTAATTCAGTTATTTGTACAACAAGCCTAACACAGACGTTCGACTCGCTTTGAAGTCAAGCAGGAACTAATTAGTTCAAGTACGGCACTACCGCCCGCTCTTTCATAGCGAGCGCGCCGCGACCAATCCTATCACGCCACACAAATGATGTTACAGATAAATTACCCTCCTTTTTCTAAATAAATTGCAAAACATTTTAACTAAGTCGATTGGTGATTTTTTTTTGCAGACACCAGAAGGGGCGTTTTGCTGTGCAGTTTTAAAAATTAATCACAAAACTAAAATGTTCTATAGTTGTATGATATTGATTGGTTTTTGAGTAGTAATTATGTATTTTTGTAAGACGTGTAACTTTATAGTTAAATATTTTATACATTTGAACTGTTAAATCAGATTAATGTGTTATATATTTCTTGAAAGTAAAACCACATGAATCAAATGACATAATTATCGTACTTTATTGTTGGGCTAACGTAAGTGATGTTCTGTGAGTCATATAATATTAAATCAACGACATTAGTAAATAAATCAAAAGTAATCGATTTGAAAATTAAAATGCCGCCGCTAGAAAAGACACTTTATTTGTATCTTAGTATTAATGCTTATCAAAATAAATTCCTTCAATACCTTTATATAACTTTTTGAATTATTCAATTCGTACATTCCATTTGAAAGATATCACGAGATTAATAATGTAAGAATTAGCCCACGTGACCGTGACTCTTTTTCGTGAGCGAAATATCGTAAGACCCGGCTATATAGAAATTTCACTTCAAAAACAATTTGCTACTTTAAAGAACAATAATACCGCAATTATCATAAGTGCTTATAAAATAGCTTACTTAATATATGTAAAATATGTTAATTGAAATGTGGGTATATTTATTACACGATATAGTATTTTCAACAAAAATATATAGACAAGTTAAATTGAGTAAAACTTGTTTATAAATGAAGTCGATTTTTAACAAATCGAGTCGGTAACGCATTAGAACATTACTAATTGCTCTGTCATCAAGCTGTCAAAATAAAATAAATGCATGGAAAGAGTATAACAGTCTAAAAATAAAACTCCATCGCAATTCAATAAAACCGCAATACCTTTGATATCGCCAATACAAAAAGGTAACCATAAATTTGGAATCGTAAAACACAATTAATAATAAAAGTCGAACGTTAACTTAATTGCGCTTAATTAAAACGCATCGTGGGACTTTGCAAAAAGAAAATGAAAAATATGCTTTATCGTAACCACGGAAAATCTATATTAAAACGGTGGTGTTTTAAAATATTGCCTTAATTTGATCTGAGACTATTAAATAATAATCGACCTTATACTAATGAAGCAAGACTCATTTTGCCGTACAATGATTAATAAAACATTGACAATCGTTGATAGGATTCACCTTAACGTTAAAACTCTTTTATTAATGTTAATATGGGCATCTTCAAAAAAAGCCAAAACAGATATTCAACGGCGTAGGGAACGCATCGGCTCCCTAAGGCCATCCACCAATTACGTGACACTGGTCACATTCGTGAGAATTCGGTAGCTGACAGTATGCAAAATTAAATTAATATTAATTAAAAATAGGCTGATTTTAATATACATCGTAGATTACGATCTAAAGATGACAAAAATAAATTGTTTTAACTAACATATTAAATATTAATTGATATTTTTGAGAAATAAAATTGTTATATTACAGCCATTAGCCACGTGACAATGAACGCCGATCAGAGCGCGTGACGTCATAGTGTTCAAAACACAAGAAGTTATCAATGACTTCTCAGATGACACTTAAATGAAACAGATGTTTGTTTTGCACACTGTGACGTCATGCGAGACGCCATGACAGCTTGACGCGTTTTTGTGACGAAATGTCAAAATATTTATAAAATTGCGAAATTAAATATATAAATGTTGTTTTTTTGCTGAAATATTAATATTTTGGCTAAAATAGACCATAAGGCTCAAAATAAGCCTGTTTCTTAAAAATTGACAACTACCGAATTCCTGGTTTGAAATTAATCAATTAAACTTAATTCAATTAATTTCAAGCAGGTCTGTAATTAGCTTAAATATGTTAAATTTTGGAATGTGATGGCACGAAATTTAACACCTCTCCCATCCTTTGCCACACAATGTCACACTTCGTTGACCAATGTACCTAACCTAATCAAATCATAATTTGCAGTAAACCTTTGAAAATCGAACTGTGTGCTGGGACATAGTAGAAGTAAAACTTCAACGGACAATTAGTGGAAAATGAATAGCAACGGGCAAAAGAAGTTTTACGGGCAGATTGTCAATGTACTTGTCCATTTTATTTATTATATACACTTTAACCTCTTTCTTGGTTCATGAAAGAAATAGTTCCTTTCTTCATGGATCTAGATGGAAAACCCGAAAGACAGTATGCTACTTTGCCCACAAGCAAACATTAAAAAAAATTAAATCGACCGCAGAAGTCTCTCGTTCAATTACAAGCCGGGAAAATTCGGAAGCGAATTTTCTATAATTTAGTACCTACTCTGGGGCGTCTTTGATCAACACTAGCGGTTTTCATTCTATATCATAGTACATGTAAATGTATAATCTGTTGTTCATATCCGTTATAACGTCTTTGACGTCACCTGACAGATGCAGTTTAGTCTAAGTCTAAATACTCTGAATTTTGGCACATGCGTTCGTTGTTGCAATGCATCAAAATGAGCGTAGATGGTTTTTTTTTTGCATTATTTGAGGAGGCCTAAGTCCGAAAGTAGACTACGTTTGGCTGAAGTTAAACAAATCAAGCAAATGCGAAAGTGAATTCTATCCATGTATATCAAAGATCATGAAACAATTATGATATAGGTAAACAAATACAACCTCTATTGTAAGGTAATAAAGACTTTGAATATACCAGAACTGTAAAACAAAAACCAACCTTAAGAATTACGAGATAAAGTTCATTTTCTTTAAATAATATTTTACAACAATTTATATACGAATATAAACCTTATTGCCAGGCTATAAAGCTTTCATTAATAACGTGTGTTTTGTTTCGAATTCGGTAGTTAAACGCATATGCTAGCATGTGCCAGGAATGGTCATTTATGCGGCGTGGTCACATTACAAGCGGAATCTGACTATACAAATGCTGAAATTCCAAACCGTTAATTTGAGGAAGGTGTTACTTTGAATAAAACATATATGTTTGTTTTTAGATTTTCAACGCATTGGAAATTGTTTAAATCTCTTAAGGTCTGCAACTTGGCACTGGCATCTCAGATGTCAAGTTATATTTGAATATTTTTGACACCACGTTTTTTCTCTTGTATTCTTTTGTCCCGTCATATCTGTCGTCAATTGTGTACCATAAAACTTATTAAATGCCTTTATATATATATATATATATATATATATATATATACATCATAGTGCTCATTATTTATAATTCACACATTCGACCACTGCCGATCCCCAATTTCTACAAAGTAGCAGAGCGTGGTTGGTCGTTTTTATAATTATATTTATGCAAACTGTAAATCTTAATATATATAAATCTCCTGTCACGATGTCTGTCCGCGATGGACTCCTAAACTACTCAACCGATTTTAATCAAATTTGCACACCGTGTGCAGTTTGATCCAACTTGAAAGATAGGATAGTTTTTATACCGTTGGAACCGGTAGGTGGCGCTGAGATCGGTTTCTAGAATCCTCTTAACAATGGGGAGCGATTTTGTTTTTGTGTGTTTGAGTGGGTCCCCGGATGGTTTAAATCCACAATTGGAACCGGTAGGTGGCGCTGGGATCGGGTCATAGATTTTTATTTTTTCAGAGCAGGACAACGTCTGCCGGGGCCGCTAGTATAAATATAAAAATGTATTTGTAGATACAAAATTTGTGTGTATTATTTGGAAGTATTAAGTGAACGCTGAAGAAGTATTATGGAGACTGAGATAAATCAGGTTTAAGGTAGACATTTGGCTTACGACAAAGCGATTACAATAATGGCTTAAACTTCATATGTATCTATGTATGTTTTCAAGATTCATCCGCCCCGCTCATCGCTATTTATGTCACCGCAGCCTTACATATACTTTTGGGTCGTCGACACACGGGTTTGGCAATTGACAGAATAAATATTATTCCAGACAACCAGAAAAGTCACTTTATATGCCGACGGCATACAGTATGCGGGATACAATTGCTAATTTAGGGGTAGTAGATTTTCTGATGAGATTTTGATTACGGAGGTTCTATTAACATTATAATTAAATATGCTCGTGTAGATATGGAGGAAGAATACGAATTGTTACGAGTTACGCAGGACTCGAATTAAAATGCCGTTGGAATTTCTATAGAATTTATTAGAACCATACAAACACGTATATCATAAGTACAAATTAACTAGACACTACTAGTACAAACTGCACGATTCAATAACACGCGCAAAGTCCGTCACTATATCGCTCATCGAATCTACGGCTTGCTCGTATCGTAATCCTCACTTGACTGCCTCATATTTATTATGCCTTTCAGAATCTTCTACCTTTTTCTAAAAGTCTTGAGGCCGGCTTACGCTGCCAGTAAGTCCTGCCCTCCACAATATCTTCGTATCATATTCTCTTAGAACATACGATGTGTATATATAAAGACATTGGGAGTGTCTTTTTGTATGTGTATTATAAAGAAAATAATCTTTAGTATCGCAACACGAGTAATATGATATTCTTAAAACGTTAGATGGTAGCTTGGCTCGATATTAAATTTCGTGAATCACGAAGAGATTGTTTTGGGGAATGTCTTATTGTCGCGACGTAGAGCCACCGTTCAGAGTAATTCAGATTGAAGACGTCTTTCCATTCCTATTCTGTATTTATATATTGTGTGTGTAATAATAATGTGAATGTGAGGTAGTAATGTTACTTCTTTGTTGCTCTTAAATTAACAACATCTTCCTTTATCGGGTTCCGTTACTATTTTACTAAAGTCCTAGTTAGCTCAGAATCTTAAACACATTGTGTAAGATTATAGCTCGGTGAGACTATGATTTAAATGAGGTATGGCGATAGGTGGGCGGGGGGACAGAATCCCCGAGGGGAAAATCACGGCCGGTGTATGGAATTCGCCAGGTCGGGGTGGCACTAGCACCTCTAGCCAGAACTAAAGATGCTATAGCCAACCCCAATTAGAGATACCCATTCAAACCTCTCGGTATTGCGGCCTTCGCCTTTAATTCCAGGGCCACGGGTAAACGGCCTAGCCTCTCCCTGGCCCTGGCAGACGGTGGCCCATCGGCCTCATCCACTGCCGGGGAACTACTTTTATCCACCGGCGACATCGCGATCTCATTGAGGCATGGGAGGGGACGTGAGCACGAAAATACTTTGCACCTCCATTTTGACGGCATGCTGCGGGTGGGGAACGCTTTCCCCAGGAATTAGACGCGCTGTCCTCTCACGGTGACCGAAGGTCCAAGCTGGCCCTCCGGCACCGACGAGTCTTCCTTTGACGGAAGCGGAGCAACAATTGCTCCGCTCTGCACATACTGCCGTTCGGCCTCAAGTATGAGACGCTCGCAAAAAGAGGAGATGGCATCTTATCCAGAAATGACATGTGCTGAATCGAGTACAGTATACTACGGAAACTTAGTAAATTAGGTTTACTAATAAAATACCCAATGAATCGCATAGTTGTAATGACAAAGTATAAAAACAACTTAATGCTAAAACTAAAAAGTTATAAAATATTTTGTTTGTCAGGCTCTCCTATGAAAAAAGAATTTTGCAGTTGCTGACTTTTGCACTATACGTAAAAATCATCGAAATAAAAATAATATTATTTATAAAATTATAAATATGCCGTGTCTGTACATTCGAGCTATTTAAAAAAACTAGCTGAAATAAACGACGGAGAACACGGTGCATTTGTTTACATTTCTTGTATGTTTTTTCGGGATTCACGTAAAAATACTGGGCCAATTTCGATACGCTTTTCGCTGATCGAGAGCAAATTTTTATTCTAATCTCGCAGGAATTTGGGAATTATTGAGAAATCTGGGAAAAATGGCCAGATTAAAAAACTAATTCTAAAGTGGTTTTTTATTGATCGATAGCAATTTTTATATAAAACGTGTGATTGTTTATCCCGGGACTCCTGCGGGAATTTTGCCGGAAGCGGTTTGAGCGGATCGGGTGTATAAAACCATGGCTTACATTCCCTTTTAAATATTGTGGGACATTGTGTCCCGGGAATCCCGCACAAATTTCAAGTGAAGCGTGGATGAAGTCGAAGGCATATACTAAGTCTTAAATAAGGATAATTCGCTTTTAAAAATGTAGGCGAAATATCTTGGTTGTATTTTTATTTTCTTTTGTAACATTACACTAATTGTGATGGGTTAGTAGGAAGATGCTGACAAAAGTCGAGGCTTAAACTCTTTAATATAAGCTCGTTCTATAATTAACATTTAATTTGAAAGACACAGTTACTTTGAATGTACTCTCTTTGTCACTGTATCTCCTTGTAATTGATGGAAAGCGGTTACCGTCGCCTATGGACATTTTTAGCACCAAAAGTACCACAAATGCACTGCTGCTCTCTTAAGGGAGACTGGATCTTGGTCACTAATGCCGGAACACAAAGCAAGGTTGTTATGGCGACATACTTTAGACCAGGGTGGTAGCCATCTAGTCGGGCAAATGCCCTCCCACCTGGCTGTGGGTTGTTTTGTCGCCTCTTACGACAGGCCGCCCGGCCGCAGGAAATTGTATTTTTCTCCGTTCCTGCACGGATAAAGCCTTTGTCGAAACATTCTCTGGGCTAGTGGGCTTACTCCCAAACTTATCGCTCGTTTCCCTCTATAATTTGAGTGGATTCGAGGAAAACGAATGACGAAAGATAAGAATAAGCCTTCAATCGTCTGTCAGCAATCGATCCTGAGACTGACGTAACTGGGCCCCATATCTGCTATTACAATTGTGTCATAATGGTCGATCTCTGGCATTTTAATAGTTGCATTTGCCATTTTCTTTATGTAAAAGCTACCATTATAGTGTAAGACTTGGGGCCCAGCTCACTGCCATTGGAACATGACACACACTACTTGATTGATTATAAATCTTTCAACACTTCTTAAAAGGTGTTACATTTATATATCCGTTAACGCAAATGGACTCTACAAAAAGGGGTATTATCTCCTAACAATTAATCACCGATAAACCTCTATTTCAGCCGTTAATGTAAAAACTATTGCGCCATTAGATGGATGCGGGCTAAATTTATTGCGCCCATAACTGTTCTTTGAGGTACTAAAAATAACTATTTATCTACCGGTAAGACATGGTTGGCATTACATCTTGCAGCAAGACATAAATTGGTTAAGAGAAAATGTAATCACTATAGTTGGGATATTTCACAGGTTCTCAAAGTAGCGGTACCGCCCCACCCAGTGGGCACTGAATCCATCTGACGGGGCTATTAAAACTTCAAGTAATATTGGAGACCGCTAAATAAAAATCGGTGGGCGGTGGAAAGTATAACAAAGTGGATAAATGTAATTAGTTTTTAATATATTGAACCAATATGTACAGTTTCTGCTCTTCTCGTCGCGATATTTGAATATCCCGTAATTCAGTCACATTTTTACAGATTAATACATTTTTACTTTTTTGAACAAACAAGTAACCTAAGCCGTTATTATTTGTTTCCCTACATATCTCTGCAAAAAATTTGGATGTATTCTAATTTTTTTGAATACCCAACACCCCTGTGTTGGGTATTCAATTTTTCCTGAAGTGGGCAGGCGGCCGTACACCAAACAAGTTTACCTGATACCTGTGGGATCAATATCGACACTGAGTTGGCTTTTTATAAAGTTAAGGGATCCTCTCAGGCCCTGGAGGAAGTCTCCAAAGGGCATATGGGACTCCCGACGGCCAACGCTACACACAATGTTTTGACGATAGATGTTGAATGCACCGGCCACGAGACTACCTATTAAATCTTCCAGTGACCCTCCGAATCGTAATGACGTGCACGGAAAGCTGGACATCATGATAACTATTGTGCCAAACTCGCCAATCAGCCTTGGATAAGCATAGCGTGTATACTTTCTAATCCAGCACAATGGAATACTCATATGCCGATAATATTAACTGATACTTAACTACTTTCTTTTTCTTCCTCTAGGCTTGGCAGTACCCTTCGTGGAGCTAGCAGTCACCCATGCCTCAGTACTAACCATCCTCGCCATAAGCTTCGAGCGCTACTACGCCATCTGTGAGCCACTTCGGGCTGGATATGTCTGCACCAAGACCAGGGCAACATTGATCTGCGCCTTGGTTTGGTTCTTCGCTGCCTTGTTCACCAGGTTGGTTGACGCTTTATGTGTTGCTATGGTTATACTTGATTGGTTGGATAATTTTAAATTTGTTTTAGTTTATCGTTCAGTTGACTACAATAGGCAAGGAAAATTAATTTATACAGCGACATAGGTAGCATTAATTGTTATCAGTGCTAACTTAACTAAATTGTAGGTCTTTGATTAAAAGCGAACAATTAAATTCATATGGAAACACAATACGCGATATTTTAATAGACAGATAAGTTATGAGTATGGAAGGTGAAGAAATATTGTGTCGACGTCAAATAATTGGCAGAAGGTGAAAAATAGTAGATAAATTTATCTCTACTATTTTTCACCTTCTGCCAAGTTAACTATTTTAGGTCAATAAAGTCTAATTAACACTTGCATAAGTTAAAAGCTTAATTTGAAGACAATAAAAGTATATTAATTGATCTCATAGAATTATTTAAATATAATGTTGTTAGTTATTTTAATGATATAAAAATAATATGATGATTTCAAATTAAACCGATATTTATTTTAATAGCCTCTTCAATGTATTTTTAACTATATCATCAAAATTGACAACCAACTAAGTATAATTAATATTTTTATTTTAAAATGTCATGTCAGAAGCACGGCTGCCTTTAAAATAATCGTTTACTCCATAAAATACTACAAAAGTGATAAAAAAGAAATTTCAAATATATTTATATTAAACGACACACACAAAATACAAGATAAAGCTTGTTTTAACAAATGATAATAGTAACAAATAAGGCCAACACACACTGATTTGTGTTTGAGGATTTTGTAATAATATAATAATAATTTATTTACTCAAAGACAATACAGCTATTTATATATGCATAAAGAAATACACACAATATAAAGTATCCTAATATTAGTAATATATTTTGCCTTATATCTATGTTAGATACTTACTAACACTGATTTGCTCCCCTTAAAATAAATTCTATTTGCTTTCTTATTCGACTGATAATTCTATCTTACTGTATTGAGTTTTCTAATATCACTGATCTGAGAAAGACGTACATTTATCAAAATGTATTAATTCTAATGAAGTTGTTTGACTACATTATTTAAAAACATAAATATCTATACATTATCTTTTAACTGTTTATAAACAAAATTTGTCTGAAAATTATACTATTTTTCTTCCTACAATTTTCGTTTCTGTGTATAATTATTATAATATAATTACTTTAATTTTTTTTATTGTTTAAATTTATTACTGCATGAAGCTGGCTCAGGGCCTGTCTAATTTAAAATGGTTTACAACACCAGGCACAAAATCAATGCTTTGATAGCTTTAAGATAGGATAATTTAATTCCTTTTCGAATATTAAAATAAAAATAATATATAGTATGTTTTAGGGCCTAATAAGTCATTATAATATATATTATATAAACGATTACTATAGCATCATATTAATTATTTGGTTAATTAAAAAACCGGTTAAATTGTTATTTATTAAAAAAATAGTTGAGTGTCCAGCACATACAGCACATATAGCTCTAAAGGGCTACTTAAAATTGCTTACAAATTAAATTATTGTTCCTAATGTTAGATAAAAAATAATCCTCTGCTACTCTATCAGTGTGTATCGAGTCTTAGTACCACGCTTTATAACCAAGTATGCGCGAATGCAACTTTATAATTAAAACAAACTTTAGAAATTAGTTCGTTCATTAAAAACATTCAATACAGTAGGTAACTAGCAGTAGAAATATGTTATTAAAATTGATACAATTTATATGTAATTTAGACTACTTTTAAAAGATTTAATGGTGTATTAACTTTGTTATAGCCGTATTAAAAAAAAATGGTTGTTATCAAAACGAAAATAATAAACTTTTATTGACGATGCCGCATGACGAATATGTTTAATACTGATGCTGAGACTATATTTGTTACAATAAATTCTAACATTAAGCATTATTTAAAAGAACTTGCGTTAAAATAACATCTTGCCATTTTACTTTTAAAATATCTTGATAGAAATAATTTTAACTTAATTTTAACTTATGGTCTTATTAATATTGAGTTGGGGTTTTTAAACAACCTTTCACCCTTACTCTAACTTAAAATGAATCAGACCGTTACTGTTCAAACCAGGAATACCCAAACTACCTTGTCGACCCCCAATCATTTCTTGTTTATGTCGACCCCTTTTTTTTCTTTTTTTTACATGGGGAAATGCGTTGCCGCATCGTCAGCCGCCGGGGGGGGGGGATCATGCGCGGCCGGTATGTGGGGCTCCCCGACGCCGATTAATCAGTACGACCGGCGCCGGTATACCCACTAAAACCCCATGGAGCCTTCTTCCGCCTAGCGCCGGGGTCACGGTACATGCGCGAGCTTAACCCGCAACCCCGGCAGCTACCACGTCCTCCTCGACCCCGGGGGTCGATATCAACCACTTTGAGGATCGCTGGTATAAACAATCATGATCGCGTTATTTAGCTCTTTCTATTTTGGAGTAAAATTAAAGTGGCTGATTGGCTTTAAAATAAATATGGATACTTAAAGCTCGATGTTTTTTTTTCTCTTCTAAAAGTTCATCTACTTGTAACCCCTGGAATGCCGTACTTTTTTTCGTATAATGAGGTCATCACCATACGAGCGGTAAATCCCGGAGAATTCGCTCCGACGCCTAGGGCCGCTTTCCTCCTTTTTCTTCTCCACTTCGCGCAGTCTTCAGCATCCCTCGTTTTGAGACCACTGGTACGCACGTCATCCTTCACAACATTTCTTGGGCGTTCCCTACGACCGAGACCCGGCGAAGGCGGCATGGCTATACATTTGTTACTGACAAAATTGCGTAGAATGTATTGGCGTCATTAGTCGCAGATTTGCTGATGATTCAAGACCTGGTATTTTCTTGAAAGATCTCAAAGCGTTCCTTGAAATAGGAGGGCGCTTAATAATTATACAGTCCAGTCTATATCGAGTTTAATTTTAAAAGAAGTAACTGTACCAACAATGACAGTGTCGAAAAATGTCGCCGCACCATAAGCACGCATACTTGCTTGCACGTCTATTACCTACTTAATAAAACTGCAGCGTACAAGAAAATTCACATCAAAATGTTCTCTTTGAGCGGTAGTTCATTTACGTTCCCTATTCGCAAGCCACAAGTCGATTTTCAGCACTTCAGACTTCTAAATTCACATATTTTGCATAAGTTGGCGCAAGTTTCCTTGAAGAGTTTCGGAGTTGGAGTCGTAATTTTTAATACAAGTATATTTAACGGTTTTAAGCGAGGTATTTATCTAGAGCATGCCGCCATAACAACTTTGTGTTGTGTTCCGGCATTAAGTGACCAGGTTCCAGTCTCCCCTAAGAGAGCAGCAGCGTATTTGTAGCACCTTTGGTGTTGCAAATGTCCATAGGCGATGGTAACCACTTTCCATCAATTGGGTCGTCTGTCTCTCTGCTGAACTCCTGCATAAATGCAAAAAAATATTTAACATTACTCATTGACACATGACATCTTTGTCTTCTTAGATTACGGCTACTGAAAAGTGATCGAAACGTCGGAATAAAAGTAGTATAAAGTACTGCCTTTAAAACTATTAAAAGGTAGTATTATTATGCGTACTTTTGTCGTAATTTTTGTTGAACTTGGCTAATGCATAACGAGAACCTATGGGTGGCAATTCGTGTTATGGTCGTGTTATGGTAAGTCTGACTAAAATAAATTAATAATCGGCAGACGAATACACATATTTTATATCCCCAAATTATGCAAATTACGCCTATATTCGAAGCGAATTGTGGGAAAATTAATAAGGACTACCCGCCTTTTTCTTTTGATGCGAGATAAATGAGTTTAGTTTGAAATTAATGGTCGGAATTCTGTTGGCAGCTGCTTGCCGTTGCTAAAAATGTACAGAACAAACTTTCAAGGTTTTGTTATGGTTTAGTCTCTTTGGTTGAGTGATCTAAGCACTGCGCGCGTAGATTACTGGAACGCAGAGGACTCGGGTTCAACTCCTGTCAGTATTTAATGCATAAAATAATAATAGCAGCCCATAAACGTTAACTGCTGGGCTCAGGACTCCCATTCTAGGAGAACGGACAATACACCCGCCACGCTTGTCCAAGACGGTTGGCAGGTTTCACACATCGGTTATCTCGATGTGCAGGTTTCATCACGCTGTTTTCCTTCACTGTTCTAAAGTGTTAGGGGGGTAATACACAACGGACTACTTTAGGGCCGATTCCAAACACCCAGACTATATATAATACATAATAATAATACGAGTTTTAGCACGAACAAAAGAACAGATAAAACTATTTTTTAATTATAGTTTGTCATGCACCTCTAGACTATATATAACGGAGAAAATTAGTTTTCCAAAATTTAATAATTATTTTTAAACTTTTTTTAATTTGAAAATTTTAACTTCTTTTGAATCGTTATGATTTGAAGCTTGCTGAAACGAAAAAGCGACATTAAGAAGAGATAAACACATAAATACATAGGACTAAGTCCTAAGAGAGAATGAGATTCGAGGTTTGCATTGTTCAGCACAGATTAGTAGAGAGTAATAAGATCGATGATTAAACATAGGTCCCATTTGGACCGATATAAAACCGAGGATAATATTTTTAAAGTAACATATTGAGAAACTGAAAATGATACTTAAGAAGTTTGTTTTGAACTATAATATGTTGACGGATGTAGGCTGAAGGAATTATATTTATATTGTTAAGAGTGCGGGACTCGAATTAAAATGCCGTTGGAATTACTATAGAATTTATTATAACTATACAAACACGTATAACACAGGTACAAATATAACAGGACACAACCAGTACAAACTGTACGATTCAATAACACGGGCAAAGTCCGTCACTACATAGCTTATCGAATGTACACGTCTTGCACGTATCGTAATCGTCGCTAGACTGCCTCACCCCTCCGTTCGGGCATGGTTTTATACTAACTAAACAATACAACACTCGACCGCGTGGACTTAATTTTCCAAGAAAACATAATCCGCATACCTGCGACCATAAGGGATCACAATAACAATAGGATGTTTTTCTAAGTAAACAAAAGAAGTCCAAATGCGGGAAGGTTATAAACTATGCTTTATGGCAGGTGTGCATTTATTTTTGTCGGCATGTAACAATATTAATAAAAGTTAGAGAAGAAATATCTGTGTGTATGTTGTCTGAAATTTCGCTTCTACATGTGTGAACTTCACACACATACATATAGTTATATATTTTTTAGTCAATCTGAATATAATATTTTCTTAAGTTTTCGCGACTTGTACACATAATAAAACTACGTTTTAACGGTTTTAAGCGCGTTAATTTATTTGATTTTGGTTACTCCGATGTTTTGGCCACTTTTCAGTGACCCTGATCACGGAAGACAAAGATGACAATCGTCAACGAGCATTGTTAAAGTTTTATTTAGCCTGCCGGCAACTTGTTCATTTTAATTATTTAGTTTTAATTTTGTTTTTGTTTATTTATTTATCCATAAACAAGATTAAAACTAAATAATTAAAATGAACTAGTTGCGTAGCTGAATAAAACTTGACAATACACGTTTGACAAATGTCATCTTTGTCTTCCGTGACACGGCAACTGAAAGCGCGAACATCGATAAACTAAATAAATAATACTGCGCTTAAACGTTAAACGTAGTTTTATTAAATCTGAATAGTTGAAATCAACGTAGTTAGCTATCCACAGTTTTATTTTTAAAAGACAAATTAAATGTAAGTGGTACTAAGTGATAATGTGACCTTGTTATCTGTAACGAGAAAGCCTTAGGCTATAGGCCCTAAGTAAGTTGTTTCCTCTACTTAACTATCATCGGACCCTTTTACGCCGTGGCTATGTACTGGACACACGGCATTAACTTTTATATGTTAACCTCAAAAGAAATCCAATACGTAAAACGAATAAACCGAGCCTAGAAACTCTAAGTATTTCTCGTCACGAATTGGAAGAAGTGTTTCGACAGCAAGAAGTTTTGATATTTGCTCTAGTACGTAACAGACCAAGTACTGAGAATTTTTTTTATTAACCTTTAAAAATTACAAATGTTTACATTTTTTATTTAGCAAAAATATTTATAGACATTTGGCAAAAACGTTTGACTACATGTGGCAAAATCATACTTGACTTGTAACAGCGATGATAGTGATTAAATAATACTTCAGATGGCAGAGAGTAGTATTCACTGTCGAGTGCTGCTGTGAACTGATTTATTTTGGAAACGATCACATTAAGTATAATACGGCCGGCGTAACTTGGCGAATGTGAACATAGGCTCTGCGAACTTTAGCGCATGTAAACTCGTGAAGAAAATACAGTGACTAACTAGTACAAAGCAATGAAAAAATTGAGGGATGACCAATTGCATTCACTGACGAGTCGTATGCCCACTCATCGCACGTGTGTACATGCTCTAAAGTTCGCAGAACCTATGTTCACATTCGCCAAGTTACGCCGGCCGTATTATACAAATATTAATAAGCCGTACTACTATTACAACGTATAGCACAGTGTGTGAGCGGGACGCATGATGTGTAAATGGGATAGAGCAACTATTAATATCTGCGTTCCCGCGCTGCGCTAGTCATTTTTTACAAAAAATCCAGTCATTCCGGTCTCGGCGCTCGCACCGTGCGGACGTGTCCGCACACCGTGACGTCATTCTGGCTCGCCCACCCGATATTCGGAATTTCGATACGGTCGATTTAGTACACACACTATTGAATCGGTCGTATAATACACACACCTTTTTGGTCGGTTTTTTAATACACACACCAGGTTGCGTCATCGCAATTTTCATTGCGCTCTGACGCGGGGTTTTGTTTCCACCCCACACCCGCGTAGTTCGTTTGCGCGAACCCTCGTGGCAATTTTAATTGTTTACCCAATTTTAATTGTCACTAGGTCAGCTAGGGGACACCTAACGGTGCTAACGAACCTAGTTGGGGCGTGACCCGGGCGCCCGCCGGTTCCCCTTCAGGGAAACGGTGAACCCGGAAGTTGGCGTGGAACCACCGGCACAGGGGGAGTACCCTTGCCGACCCCAGGTATCTCCAAATCCGTCCTAGGTTACCTCCTCCTTATTTTCCTATTCTTTGTGGTTCTGTCTACCCACAAAGCAGTTAGGGACCCCTTTGCACAATAAGATCGGCAAAGGGGCTACAAGCTTAGGGCTCACCAGAGGGCGCACCCCCCTGCCTACACCCGGCAGGGGGACTAGGAACACATTGTTACACATATCCCTCGGGCTGCTCCCGCCTGAGGGATGGCTACACCACAGGATTGGTGGGTTCAAACCCTCCGGTTACTTGAGAGTCGCGACCCGGCTCTCAAATCTTGGTACTGTCAGGAGATGAGGGGATTACTTCCCATGATGGAAATAATCCCCCCATCTCCGGCTGCCACCGCGACCCCCGCGAAAGCCGCGTCTTCCGCGCCGCCCCCGAAGGCCCCTAAGGCCGCACCACCACCGAAGGCTCCTAAAGCCGCTGCCCCCGTGGCCCCTAAGGCCCCCGCGACCCAAGTAGCTACTAAGGCTACCGCACCATCGGCCACTTTGGCCACCCCAACCGCGGCCGCGCCCGCACCCTCCCCAGCCCCCGCCATTACCGAATCTCCCGCTGTCGCTTCAGCCGCGCCTGATAGCGACATGGAAATCGACCTCACCGCCCAATCTGGTGACGACGACGGTTTCAAAGTCGTCACTAACCGCAAGTCTAAAAAGCGACTGCTTAACAGTTCGCCTCAAGGACACCTAGACAAAGAGCCTAAGCAGGCTAAAACCAAGGCCGACAGCCAGCCCCGCCGCGAGCGACCCCCGCCCCCTCTTATCATTAGAGACAAGCATCTCTGGCGAGATGTCTTAACCTCACTTCCCGCCCACAACATCGTGCTGAAAGAAGCACGCGATATCCAGCACGGTATCAAAGTTACCGTGCAGACCCCGGCCGACCATCGGGCCCTAACCCGCCTTCTAATTGACAGAAATGTCAATTATTACACATACGCTCTCGAAGAAGAGAAGCGCCTTCGAGTCGTCATACGCGGCCTTTCACAGGAGCTTGAGACCTCCTACATCCTGGAAGATCTCCAATCACAAAACCTCCCTGTGCATGAGGTACACCGCATGCACAAAGGCAATTCCGAAAGGACACCATATAACATGGTGCTCGCCATCCTAGACCTCTCTGAAAAAGGCAAGGCAATCTTCAATCTGAAGAGCGTCTGTGGCCTTACTAATCTCCGCTTCGAGCGGCCCTACAATAACCAAGCCCCCCGGCAATGCCACCGCTGCCAACTCTATGGGCACTCGGCAAATCACTGCCACTCCCGCCCGAGATGCGTCAAGTGTCTCGGGGATCACGGGACCAGTGACTGCACGAGGACCCGGGACTCCCCCGACCCTCCGGCGTGCATTCTCTGCGGGAAAACCGGTCATCCCGCTAACTACCGCGGATGCCCGGCCGCCCCCAAATTCAAAAAGAACGCTAAGCGTTCTCCCCCAGCCTCCAAGGCCGCCCCAAAACGTCCGGCATTCGTGCCTGCACCTCTCCCGGCGTTCAACGCTTGGACAGGATTTCCCGCTCTGCCTTCCCAGGCTAGAGCTCCGATGCCCCTACCCAAACCCCAGCCGCAACCCGCCGCTGCCCCACCCCGCTCAGGCGCTCCCTCTTCCCCGTCGGAGGATCTCGCCTTGGCAATACAGTTTGCCAAGTCGCTTCCCTTCGACATGGAGGAGGTATCCGTCCTCGCGGAAAAATACAGAACCGCCACCACCTTGCAGGACCATCTGCGGATCGCCATGAAACATGGCCCGCTGGTGAAAATCCTGCTCAGCATGCCCTAATTTACCTTTCTAATGGCTACCACAAGTAGGGAAAAACCCCGCTCATTGACTTTGGCTACATATAACGCCAACGGACTTAGAAATCAACGCGACTTGGTTCACGACTTCCTGGTCACCGATAATATAGATATTCTCCTAGTGCAAGAGACTTTCTTAAAGCCGAGTGTTAGAGATCCCCGTATCGCTAACTACAACCTGATCAGGCACGATAGGTTAACCTCCCAAGGCGGAGGGACACTTATCTATTACAAGCGGTCCCTGCACTGCATCCCCATTGATACCCCCCCTCTAGAGGAACTAGAAGTCTCCGCCTGCAAACTATCGATGACAGGCCATCAGCCCATTGTCATAGTTTCAGCATACCTAAAATGTCAGAAGCCCATCTTAGAAGACGACTTAAACGCCCTATTCAGTCTAGGTTCCGCGGTCATAATAGCCGGGGACCTAAACTGCAAACACCCCTCTTGGAACTGCCCTATTGAAAACGCCAAAGGCAAGGAGCTTCTCCGCCTCTCGGACAGGCTCCTCTTTGGCATTCTCGCCCCCTTGACCCCGACAAGATACCCGGACAGACCGGACTTACATAGCCCGAGCGTTCTCGATATAGTACTACTGAGGGGAGTCTCTCTTCAGTTTCGCTCTATCGAAACACGGGACGACTTAGACTCCGACCACTTGCCGGTCGTACTCCAGTTAGGCCCCCCGACTGACTCGACACCACCGACGAAACCCATCATAGACTGGCCCAAAGTCCGGGACTTGCTGGCAACAACAAGTTCCCCGGACTTGGACCGAATCCCAGACCCGATCACTTGCGCCCAGGACAACGATGTTGCCATCGAAGCCCTCACCAGCCACCTCCAAAGCATGGTACGGGAGTCCACTCGGCAGGTACCTCTCGAGGACCAACGACTGCCACTCCCGGACGACGTCAGAGACCTGCTGAGGGAAAAGAGGGCAGCATTCAGAGCCTACGGCAGCTTCCCCTCTTTGGAGAATAAAGCCCACTACAGGGCACTCCAACGTCAAGTCAGACTCCGTGTACAGGAAGTCAGGAACCAACGTTGGGACCGACTGTTAGAGGAGATCTCCCCAACTCACCAGGCTTACTGGCGACTGGCGAGATCTCTGAAAGCAGAAACCCTCTCGAGTATGCCACCTCTCGTGAGACCCGATAACACCAAAGCGTTTGATGACGACGAAAAGGCGGAATGCCTCGCCGAAAGTCTCGAGCTCCAATGCTCCCCCAATACTACCAATAACGACCCGTCTCACCTATCGGAGGTAGACGCCGAGGTCGAATATAGGTCCTCCCTCCCGGCGGAAACCACACTCGAACCGGTCACGGTAGAGGAAGTACAGGATTTCATCAAAGCCCTAAAGCCCCGCAAGGCCCCAGGCAATGACGGAATCAGCCATAAACTTCTAAAAATCCTCCCTGCCCACCTTATCTTAATTATGGTAAGCATCTTCAATGCCGCCATAAATAACTGCCAATTTCCCAAAGCCTGGAAAGAAGCGGAGGTCATTGGCATCCGCAAACCAGGCAAATCGGCCTCAAAGCCCTCTAGTTACCGCCCCATCAGTCTACTCAGTTCACTGGGTAAACTGTATGAGCGAGTCCTCCTCACTAGATTGAGTGATTTTGCCTTCAGCAATAATCTCATCCCCCACGAGCAGTTCGGCTTTCGAGCTAGACACTCTTGCCCGCAACAAGTGCTCCGCATCACGGAGCACGTCCTCTCTCACTTTCAACGCGGCGGCCGAAGACCCTGGCCGACAGGCGCAGTTTTCTTCGACGTCGCGAAAGCTTTCGATAAAGTTTGGCACAACGGGCTGATATACAAGCTGTATCAGCTCGGTGTGCCAGACCGACTCGTCCTCATACTACGGGACTTCCTCAAAGACCGTAAATTCAGATTCCGAGTGGAGGGCACCCGCTCCTCCTCTCATACCATCTCAGCGGGAGTCCCCCAGGGCTCCGCGCTCTCCCCCCTACTATTCACGCTGTTCACCAGCGACATGCCACGGCATCCCCATACCCAGCTAGCCCTATATGCGGATGACACCGCCATTTTCAGTAGCGACCCCAGCAGATACAGAATCTGCAAACAGCTCAACACCGCCGTCAAAGAACTAGGCGACTGGTTCCGTAGATGGCGGATTGAGCTGAATCCCGAGAAGAGTGCAGCCATCATGTTCTCCCGCAGCTGCCTCTCACCCAATACCCGCCCCTCCAACCAACTTATGCCCATCAAGTTATTCGACCAAGTTATCCCCTGGGTTAACGAAGTCAAATATCTTGGGGTAATCCTAGACAGAGGCTTGTACTTCCACAAGCATACCAGAGCGGTCGGGAACAGAGCATACTGGATCCTCGGCCGACTCTATCCGATGATAGGCAAGAAGAGTAAGATGAGTCTTAGAAATAAGATGACTCTTTACAAAACTTGCATCCGCCCCATCCTGACCTATGCGAGTGTGGTCTTTGGCCACGCCAGCGACGTTAACATCTGGAAACTGCAAAGAATCCAGAATCACTTTTTACGCGCTGCAGTCGACGGCCCGCGCTATATGCGGCTCGCCGACTTGCATCGCGACCTGGAGCTTCCCTCCATCAAAGACTATATAACTTCATTATCACGCAAATTCTTTGACCTCGCCCCCCATCACCCGAACCCTCTGGTGACGGAAACGGTCAACTATAAACCCACCCCAAACGCTCCCACGAGCAAACGCAGGCCTCGCAATATACTAATTGACGAGCCTGACGAAATCACACGTCAAATCGCGATCATGAACCCCCCGAGGCTCAGAACATCAGCCTGGCATAACAGACGCAGACACAACAGACGCCGGAGAGCCCCCGGCTCGAACCCCCTTACACAATCGTAAGACCCCACCAATCTATACTCATTACAGACACAAGTAGCCATACAAGATTAGCTTAGGCGTGTTGCTGGAGAGTTTCTTCCGCCGCTTCTTCTCCTCCAGCTATAACACGTTGCGAAGCGGTAGTAACGATAGACTAGGATCGGCTCCGCCGGCGGAGTCGATAACAAGTCCCCAAATTTTTCACTTCAGCCTATTGGCCTAGCTCATTCAGCCCTTTGCGGCCTGTTTCCAATATAGAGTCAATCCCCCGCAGCGGTCGAGCCGAGGTCGAACCTCACAGGAGGTGCCTCCTCGAGCGTGCTGCTTCCGGGCTGAACGCCTCCGCTCCCACGGAGTCGGGAAGCCCCCAAAGCCCGGTATCGCTGAAACAGCCATCTGCGGCTATTCAGCTGAATCAGCTCCAAAAAAAAAAATTAAAAAAAATGCGCTAGTCAGTAGATCGTTGTCCGCTGCGATGACTAGATGTTTGCAGCTCCCATAAATTAAACAGGGATTTTCTTCGTTTTTCGTCAGTGTTTTGTCATTTGTGTACAGAATATTGAAAATATAATCGAACTATTAGCATTCTTAAAAAATCTTTATCAAACTTATCTTAAAAAAGTAGGCTTTACACACACACTAAATGTTATCCTTATCCGTGCAAGAATGGTGAAAGAATACAATTTCCTACGTTGGGGCGGCCTGTCGTAAGAGGCGACAGAACAACCCACAGCCAGGTGGTAGGGCATTTGCCCGACTGGATGGCTACTAGCCCTAGTCTAGAGTATGCCGCCATAACAACCTTGATTTGTGTTCCGGCATTAGTGACCCGGTTCCAGTCTCCCTTAAGTTCTTAAAACATCAAAATCTAACATTTTTTCACTCGAGCCTAAAAATAAAAAAGTAATTTTTTGCGCCATCCTAATAGACACATATGGAGTATAGACGGAAACAGGCATAAGAACCTTGGATAAAGAGACGGATATGACGAATTTTGCCGATTTTGCTCCTTGCCTATGGGGCTCAAAAACAAACATTTAGCTAGCTAACCTGCCGACGACGCGACAAACGTTAAAAGGTGTCCTAAAACAAAGTTACTGGACTTTCGGAAGCATTAATGGGTATTTTTGTGTCAACAGGACAACAACACGTTCACATATTATTGTGTTTTTCACGTATCACTGAAAACGTGCCGTTAAAATCAACTTGTTTGTATTGATCTACCCACATTTTGCCAAAATTAATGTAGCAATTCGGGATCGGCAGTGGTCAAATATGAATTATAAATAATGAACACTATGTTTTCCACTGTGAAACGATGGCGTAGACCAGAGCGCCTTGTAGTCCGTAAATGGAATGGTGTAGGAAGAATCAGGTCGAATAGTTCAGCCGCACACTCTCCGAAATGAATCTAAAGGTGCCATTCGAACTTCGGCTGCAGGCTACGGATGCAGGCAGCACATGCGGCGGCTGCACGAAGCCGGCTGTGACTGCACGACTGGTTTTCTATGTAGTAGAGTAGTAAAGAAATTCTGTGAAAGCATTCCGAACGCGGCTGCGGCTGCACGTGCTGCCGAGCCTCGGCTGCAAGTGCTGCTGCGACTTGCAGCCGCAGCCGATCGCAGACCGGTAGTGCTGCGGCTGCAAGCCGATGTACATTTAGTTACGTCACTCCAACCTTATTAAATCGACAATAATTCCTAAACTGATCGTCACCATACTTCAAGTGTTTCTTAACTAGTATTGAATAACTTCCATCAGTGGGTCTACATATTATATAAGGACGTGTGGCTACTCGTCTCTGGCTAGTTAACAATGACAACATGTTATCATCATCCTCTTCCCCTTCTAATAAAATATATAACATCAAACTATTCTCACGACTATTCCTCACGTCCGACATTCTGAAATATTGGAAGCGATTGGCCGCCATCTGCCGCCTGCCGCAGCACGTGCAGCCAGCCTCGGAATCACTCTCGGCTGCGAATGCAGGCAGCGGCTGCGTGTCATGCGTATGCTACCTGCATCCGCAGCCTAAATCCGCAGCCTGCAGCCGAGATTCGAATAGTACCTTTATAAAAAACCAATAATCTAGCAACCCGGCGTCGATGCTCTAGGCTTTGAAGCCTTGTATCGACAAGGTGGTCGCTACCTATCAACCTCTTGGCTCTTCCCTCAATTAACTCCAGCCCTTCAAGCTGGTATTTGGCAGAGCCGTCCCAAAGGTGAGAACAGTACTCCATGCAAGATCTTACTTGAGCACAGTAAAGATTGAGCAGTTTCTTTGCAGTGAAGTACCGTCACACCTTTGAAAGTATACTCAGCTTTTTGGCAGCCGGCTAAGCTACACTTTCAATATAGGAGCCGAAATTATGAGGGGATGTTAAAGAATTGCCAAGAAGTTGACTTTGGGCGGTTATCGGAATGGGCACTCCTCGAAAAGTGAGACTTAACTCAAACGGAATTCTTAAATACGGGGAGGTAATAGACTGCGCTTGATGACAGGAAAGTGTACACATTTCTTTGTCGGTATGTAACATTATTATTATAGCTCTAAGCAGAAAATTCAGTCTAATTAAAAATAAAAACTATTTTTTTTACATTTTTGATTTTTTGGTCGTCATCCATAAACAACAGGTTTTTTTGTATCAGCAAAATCTGTGACTGTCATCAAAAATCTGTCGTATAATAATCTCGAGATTACCAAAAGAGTTGCTAAATTATCGGGTCAGCTGGCAATAAAGCAGCGTTGTCAAACGTTACTTGCAAGCACTCGTTTGCATTTTATTGCCCGCCCAGCCTTAGTAGAGGTCGTAATACTGAAAATTTTCTATTACTCGCCATTGGCGTGAAGTGTGTCACAGTTTGTTATAGTTTGTCAAGTGCAACATGTTTGGTTATGACAAAATCGATGCTCTGTTTGGTGAAATATATTGTTACAAGCCGGCAAAGGTGAAGGCACACCTGGCTGTCATAAAACGCAGTTTATTACCTTTGTCGCATTTGGAGATATTTTGTTTACTTTGTGTTTGAAATTTGCAATTAATAGCCTCTTGTGACTGTTTTAGACTTTGTTGGCTGTTCGCAGGAATAATTTACCATGTGTGCAGATAACTCAGTCCACGCAGTCGAGTGTGTTGTATTGTAAAGTTTAGTATAAAAGAATGCCCGAATGGAGGGGTGAAGGGTCAAGCGAGGATACGATAAGAGCAAGACGTAGATTCGATGAGCGATATAGTGACGGACTTTGCACGTGTTATTGAATCGTGCAATTTGTACTAGTAGTGTCTAGTTATATTTGTACCTATGTTATACGTGTTTGTATAGTTCTAATAAATTCTGTAGTCATTCCAACGGCATTTTAATTCGAGTTGGCATCTTAGTGATCAATCACTTAATTGGCAACCCAAGTGTCGATAAAATGTTTGATTTTACTTTCTTGTGTTTCGATAATGTGTTCAAAGTAGCAACCTTGTATTTTATTCTTATTATAAATATATTATAATAAAACTACGTTTTAACAGGTTTTAAGCGCGGTAATTTATTTGATTTTTATTATTCCGACGTTTCGGCCAATTTTCAGTAGCCGTGATTACGAAAGACAAAGACGTCAAGTGTCAATGAGTATTGTTAAAGTTTTATTTAGCCTAACCCTAAATAATTAAGATATACATGTTGGCGGTATACTTATAATTTAATATTAACAGTATCTCTTCTAGAATACCCTCCAAATATCCAAGCCTTAATAATAAAATAGCATTTCAAAAGAATCTACCCGCTTTGAGCTAAGTCAGCAAACACAACGAACAATAAAACTCGAGAATTTTTAATATACCCCACATTTATTGAGGTCGCAGCGACTGTGTTATTGGTTCCGGGGCCGAATAATAGATGGCGCTGAGGCAATAAGTCCCATGCAACGTATTGGCGTTCATTCTTCCTATTTTATTGCACATAAACGAATAGTTTCGATGTTTCGTTAAACGCTCCATTTGTTTCACAATGCGTGTACTACATTGCATTTTTATCTGATCCCATGATCTGGCGTGTTGCGTACATGGAAGAAGAATGTTAAATGTGACAATTAAAGATACACAAACTAAATCACCAATGAGTTTTTAAATCTTTAACTCTTTTAAATCTTTGGTTTCGAATGTCGTAATTCATTCAGTTGACCATGATATGATGCGAATATCTATTGATCCATGTGGGTATTGATTCTTTCATTCCCTCAATATTTAATAAAATCATTCAGTTCACAATATCCTGTATGACCTGTATCTCTTGTCTCATACTACATCTACGTATCTGATTTGTTGGTTATCATCATATTTCCATGTGACTAAAATCAATCTTAACGTATTGAGTTAAAGATGTATTTTCAAGACCAAAGATTTAAAGAGTATCTTTTAAATCAATCACTCCTGAGTTACACATCTCTAGTGACAATAGTTTAGTAGTCTAGACGATGGCAGCTAGAGGGTCAGAATCCAGAGGGCCTATTTGGGACGATCGGATGGGCGACGTCCGGTCGGTCGTCTCAAGTACCGGTGAAGGGACAGAGTGGAGGCTGACCTGTGTGAGCTTCAAGCCCTTAACTGGCAAGAAATTGCACAAGAAAGAAACAGGTGGCGTATTCTCGTTCCGAGGCCAAGACACATTTTGGGTCGCTGAGCCTACGGAGTTAGTTAGTTATAGTCTAGTAAATAATGTAATCCTGAGATTTCCTACATCGTACATGACTGAAGCCGCGTTTGTATTTTACTATACACTCATCTACCTTTTACCGCCATGATTTGCTTGAAGATTGTGGTAAATTTTAAGCTGTAATAAGACTAATATATAGAAACTAGCTTCTGCCCGCGACTTCATCCAAGTGAAATAGTTAGAAAAGACCCTCCGATTTTGAAACATTTTTCAATGGTGCTCCGCTCCTGTTGGTCTTAGAGTGGCGATATAGCTTTGAAGCCTTTATAGGCTATAAAGGCTTCTCGATAAATGGGCTATCGAACACTGAAATATTTTTCGAATCAGTAGTTACTGAGATTAGCGCGTTCAAATAAACAAATAAACTCTTTAGCTTTATTAAGAAGATTAAAATTTTCCATTAACGTCATAGTGTAACAAAGTCTTCTTTGTGTCAACACATCAAGTGGGCCGTCCGCCTGTCTGCTGAACTACTGCAATAAAAAAAATCTTAAATGTAAAATATGAAAATAATCTATTATACAAAAAATATTTATATTACCTACAATAATACATTAAACTAATTATAATTTGAAAAATGAATATTTATTAACTTTTTTATTAGTTAAATAGAATAAAATAGATTTATTAAAAAAAGGCAGATGGTTTTACATATATTGAGATTTAAGGTTTGAAAGAAGTTTACAAATTTACTCTAATTCTATATGAATAAGGACCGAGAGATTTTACTAATATAATTAAACAATATATTTCAAAAATAACGTTTATTATACTTATATAATTAATATATATTTTTAAATAGAACGAACCTGTTTTTAAACAAAAAAAGTCTTATTTATAACGAATGGGACGTTAACGGTTTTATAGTGCCAAAATGAAACTAAATATGCTTTGTGAATCACCAAACCCCTTTTTGCAGCAAGGTGCGTACTGATTTTGCTTTTATTTTATATGCCGTCAAACAGACTTAATTATAATTTATTTTTGAATCAAGACACATTATAATATATTAAAAAAGAACAGATTATCTTTGCAGCTTTTAAAGAGGTTAGTTCAACGGATTTCAAAAGAGTTATATAAGAAAATATTATATTTTTTAAATTTATGGTTGCTGGCAGCGTAAAGATTCATATTTTTATATTTCGAATGTTTTTAAAATTAAAGGATAACGACGACCTATTTTAAAATAGGTTTTTGTCTCATTTCTTATAGGCGTTCCATTTTCGAATGCTAAAATATAATATTAAAAACACTTTACACATTCTCGTTTCACGCGAGTGTGTGGAGGGCTCTATGGGGAAATTAATTATAGTCTATGGATTAAATAGTCGATTTACAAATAATAAGTAAAAGTACTGTTTGATGGTATATTGGATGTTGTGTGTGATTGCTACGATTGTATAACGCTTTATGTGTTTTTTGATGTTTTAAAATGACTGAAATACAATTATATGTAACACCAGCTATGTTTTTAAGCAGTTGATGGATCTGTGAGTAAGTATGGGTATTTATGGCTCGAAGAATTTTTGCTATACTTTAGATGAAATGTTGACTTAAATATTTTTTGAAGCTGTTCAGTTTTAAATAATATTTATTTTTATTATATTATTTATCAGTCTAGTTTTTTACTGCAATTTTTATCGTAATAATACTTTGTATAGAATCATATATTTGCCGAAAGTATACATATACGAGTATATTTCTTGCATATATTTTTAATATGTCATATATGTAGCAGTAAGTGTATTTCAGTCTTATTCTCTTGCACTGAAAATTGTTTTTGTATCTCACGAATAAATTTAATAACATAATAGTCTATAACAGTGGTTTTCAATCTTTTTGAATGCGCGACCCCCTTGGAGATAAAAAAGTTAGTAGTTTAAAAGTCTATGTTTATGTTTTTCTCTAACTTGTTACCTATTAATTATTAGGACCTATACCGAAGTACCTAAGTCCGAGGTATAAATTAAATAGCCTTTTCCCTTTTGCCGGCGACCCCCCTAGGGGTCGCCACCCACAGGTTGAAAAACACTGGTCTAGAAATATGTGTGTTTAAATCGTTTTATTTATAACCAATAACTGTCAAACACTACTCAAGGGATTTGAAAATTTTAAACTTTATAGATGCTTTGTTTTTTAATGTTTTCACGATAATGGTACAGTTTTATATGGACAATATAATTTTTATGCGATTTGGCTAGGGTTTTTGAAGAAAATAGCTTACTATAATGTTATCACCCCTAAATAATGATGTCTTTGGAATTTATAGTTAAATCCAGTGCCGTCAATAGCCTTTTATGCGCCCTATGCGATCTTCTATAACTGCGCCCTTGTTTTTTTAGATATTATAGGTACACCCTACCCTAGCTACAGAAATGCTATGTATGGCCTACTTTATTTCATTCGGGATGATAAAATAACGCACAAGGACCTTGGTGTTGGTGGACCAATTATCTAATATTTTGGAAGAAAAATCTTTTTTTTTTAAGATCTAGAACACAAATACGCTCGTGCGCTACCAAAAAATGAGCGCGATGTTTTGTCTAATTTAACAGACGTTTTTGATGATACTGGCATGTAGGTACGTGGTATGTGTTGGAATCGAGCACTAGGGGTGCAGCAGGAACTTATCAGTTAAATCTTCAATAGCTAAGCCCAACTACGCTACGCTGTGGCTCAATCTGATGTGATGTATTAACTAGCATTTGCCGGCGACTTATATTATTAAAGATTAGTCATGTGGCCAATATTCAAAATAAAAATGTAATTCTAGCAGGGTAATGGAGATAAGAACTCGTGACAGCGAATTTGCTATCGATCTTTTTCAACTTGGTCACTTTAAACCTCTGTTTAAAAAAATCTCGCGGGATTTCCAGGATAAGAAGTACCGCAGATTTTAAGTCCATAAATTTGCTATCGATCAGAGAAAACTGCATCACAATCCGTAGTGTTTACGTGAATCTCGAACAAACAGACTAAGGCAAAAAACATCTAAAAAACAAAAGACTGTACACATTTACAGTTTAATTATATTGTAGACTATCTTCTGTCCGCGACTTCGTCCGGTAGGAATAGTTCGAAAAGAACACCTTGAAACATTCTTCATTGACGCTCTGCTCCTATTGGTCTGCGTGATGATATATATAACCTATAGCCTTCCTCGATAAATGGGCTATATAACACAGAAAGAATTTTTCAAACTAGACCAGTAGTTCCTGAGATTAGCCCGTTCAAACAAACTCTTCAACTATATGTACATCATTCCCTCTTGATGACTACAACCCTGATCGAGATAATGTCCCCAAAACCACCTGTATTTGTGGTGCGGCATTAGTGGCCAAAGGTCCAGACCTCCCTTTGAGACCTGAAGTACCTTTGGTGGTGCAATTATTGGTAGATGACGATAACCACTCTCCATCATATGGGTGTGGGCCATCAGCCTTTCTGTTGTTCTCCAGCAACATTTTTTTTATAATACATATAGGCTTTTCAAGCACGCCGCTTTAAACACTCTTGATTGGTTATTTAGTTTAACTTCTTTTTAAAGACAGCATTATGTACATTTTAGTTCTGTTTTTCAATAACTTTTAGCTTAAATTATTCATTTTACTCACTGATACTAATCTACTATCATTATAATCTCATATTTTATAGAAGCATGATCTAGAATGTTAATTTTTTATGATTGCGTGAGATGAAATGAAACTGCGAAAGAAAAATGTCATTTTCATAATGGAATTACAATCAACGCCATCTTTGAGTTACAACCAAAACGTTTTTTAACTTGTAGAAATCTATATCATCCAATAAATATTAGAGATAGACAGAGAGAACGAGAGTGAACACTTTATACATACATAAATACATATTAACACGCCTATTTCCCATGGGGGTAGGCAGAGACTATAGATCTCCACTTGCGACGAACCTGACAAACAACTTTCGCTTCATCTACTTTCATTAACCTCTTCATACATGCACGTTTATTTGATATGCTTAACACTTTATTGTACACCAAAAATACAATTACAAAAACAGACCATATTGACAATATTTTCTAGGCAATACAATAGGCGGCCTTATCGCTCAAATTAAAGAAATTTGAATCGCCTATAAAGTTGGTGTAGGGAATAGGCAATAGATACATAAATACTCAAATTTAAGAAATAAATATACAAATACATACATACAATAATACATTTCAAAATACATAAGTTATTATAATAAAAGTATTAGCATGATTATATTGTGTTAATCGAACATAGCTATTTGTCTACAAATAGTGTTTTCTGAGCAAATATGATTAATAATATTGAAGTGGCTGTTTGTAAATTAATAAAATAAATAGAATTCGCCGCAAAGGCAGGCAAAGGAATCTTCGTCCATACAACCAAATCTGTTTTTTTTTTATTTGACTTGACTTTATGTTGTTCGTCCGAAGACCTCACAACTTAACCGGGGTTTTTGGGGCGAGCGCCTTCGCAAGGCGCTCAAATCTGATGTATAAGTCTTCTTGCAGCGCAGTTGTATTGTAGGCTACAAACGACGCCATTCAACGGAGTTCTTGTGAAAACTTAAAAGGCCACATTTGACTGTATATCACATTTCTCGCAAAACACATAATTGCTACTCAAAAACTAACAATATCCTACAACTATTGTTCATTTAAGAGAATTTTTACACATTTTTAGAAAATAAAACTGCACAACACAACGTACCCTTTCAGTTCCCGTCAAAAACTCCCTGTGAATTCATAAGAAAAACCAAAATTTAATAATAAATTGGTTTTTATAATTACAAAGCGTAATCATAGATAACATTTGCAGAATTCTTATCTATGTCTCAGTCAGGTAAATGTGTCTTGAATAGATTCTGAAACGGGCCAATAAATAACAATGAGAACTGTAGGTATTAAAACAGAGATTTTATTTTAAACTGGTCATACCTACGAAACTTCGTTCGCGTTGCCATGACGTCGTGTAAATCGTGTAATGAATTGCAAGGGCGGCTCAAAAAAGACACGATTATAGCATCATCTTTTTAGATCTATTCCTCTATCCCATGGGAACGATAAGGATATAAGCTAGTGCTGTGTCGAGGTTCATTTAAATATATTCAGTAGTTTTCACGTGATGCTGTGACAGACAGACGTACAAAATTAGTAAAAGTTACATTTTCGCAATCTGGTCCGATTTAACCCTACGCGATTATTTATATATAAAATCATTGTAGAAACTACTCATCTCTAGGTTTATTATGCTCGTATTGTAATAGATTAGATAGATAGTAATAGAGCTATGAATGTCAAAGAAGCAAGTGAGGTGTGTAAGAATGGGCCTGTGTGGCGCTCTGTTGTTCGTGCCTACCCCGCAAGGGACCTGGCGTGAAGTTATGTATGTATGTATGTAATAGATTCTTATAGTCAGATTTTCGTGTGCATTTTCTCTCTCTCTCTCTCTCTCTATACATATATATATACATTATATTTATCCACGCGTTCAAAAGTTTTTCAAGATCAAAGTTCAATTGTTCAAAAATTTGATCGAATTTTATAAATTACACTGAAACTTGTCCTTGTGGTTTCAGTGTCAAAATAAGGATCAATTTTTTTGTCAAATATAATACAGTTCAGAAGGATTTATTTGAAGGCAAGCAGCGAACGCGAAAACTAGCGTTTGTACACGTGCACGTATGTCGTGCGTTCGTGTTGAAGGCGTGAGTCGGACTGTAGCCGAAAATCAAAAATCGACAAATCAAAAAATGTTATCAGACCTTTTTTTAGAGCGTTCAATTCTCTATAAAGATTGGAACAGTTTGAACGGTACAAAAATCAGAAGAAGCAAAAAAAAATTCCTGTGTTATTCTTATGGGAATTTAAAAAATGCGATGAGGACAATCTTAATATTAATATTAAGGGCTCATCTTTTCACAGAAATTTTTTTACACCCAAAAGAAACTTTTGAGCTTGTTTGGAAAAAAAATAAAAAATTTTTTTTTTGGATCACCCTAATATATATATATAAATAATACTCATAGTATTGCGAAGATAACCAGTGGAATGATAAACTTTGTAGCTAATGAATATATTTGATGAATAAATTGTAAAAATACAATGCAATCTGTATATTATACAGAATATAGACATATAATGCAATTACTTAAACACCATAAACATTATGACTATATGCTTTACAATAAATTAATACATAAAATTCTATTGCAGATACATAATATTTTCTGATCATGGATTACCTTGAAAGTTAATAGAGATTTGGCTTGTTTGTCAGCAATGGGCTGCTCATTCCACAGTTGCATTTTATAAAACACTAGCGGCTCTGCAGATGTTGTCCTTGTCCTGCCCTGAAAAAATAAAGATAACGAACCCGATTCCAGCGCCACCTACAGAGTCTAATTGTGAACCTAAACCATCCCCAAACCCATTCAACCACCATTTTTACACCTTGGGTTACATTATTGATGTTTTAGTAGGGATCCCTAATTTTTCTAATAATAAATATAGCCTATATTAATCTGGGTTAATGTAACATTCTTATTGTGAAATAATTTTTTGAAATCGGTCCAGTAGTTTTTGAGTTTAGTCGTTAGAAAGATACAAAAATAAAAATCTTTCATCCTTATAAAATTGGTATAGATTATATCATCTTATAATACTCATCTATCATTGATCATTATCATAGTTTGTCGTAAGTCTATCATTTATCATTAGCATTTTATTTAATATATATCGTTATAGTGAACCAAGTGATTATCATATATTATCATTTTACACCACATTCCATTGTCATATCACACCATCATTTGGGTGTCGCATCGCACCTATATAATAAATCAGAAAACCTAATATCGTTGGCATCAATACAAAAGTTTAAACTCTGGTGTGCCATTTCAAAACCTAGCAACTGTCATTTTTAAATTTATGTCTGAGCATTTATCGTCTTGCTACACGTTTGCTGATATATTGTGCTCACCATAACATGTAAAGTCTGTATCTAAATATGGCATCACTCCCTCATAAGCTTCATAAATACTATTGAAATGGCATATCGTTGAAATTCATGATATTTTTTGTAAAATTTTCTAGAATGCACTGGCTATGTTTTGAATTTGAAGATCTGTAACTAATCTCATACCATTTATTTGTAAATAATTGAAAGCTGTATTTAATATTAATAACCAACCGGCATGAGGTAGATATCACAAGAGATAAAATTGCCTAGCGTCGGAAGTAGCCTCGGTGAATCTGCAGTCTACCTCTTCACACTTTTAGCCACACACACTCCTCGCCAATCTTGTACATCATTTTTTGGTCCCCATGCAGGAAGTGACGAGTTACCGTCTAACCATTTTATCCATGCTCCCCGAACATTGCGACGGGCAGACGCTATAGGTCCCATAGTCCCAGATCCCTACTTCTATTAGCAGTACACAAATCGGGGCTTGGCTTTTTATATGGTGTAGAAAGAGATAATTGCTCGTCAGTGTCAAGCCACATTTATATTAATGTTTTCAAGGCCTCTACGTGTTGGCCATCGCATTGCCCCACGCAAGCCCTCTAAAATTCTGGGCCATTTTTATGGCCCGTGGTTTTCATAGACAAGCAAGCAATAGTTAATAATAACAAAATGGTCTTTAAGCCTTGGAGTCATTCCTTAGACATGTCATAGAAAGTTTTTAGTATAATTTAAGAATGTCCAATTATTTTTGCCATCAGTGGGTGGATAAACAAACTGACGCAACATCTCCTTATTAGTATAAATGATTTCGGCCCATATTTGCTGCGACCCACTTTCTAATGACCGAAAAAAGTAATTGTAGATGAGTGGGATGGTGTCATTAATAATATGATGATAGCAATTAATTACGATTTTTTTCTTTCGCCTTATACCTATCATTTGAGGTCAACACGATATGTCTTTTCCTTTTATACTCTCCCCTATTCTAGAGTGCATCTCCTGTATCACCACAAATTATATATCACCTTCACACAATCCATCCATGTATATTTTTTACACTTTAATCTATCGATCTTCCACTTTATTATACTTTTTATCACATAACTTTCATCTCTCTTTATTACATGCCCATCCCACAAGTTCTTCTCTTAGTCTTCCTCTTCTCAATTTTTCACTCTTGGGCGCAACTTTCGAAGATGATTATGTACTCATTTCTCACGTTATCCATTCTTGTAACACCACATATCCATCTTAACATTTTCATCTCAGCTGAGTGAAGACTTATCTAGTCTACAACTTTAGTGGCCCAATTGATCTTTTTTACGAGATTATATGTATATAGACCGAGTAAACTTCAGACATGTATACTGCAAGAAATAAAGGATATTTCGTGATGGAAATTTCATGTCAATATTAAAGAACACATTATATCTCAAAATTCACCAAAATCAGAACCATTTCTTGATAAAAAAAAGAACAAAAATAATTCATACAATCGGGTACATTGACACATGTTATAATAACTTCTGACAAACTGGTTAAATTACAAAGGGACTAGTAGTCGCAGATCTCTATTGGGTTAGCCGTTAGTCTAATCTACATGATTTTGGGGTCAATCAGACTCTTGCAGATGAATATTTAAAAGTATTACTAAAATACTTTAGTAGTAAAGATATTAAACTAAACTGCGTTAAAGTGTTTGACAGTTATCACTAACTATGAAATACATCACACAACAAATAATTTTTCCGGTTCAAAAACACGATCCAAATGTTGTTGTTCTTTTACACACAGTAATGTTATTTCCTGTCAATTTTATGCCTTTGTAACAAACTATTGCACTGTCATTTAATTTTTACCTAAAATTTAAGATTTATTATTTAAAGTACCTATACATTACTTCAAACATGTAATAGTTTAATACTTTGGCTTGTACAGTTAGTGTTCTTCACCGTGATGTCTAAGTAGTTAATCATTTTGTAGATAGATAAATATCATTATTTTTTTTTCATTTCAGTCCAATATTGGCCATCGCTGAGCACCATACAGTGACCAGACAAGACGGATCCGCCTACTCCCAATGCCTGACACAAGCCGTCACTTTCTGGCAGATTACTTTCTTCATAACCATAATCATTCTTCTATACGTTCTGCCTCTCATCATCCTCGTTGTGTTATACAGTATTATAGCTAAGAATCTCATTACTGCAGCGTCGAAGGTCGTTATGAATAAAACTGTAGATCCTTACAACGCTAGGGCTAGAAAACAAGTGATTTTAATGCTTGGAACTGTTGTATTATGTTTTTTCTTATGCTTGATGCCTTATAGGGCCTTAACATTATGGATCATCATATCGCCATCTGAGTTGTACGATGATTTTAGTCCAGAGAAATGGTACAATATCTTGTACTTCTCAAGAGTGATGTTGTATATTAATTCAGCTATTAATCCAATATTATATAATCTCATGTCTTCGAAGTTTCGTTTAGGATTTTGCAGAGTTTGTATTTGTTATAATAGCTCCTCGGAGGAGACAAACAGACGGGTCCAAAGAACTGCTACAAACGGTTCGACGACAAGCAGTAGTTTGACTAGAACTACCAATAGTTTAAAGAAATTCTTCGGTCACAGAAGTAGTATAGATAAAAGTGACACAGATACCACTAGTCGCGATGAAGGCGACAGCAAGAGGTTTCTGGAACGAATATTCGCTAACAAAACCTTCATAAGGCAGCAATCTGCACCGGTTTGTTCAAATACAAATCCTCAAAGGATTAACAGGATGCGAAGCGAGGGAAACATGATCGAAGATGAGATTGAGGGTTGCACGAAAATATCTCATCCGAGAGATGAAATTGCGTCCGACAGGAATTCCTTGAGGAGGAACGTTTTAATAAATAGTGCCAAAGCGAAAAGTATGGATTGTGATAATAAGAAATTTGTAGCGTACCAGAAAATAAAGGTCGATTGTGTTGTTGCCTTTCAGAAATCGAAGAGCGTTGAATATGATTTCCCTGAGAGTTTTGTATGATTGATTTAAGATAATTGTCTTACAACAAAACGAGCGTGTTGAAAATATCTCCTCTATAGCTTTACATGTGACGATACCCGTATATATTTCGAAGTTACGTATATACGTCGTAACAAATATTTTTATTTAATATCGTATTTGCTAAGATTATAGAAACTGGAAGCGAATCTTCTCTGCCTAACCTTATAGGTAACGGGTATGTTATGTATTATTATGTTCTATCTGTGACCAATTTTTATAATGGTTTAGTCTAGGAAACCATTATAGGGGTACGTAGAGCTATAAGTTTGGGAAGCCATGATGTGAAACAATAGTAATGCTATTGGAGGAAATTCCCTCGCAAGTTGTCACACTACTTGAATTAAGTGTTCAAGAGAAGCGTTAGGTACTTCGGCATGATGTTATCTAACGTAAATATAATAAAAATATTTATTTATTTTCAAAATTTTAAAGCTAATTTAATTTAGTTTTAAAACACTTATTCAACATGTCTCATTTTGTAGTAAAACGAGTAGTTTCTAGTTATAAAAGACTTGTCCAATAGCTACGCTTGTTTACGTATTTATCTCAACCGCTTTTAATTTCGTATCTCACTGTCACACTCAGAGACCTTAATTACCCATTAACTCAGAAAGCCATTAACTGTGTACACACAAAAACATTCTGTGTAGTCCAAAAATTTTGGCATATTTTTATTATTACAGTGAAATGAATTTAATGTTTTTATAAAAGAACAATTGTTCATATTTTTTATAAAAAAACTATGATATTTTTAATGTAAATTCTTTGAACGTAAATACATATAAATTGTAATTGAAATTCAAAAGTTTTTATTCAAAATAAGTTCCATTGGAGAACACTTTTTGAAGGTCATACATATAGGTTAAAATTTAATTTTACTTCCTAGTCTATGTACACTGCTTCGCAACGTGTTATTGCTGTTAAGGAGAAGAAGCGGCAAGAAACTCCCCAGCAACACATCTAGCTAAAATGGTTTTTGTTTATATTTCTCTTATTCTATTTATATCTCATGTTCTTTTTTATAAGATTTATACAGAAGTATGTTACAGAATGACTTTGAAGAATTAATGGAGTTGTATCAAACTGTGCTTATTCAATAAATAAGCACTAATAATACATAAGGTTATAAACTCTCAGTTTATGGTGTGTAAAAATTAATACCACTATTTAAACTTAATCAGGTTTTAAGTGTTTCTAAGTGTGGCAGATAGTATTTATTGTTCATGTTTTGTAAATAGATTTATATTGTGCTCGTCTTGTAGTAAATAGTTTTAGACTGATTTCGTTGTATAACAGTAGCTCAATTTCCCGTTCAGTATTATATCAATCTTTCATTAAAACGATAGCTTACATTATTTTTTAAATGGCTGCGGTACTTTGTGTCCCGGGAATCCCGCAGGAATTTCAAGTCAAGCGTGGACGACATCGCGGGCATATCCTACTTAATATTATAATGGTAATAATTCTAAAATTATTTTAATTTAATATTATCTATACTAATATTATAAAGAGGTAAAGTATGACGTTGTAGCGGTTAATCTCTGGATCTACTCAACTGATTTTAAAAATTCTTTTACTGTTGGAAAGCTACGTTAATAGGGGGTATCCTAGGCTATATAACATGACGCTATATACCACAGGAGCGGGACAGAGCGCGGGTGAAACCGCGCCGGGCAACTAGTTTTAAATAAAATCATTGCCTCCCACGACCGCAACGCCCTATCTGCGAGACTTCTTTCGTGGGACAGAGTCTAGCTTTATCTAGTCACATGATTTAGGATCTTTTCAGTGTCGTATCGTTTATCCTGTAGAGAATAGTGTTCACATAGTAAAAATAACTTTGTTAAAATTGTATTTAGATTTTAAGACACAAATGCCATAGACATAGATTTGTAGATTTGACTATTTATACCTATATGTTTGTCTCAAATTGTTATGTGATTGAATAATAATATAGGCTTATTTATTTTATTAAATTATGAATAAAAATATATTCAAGTACAAATTTTTGGTGTATTTTTTTGTTCGAAATACTAACTAAAAATACTGTTTTTAATGTACTTATGTAACAATTTTTCAAAATACATAACCTAGGTGGTGGTTAGGTACAGACGCCGTAGGCTGCGTCGGTTAAACTAATTTGTTTTTATTGCAGGAATTCAGACAGACAGACGGCCCACTTAGTGGAAAGCGGTTACCATCGCCTATGGACATTTGCAAGACCAACGGTGCTACATTTGCCCTGCTGCTCTTTTAAGGGAGACTGGAACCTGGTCACTAATGCCGAAACACAACTCAAAGTTGTCATGGCGGCATACTCTAAACCAGGAGTGGTAGACACCCAGTCGGGAAATGCCCTACCACCTGGCTGTGGGTTGTTTTGTCTCCTCTTACGATAGGCCGCACCAACGTAGGAAATTGTATTCTTTCTCCGTTCCTGCACGGATAAAATTGCAGACTTTTTTGAGGCGGGGGAAGTGCATTTCGCACACCCCTGTAGTGTGTCCTTTCTTAACTAGGGATGAGACCAAAACGACGAGAAGTGAGCCACTAATAGCCACCAGAGTCAATCGCCGGCTTGTGTGGAGACTCGACTACTCAATACTCCTCCTAAAACCACCCTCTTCCCATGTGCCCCGCGCTTATGGCAGGAAGAGCATGAGACTTAGAAAGTTGTTACGCCCACGCTGATCCTAGCGCATCAGTGCTTGAGAATGCTCCGGGAAAGGCAAACTCACTTCGTCAACAAGGTTGAAGACTCCTCCGCTCCCTATATGCTAGAGGGCCCCTTTAAAAACATAGAGATACGCTTTAACTATAGATAACTTAAAACCCATACAAGGTTTTTATTATTATATATATTTACAAGGTAAACCAGCGATATGTGAACAAAGCGTATTGAGAGCCCACACGGGGGCGATATCTTAGTCATTATTTATAACACCTGACTTTCGTGTGGTTTGACTTGCAGCGAGTAACCCGCATAGACATCGTTCAAACTCTTTATTAAAGACTTAAGAATACATAACTAAATAAAAAGTAAAAAAAAAAACTAAATAAAAATTCTATCTGCAATATAATGATATGTAATTTTATGTAATTAGTATATATTATATTGCATATAGCTATATGTCTATTATGTTTAAATAGTTGCATATTATCGCTATACATTATATATGTATATAATTATGTTATTTGTATATATGTATAGTTATATATTTATTAATAAATTTAAGTAATCGTACAATAATTATGTATACACGTCGCCACTTCAATCGAATATTTTGCACGGTTGTCTGGAAGAGATCGCTTTTTAGCGATAAGACGCCTTTGTACCTACTATAATAATACTAGTTCGTAGCTTTTCTGTAATGGTGTACATAAGTGTTATCTATCTATCTATCTATCTAAAAAGTGTACTAACCTTTTTATTAAGTTACGATTTTATGGTTGGTTAAAATATAATAATACAAAAAAGTCAGTCGTAGGAGGGCATGTCAAAAGTGAAAACTGTATCTGACTGGCCAAGCGTGTTCACTGGTTTTTTTCCATCCCAAAAGTGCTCAACGTGCCTAAAGAAGTTTTCACATCAAAAATATTTCGTCATATCAATGATGTAATGCTGATTAGCACTTGATTTTTTCTGTCTTTCAATTGATAAGGCAACCGAAATGAACCATGTAAACATAAAATTGAGTCGTTCAATAGCCCCAAAAGTCGTCGAATCTTTGCGGTTTTGTGCCTTTGTACCAAATTCAAAGCTATATATTCTTTTCTTTAATGAAAATAGCTTTACCTGTGACTTCTTTCCCGCAGTATATATATTTATGATTATATTTACTCAATATCTATATAAATTATGACATATGTGATATTTTGATGTATAAAATATATTATTGTAAAGTTTCATCAAAATCCGTTTAGTAGCTTTTGTGTGAAAGAATAACAAACATACACCTCACAAACTTTCTGGTTTATTATAGACATAGAGTCTATTTTTTTAAGCCGAATACATATTTAAGTTACTGAATGAATCTGTTGCTACAAAACTTTTGAGACAATATTTTTATCTCCAAAAAATAAAAGATCGTTATCGATCGATACATCACTTTAAATCAGTTATTTATTACATTTGTATGACTTTGAAAACCACGGTCCATAAAATGGACCGGACTTTTGGAGGGCTTGCGTGGGACACTGGGAAGGCCAACAAGTAAAGGCCCCTTGTCAAATTTAATGTAAATGTGGCGTGACACTGACCGGCGATTATCATATAAGCCCCTTGTATATTATGATTATGTAATGAAAAACCTCGAGCAGTGTTGAACTATTGTAGAAAATGAGAACAAAGAGTACCGGGCTATTGGGGTGAACTGATAGTGGCACTAGGGGCCATAGTCCCCATATTCCAATATTGGGACTATGGCGTCTACTCGTCGCAATGTTCGTGATATATGAAAAAATGAGTAAATCGTAACTGGCCACTACCTGCATAGGCACCGAAAAATGCCATAGAAGACGGAGGCAACATGTGTGTGAGTGGCTAAGGGGTGTAGAGAGGTAGGCTGCAGGTTCATCAACGTTATACTATTTATCACTTGAGTCAGCTTGAGTCCTAGCTCTAGCGATCTCCACTCCGTTTCGGCTGATTAAGGCAGGCACGGAGGCGGGGGCGCCTTGCTTTGGCTTCTGGAGTCAGGTCTGAGGTGTCACTACTCATCTAAGGCTTCGCCATAAAGCCCCCTACAGGTTAATTATTCTTATTATATACTAATAATAATACTTGTATTTTTTAAATTAAACTATAGAATATTTTAATGTTAAGATTTTTTCTAAATTTGAATGCACACTTTAAATATAATATATAACAATAAATTTTTATTCATATATATATTTAATATCCAAATCTTTTACATTTTTTTTTAAATATCTTATAAAAAAAAATATATATATACATTTATTTATAAAAAAAATATAAAAAACTGATTATCGGCCGGCATTGGGGCCTAGGGTCCAGACTACCAGTGATTAAGGCTCCAGACACAAGAATCTCCTCACAATACGGGCCGTATCCAACAAAGCTGCCTTCTGCATCCGACCCTTCAACCAGATACCAAGCGAGAGCCTTTCAAGGTGGCGATCAAGGCTCTTCGCTATTAATCCATTCACTGACACCACTATCAGTACTATGATTGTAGAATTTAGGTTCCACATGGCGGTAACCTCGTGAGCAAGATCAATATACTTAAAACAATAATTTATTATTATTGTTGTTTAATATTCACGATTTCCCGCTTTGACTAAGACCATACCATTAAGCTGCTTATACATCGGAACAAAACGCTTCCATTACCATACATGCGACTAAGTTAATTATGCCTCACAAGCTTTAGGTTATATGCACGTTGTTTGCAAACAATAAACTTGAGTGCATGTTGTTTACAATGGACTTTAAATTTAATATTTGCAAAATCAATATTGAATATTGTAACAGTAAACAATTCGCTTCATAATGTTGAAAATATTATCTATTTTACACATAAGTAAGAGTTATAACAAAATTGTATGGAGTTTGCCGGGTCGGCTAGTTTATTAAATTATGATGATAATATTTTTTTCATCAAGACGTGTTGCAAGGTAATTTCTTGCCTCTTCTTCCCTTTAAACAGCGATAACACGTTACAAAGCGGTGCATAAGGAAGTAGATTTAAATTGCGACTTATATGTATGTTTAACAAGTGTCATCCAGTGGGACTTATTTGGAGCAGTGGAAATCAGGATGATAGCCCAGCTAATGACGAGCGCTAGGTGGTAGGCACCATTGTAAACAAAACAGTTTCCTGTTTTCGGTTAGCAAATTATTATATTAATACGTGAAGCAAAAACTTTGTACCCTTTTACTTAAATTACTTGGGGAGAGGAGTATGAAATTTCGCCCACTTATAGTTTATATAGAGGAGTGCAGAATACTCATATTTTTTTAATTATGCATTAAAAATACATTAAAATCAATAAAATAAAACACTACACACACTTAATATTTTAATTCGCACTGTAACATAATAAATACGTAACTAACCTAATTATTTTATTTATCGAGTTCATAATCATAAAAAAAAAAAAATAAAATAAAACACTACACACACTACCATATATTTAACACACGTATACAAGTATACTCTTTTGTTTATTGTTTAAATCAAACTAACAGTGTATATAGCCTTAAATCTGTGATTATCTCCTTCTTCTTCTTTAATATATAAAATTCTCGTGTGACAGTTTTCGTTGCCATACTCCTCCGAAACGGCATGACCGATTCTCATGAAATTTTGTATGCATATCGGGTAAGTCTGAGAATCGGCCAACATCTATTTTTCAACCCCCTAAATGTTAATGGTAGTCCACCCCTAAATTTTATTTTTTTATTTTTTAGCCAAAATTTTTAATTTCTATTTTTTTATGATACAACATACAAAAATACATACAATCCTCAATTTTCACCCTTCTACGATCAACCCTTATTTTTTACCGGGCAGGACGACGTCTGCCGGGACAGCTAGTAGAAGTATATAAGTCTTTGACAACAGAACCTTAATAATGTTCAAACTTGTAATTTAAATTAATTATTATGGTTGAATTTCGACCACTGGCCGACCACTGGTTTTATCAAAAAAGTTTGGAGGATAATGTTTGTTATGATCATAAAAAACAGAGCAAACCACTTCCGCTGTGACAGTTGGCATTGGGCCCAAATCACATCCCAATTAGAGCATGCGTACTTTAAATCGCACTTAGGAGTGGTGGAATTAAACTATCTAATCATGTCGAAGTGAGCGGACCGTAATAACCAATCAGATAGATAAGAACACATGTTAAAATAAAAACGGACAAGTGCGTGTCAATTCAAAATCTCGTGGCCGAGCCTAATATAATAGGAGAAAGAAAAGCTCACCGCCTCCGCTGGCTCGGCCGTAGAACGGATCAGAGAGGATTGCAGCGTGAGGAAAGCATAATTGGGACGGCCGGTAGGTCGGTGTCCGGTCGGCCGTACCAAATATCGCTGAAGGACAGAGTGGAGGCTGATCTGTCGGAGCTACGAGCCAATTGGCAAGAAACTGCGCAGGACAAAGAAAGTGGCATGCTCTCGTTTCGGTGGCCAAGACCCACTTTGGCTCGTTGAGCTAACGTAGTAGAGTAAGTGAGTAAGCATGTCAATTCACGCACAGTAAAGCTTGAATTATAAAGGCACACAAGGGAAGGTTAGTTAGATATGATGGAAAATGTTAACCATCGCCAATGGGTATTTGCATCAACAATGGTGCTACAAATGTACTACCGACCTTGAAGAAGAGACTGGATCCTGGCCACTAAGCCGGAACCACTCAAGGTTGTTACGGCAACATACTCTAAACCGTGCAGGAACGGAGAAAGAATACAATATCCTGCGGCCCGGCGGCCTGTCGTAAGAGGCGACAAAACAACCCACAGCCAGGTGGCAGGGCATTCGCCCGACTGGATGGCGACCACTCCTGGTCTACAGTATGCCGCCATAACTACCTTGGGTTGTGTTCCGGCATTAGCGACCAGGTTCCAGTCTCCCTTAAGAGAGCAGCAGCGCATTCGTAGCACCTTTGGTGTTGCAAATGTCCATAGGTGATGGTAACCGCTGTCCATCAAGTGGGCCGCCTGCCTGTCTGCTGATCTCCTGCAATAAAAAAAAAACCAGGGGTGGTTATTTTTTGTTGAATAGGTTCGCGTTTGACTGAACGCTTACCTAGAAGATACCTGTTCACGCGAGACTTGAAGACAACTAGATTTTATTTTTCACGACGGTAAAGAGATCCACTTTTCAGTGGCACGTATGATAAAGTGGAAGCGTCCACTTTGTTGGTATTTCAACCAATATCGGTTGCGCGAGCTTCTACGTCTGCTTGGTAGCGACTCAGACGGGCAATTACCCTACCACCTATCTGGTTATAACTATTTGACGTATAATTTTGACGTCCTAGAGGCATGCTGGAATCATTATCTTGGTTAAAGATTGATGGGCCAGTTCGATAGGTGTTATACCACGCTCTGACAGAACATCGGCGTAAAACGGTTTCGCTTAGATGAGCAAGAGTTCCGATGAGCCACATCCACCTCTCCACATCCCACCTTCCCTTCCCATCCTAAAGCCTGGTACAGCGTTGGTCCTTGGTGTTGCAGACGTCTGTAGGCGACCTAACCACTTCTCATAACGAGGGCCAACTTCTTTTTTTATTGCCTATTCAGGCAAACAGACAGACGGCCCAGGAATGGTTACCGTCGCCTATAGAGGTTTGTAACACCAGGAACATTGACAAGCGTTGCTGGCCTCTATGAAATTGGATAACACCTATCTTAAACGACCCCATGTCATAGCGCAGAGGGAAAACATAGACATATGTTGTTAAAGTATCCTCTCAGTAAGGTTGCCTGGAAGAGATCGCTTTAACGATAAGGCCGCATTTTGTTTTGTCGTTAAAATATTGCAATTATTCATTCTGTAATTGTTTATTTGGGGAACAATAAAGTGTTTTCTATTCTATTATATAAGTTTGAATATTGATAAGTTAATGATTTATTTACTATCCTACACATATATACGGGAAAAAGGTGTCAAAACGTCTTCGGAACTCTATTAAATAAACTTATATTTCAATACATATAATAATATATAAAAGTCCCAGTGCTGGGCTCGGGCCTCCCGTTATAGGTAACGGACGGACGTGGTGGGTATACGCTTGTCCAAGGCGGCTTCGCAGGTTTGACACATCGGTTATTTCGATGTGCAAGTTGCATCACGATGTTTTACTTCACCGTTGTAAGCACGTGGTAATCGTAACAATATGCACATTAGATCAGAAAACTGACTAAGTGTTGCATGCATTCCAGCCAGGATCGCACCCGCGCCCTTTGAGTTTGGGACGCGTACACGAGCCATTACGCTACCACGACTTACAATACATATAAACGACATCAATTACTTTGTTCCATTTGCAAAAATACTCGACGAAACTCGCCACGACGTGACGTCACGCCTGTTAGCGAATTTGCTCTTTAGTTGAAACAGAGTTAACTCCCAAGAGGTTAAAGTGGTTCAAGGCCTCACACGGACGAGTTTGAGAACTCCTTAACATATAAAGACAATCGTAAAACTGCCTAGATATAAACGGCTAATGGGGGAGACAGAAAAGCAGGGATAATAAAAATAGTTTTGTGGTCGTAAAAATATTGCCTGTTATCTCTAAGGGTATACCTTATTAGTCTTGATTAAAAGTTCACCCTACGCACTGTTCTTTTACGCAAATTATTATTTTATTTTGAACAAGACTGTAGTCCAAAATACAAATAACTTGTTTTTAAAAAGGTTTTTAAATACAAGCTCTTAAGACCCTGGATATCATGTAGCAGCAGAGTGCTAGCCAAGACAAGTACAACGAGCCCAAACACGACGGGCCTATCCAAACTATGTTAAATTTTTAATGGACCAAATGGCAACTATTCCACATCGAACTAAAAAAAAATCACGTAAATCGGATCATAAATCTCAGAGTAATCGGTGTACATACATTAAAAAAATATATCGGCCAAGTTGAGAAGCTCCTCCCTTTGGAAGTCGGTTAAAAAGAAGTACGTTGGCCTGATGATGCCTTGAGAGCTCTAGTAATTTAATAGCTCGGGTTTTAGCTAAACGGTAGCTGTCTGCGTCTGGAATGCGTTGACAGGTTTTCTTACAGCGATGTAAGAAGGAAATCTTTGTCTCCAGCGGAAACATACAGAATTTTAATAAAGTTAAATGAATTTTTGAGTTATCTATACTATAATAAGTCTGTAAATGGTTTGAGATTGGTAAAATGCGTTCAAAATGTGAAAAAATCAAGGGGCTAATTCGGACCAGAAGATTTATAAATACAACTTTTACAATTTCTGTCTGTCTGTTAGAGCACCACGTTAAAACTACTGAACGGATTTATATGAAAAGCGTAACAGAGCTAAATCATATCACCGGGCGTAACTAAGGATACTTTTATGCCTGTAAGTGACATCGTTTCCGTGGGATAGGCGAAAAGAGCGAAAAAGATGACGCTGCGATCGCATCTTTTTTAGAAACTACTAAACGTATATGAATGGAACTCGACATAGTGCTGACTTATAACCCGAGTCAACATTTAGGATACATTTTATCCCGATAAATTACGTTGTTTTTTTTGAAGAGACGGATTTGCAATTTGCACTACAATCGCCTTTTTTAGTTCGCAAACAAGAACCTACGTGGTTTTAAACAACATTGTAATACTTCAAATTTGGATTGGCTTCGACTCACCTTTATATTTTACTAGATAGGTAGTTGTCTAGACTATATATACGTAGTTTTTTATTATTATTATATGCAATTATAATATGTTTAAAAACCGAATTAAGTTTTTGTGTTAGTACAATAAGCCTACTTTTTGACTAGGGTTGATATGCGGCGTAGCCGCGGGGCAAAGTCTAGTGGAAAATAAGTCTTTGTAGTGAAATAATCGCCTTCCCAACGTTTTTTAAGCTCTTGACAGACATAACTAGTGTCCATTTTTATGTTTTTATTTTGTTATAACGATGCAATTGTAACACAACTGTGACTCTTCATCTGCGTTAGTGTTAAAGATTTTCGGTCTAATCATATTGAATTTAAGGTTTTAAAGAGCACAAACTTCCTCTAACTCAATATGAATAAGACCAATACAATATAAGAAAATAGAATTAATTAGATAGATAGATAAATAACTGCTTGATAATTGTTTATTAGTAAATATGTATTAGGGAATATAGGTAGACAAGAAAAAGAAAAGGCTCTGTCTTGGCATATGACAGAGGAGCAGGCGATAAAAAAATATGAATCACACCACTAGACTGTGGCCGAACTCGTCTTATTTAAAGCTTTAAAAAATAACGTCGTTAACAAATAGCCAAATTAGTGTATAATTGTATATAGGTATCTGTCAAAATTTAACGTCATTAACAATGCCGCATCATGTCATGTCTTTATGAAATGGCGTATGTCAGTCGCAGATATAAGTGATCAGTATATAATCGCAGTGATCAACTCCGACTCGTACGGGACATTTTGTTTGAATATAGCCAAAAACTTTAGACAACACACAGACTTTTGAATTACGTTTGAATATTTGGTTGAATATAGAACATCATTTGTTTGAATGTAGACAATTTTTTTGAATTAAACAATTAAATGTCACCAAACACGAGCCAAAAACTTTAGACAATAACACACAGGCCTTTGAATTATGTTTGAATATAGAACATTATTTGTTTGAATATAAACAATTTGTTTGAATAAAACAATTAAACATCACCAAACACGAGCCAAAAACTTTAGACAATAAACACAGCTGAATTATGTTGAATATAGAAATATTTTTGAATATAAACAATTTGGTTGAATAAAACAATTAAACATCACCAAACACGAGCCAAAAACTTTAGACAATAACACACAGGCCTTTGAATTATGTTTGAATATAGAACATTATTTGTTTGAATATAAACAATTTGGTTGAATAAAACAATTAAACATCACCAAACACGAGCCAAAAACTTTAGACAATAACACACAGACTTTTGAATTATGTTCGAGAACAAAACGGGCTTATTACGTCATAGGCCACCGAATTACGCAATTGACGAGGGGCGCAAAATTAATTAAGGTTTCAAACAATACCTTCAATAGGACTCGAAAATTGTTTGTCTTTAAGTAAAGTGAGGGATAATTAAGGTTTGATGGTTGTGCGTTCTATGGGAATAAAAGAAAATCACGTGAGAATGTTTGGAAATTAAACTAGTTTCAGTGGAAGCTTAGAAGTGAATGGGAATAAATTAGTACAGCGTGGAAATGCTGGTCGCATTTTAGGAAAGCTTCCCACCGACAGTGACCATTTTTATATTTATATAATAGTAGTTTTATTTTTAGATTTTTATATATTATTTATATATTAGTACTGTTACGAGTTAGCGTGACTCGAATTGAAATGCCGTTTGAATTATTACAAAGTTTATTAGAACTATACAAACACATATAACATAGGTACAAATATAACCGAACACAACAAATCCAAACGTAATGCAGAAGGTTGTAATTCAATAAAGCGCGCAAACTCCGTCATTAATAGATTACCGAATGTAGTACACACATCTCGCTTCGATCGTGGTTCTCGCTCGACTCGACTCCCTCGATTAGCTCATTGTTTTATACTGCACAAATGGAATCCGCCCGTAGTGGTCTTAATCCGCAACACCTGGCTAATGATGCTAATGAGCAAGTACAATGGGCTATTCGTAACAAAAATTCATTATCAAAAAGAAGACGATCATATTAGGGATTACAATAGATTAAATCCCGACAGGTATAATGTGTTGGTATAATAGGTTTCAGACATTCAGGTGGATTTTGTTTTTGTCAGGACCTGAGTTGTAACAATGTGTTCAGCCGTAACTTTTTGATGGATAATTTCATATAAATACCATTGTTATCGGATACCACATACGCAATTTAAAAATTAATAATCAAAAATTTTAGCAAGATAGAAACCGACTTCAGGAGTAACTAAAAAGTATAATAAATATTTTCTACAACATCTGGCTTTATAGTTACTCTTGTTCTTGTGTTTGTTGTTGTCGTCGTTCTTTTCAGTTTTTAAAAAGTGAATAATAAAAAAATCTAACTAGAAAGAAACTGACTTCGGGTGTAACTAAAAACCATAATATAAATAATGTCTAAAACATCTTTCCTATTAGTTACTCTTGTTCTTGTTGTGGGCGTCGTTCTTTTTAGTTTTTTAAAAGTGAACAATAAAAAAATCTAGCTAGAAAGAAACCGACTTCGGGAGTAACTAAAAACCATAATATAAATAATGTCTATAACATCTTGCTCATTAGTTACTCTTGTTCTTTATTGTTGTTATAGTTCTTTTTACATATTTTTTTACTTACTTTTACTTAAGCCGATATTAAACGGTTCATTTCTAACTTTCAGTTTGAACAAATCAATCAAATTTATCCATATTAAAGTTAAATTATTCAATACCATTAAATACTGCCGCGTCCTGTCACTCGCTGCCTTTCAACCGAATTGATCCAAATTGTTGATCCGTCTAATATCGGCTTAAGAAATACTTTCAACCAAAATTAATTTGAGCAAGATCCGTGGATTAGTTTTTGACATATAAGGTATGTTAGATTAAATAGCCAAATGATAAACACGGTAAAATAGTCACCTATATAGAACTCTTGATTGCTCGTAGAATAAACGGCACTTGCCGATTTTGAAACAAACATTAAGTACGAACTGAAAGTAATATTCATTGACCTCTAGAGTTCAAATTTTATCTCAACTGAAAACAAAACAATACAGACACACAACATTTTAGACAGAATTAGTAAATTAGTCTACAAAACTAACTAACTCGAACTAAAGTTCTCGTAAAGTAAGCCGCAGTTAATTTCAAGTTAAACCTTGCTTTATCAGCTGCAGTTACAATTCTATTCAGTTGTATTAAATGTCTCTATTACATTTAGTTTCTTGAGTTTTTTTTATTCTTATTATTAAAATAGTTTTCTTATTGCGAAACTATGGTTTTTTTATAATTAATTTTTAAATTAATTACGACGACACACCTTCCATGATCAAATTGATCGTGTAGTAGCAGAAGGTGATGTCAGGAGCCTTAAGAACAGACGAGTGTGCATGACAAGAACTATGAATGTCAAAGAAGCAAGTGAGGTGTGTAAGAATAAGCCTAAATGGCGCTCTGTTGTTCGTGCCTACCCCGCAAGGGACCTGGCGTGAAGTTATGTATGTATGTATGTATGTAATTTTTAAATTAGTTTAGTATTTATATATTATATCTATGGCCTATTTTCTGCATCAGCTACATCGCCTGATTCAATTCGTAAACGTTGTTTTCATTGTTTACTATGATCTGGATGTCTGGAGACACTAAAATAGCTTAACTTGGAAATATATAATAGATAGATAATACTATATTGCTCACCAAAAAAAAAAAAAAAATGCATAATTACAACACTTCTTGGCAAACAACAGGCGGCCTTATGCTAAAAGCGTTCACTTCCAGGCAACCTAGCTTAAAAGAAATTCTTAACTAATCTGGCGATGTAGGTGGAGCAGAAAAATGTAGGACTGTACAATTTAAATATACATACTTACACTATTTTATAAATTAAATACATATATAAATATAATAGTAATATATATACGTATATACAAAATAATCTAGATAAATATATTTGTTAACATTATATGTGACAAGCACTTTATATTAATTAACATAATATAACAATAGATAAATAAGTATATGTAGTATATATTAGACATATTTATCTAAAGACAGATCGTGCTATAGAATTTGTGTGCTTAAACATAAACGGCCTTACTTATAATAATCTCGTTAAGAAACGATTAGGCATCTCTTAAGTAAGAGAATTAGAATCAATTCCTTATCAATGAATATCTCTTTTTTCACTTATAAACATGTATTACTTGTTGTTTACCTAAAAGGAGCACAAATAAATGAAATTTGAATGATTAACTTAGGTTATACCCAAAATATTTGGCTAAAGAGGAGTTTATGGGTAAGATTTTCACTAATCAGTTGCTCAGCAGTTACTTAAAATTTAACAAACGTTTATAAGTAAGGCCAAAAACGTTAAAGAGCACGAAAAGAAATGACCTGTGCATCATCTAGTATTATAGGATTCAGGAGATTTTCAAAATTAAAATAGGCATTATTCTTCTACAATTCTATTCCGTAAATTAATATGGTATACTTTTCTAAATAATTTTCTTCTTTCTGTTTCAGTCCAATTCTCGCCGTGGCAACCTTCACATACGAGATATACGACGACGGAACCCAAGTACCCGTCTGCCTCACCCAAGCCGACACATTCTGGGCAGCTTTATTCTTCATCCTCACAATCGCAATATTCTTCATCGTCCCATTGGCTGTACTCTTGGTACTATATAGCGTCATCGCCAAGAATCTAATGGAAAATCCTGTCATCATTGCTCAGAACAGCAAGAACTCTAATAGCGGAGGCAACGTCATCCGATATAGAAAACAAGTCATCTTAATGTTAGGAACTGTTGTATTGTCATTCTTCATATGTCTATTACCATTTAAGGCGTTAACATTATGGATAATCGTATTCCCACCGGAGACAATAATGTCGTTAGGCGTAGATGGATATTACATCCTTCTATATTTTTGTAGGGTAATGTTATATTTAAATTCAGCCATTAATCCTATACTATATAATCTAATGTCATCGAAATTCCGCGAGGGATTCGTGAAGTTATTAAAGGTAAACAAACTGATGAGATGCGGGAGGAATTTAAGAGAAACGATGCAAAGGCGTGACACTTTCAACACAACGACGTCCACAGGGTTCTCGAGCTCTCAAAACACATCTGACTCATTCTGGAGACGGTATAGCAATAGAACTTCGTCACAGAGGAATGTATTGAATAGAGACAGTAAGAAAGTGAAAGATGAAAAGAAGGTCGGGGAAATAATCAATGTTGAAAACACTAGACGTAATAGTATGAAGTTCATAGCAGCTATGAATGAGAGCTTGCATAGTATACCTAACGCTGATATCGTCGAAAATAATATTGACACTGAGAACAATAAGCAAATACAAATATTAAATTTAGATGTTAAAACTAATGTTTATTCTATTACTTTAGTAAGTGATGGCGTGGAGAAGAATAAGTTTGTTTGTATACCGAATCAAGATAGGGAAAATAAAAATATATTTATATACGATTATACTACTAAGGAGAGTTTTGTGTAATTAACCAATTATATTACTACATTGGGATTGAAATTTGATTAGTTGTGTTTATCTGTTGAGTTTATTTCTTCGTAATTAAAGCAAATTCTTTTTTGTATACTACATATACATGCGGGTTCGATCCTGACCGGAACGCATGCACCTCTTAGTCAGTTTTCTGATCTAATGTGCATATTGTTACAATTACCACGTGCTAAAAACGGTGAAGGAAAACATCGTGATGCAACCTGCACATCGAGATAACCGATGTGTCAAACCTGCCAAGCCGCCTTGGACAAGCGTGGCGGCTATACTGTCCGTTCCCCTTATAATGGGAGGCCCAGCAGTGGGACATTTATGGGCTGAAATTATTATACTACATATATCGTTCATAAAACTTCAATTTAAATTCAAAAGTTTTTATTCAAAATAAATTCCACTGGAGAACACTTTTTGAAGGTCATACAGGTTAAAATTTAATTTTACTTCCTAGTCTATGTACACCGCTTCGCCACATGCTATTGCTGTTAAGGAGAAGAAGTGCCAAGAAACTCCTCAGCAAAACGTCTAGCTAAAATTGTTTTTTTTATATTTCTTATGTAATTATATCTCAAGTTCTTTTTTAAGTTTTATATAGGGGTATGTTACAGAATGACTTTTGAAGAATTAACGGAGTTGTAGCAAACAGTGCATATTCAATAAAACAGAGACACAATAAAAGGATGGAAAAATATTACTATAGTTTTTTTTTTTTAGGTCTTCAAAACTGAACACATTCAGAAACATGTTTAAATACATTAGAAATATAATATTTTTTAATTTTTTTGAATATGATCTTTTATATGAAGACACAGCTTACCTTATCATCTAGAATTTATAGCACTAAAACTGATACAATACAAATGCTAGTAACCCGGTGCGGACGCTTACATGCATGTGCGCACACCCGCACTCAGCATAACATCATAATATTATTATAATAAAGAAAAATAAATAAATACAATAACATAACAAAGAAAAGAAAAAAAAAAGAAAATGTTAAATATTACTGAACACTCAAATGATTTTGTTACAAAAATGTCTTATTTTGTATTTAAATGAAGCAACAGAACCAAAAAATATGTCTATATCGTTGCGGATTATGTTACAACCAGATGTCATGCGATATATAGGGGAATGTTGGCCAATATTAGTCCTGCAAGTAGGTAAGCAAAAAGTTTTTCGATTTTGAACTCGGCTACCCATGCGTGGTACAGAGAATAACATGTTACAATAACATAGTTATAAATATAAAGACATGACGTAAATTTTTTTGCTGCAACATATCTCCTAATATTGCTTACAAGTATGGCGATAAAAACCGTTATACTCGTACAAAATACAGTATAAGAGGTTGGAGCGAGCTGCATGTAAATGAAGTTTTGTCACATAAGTATTCTTCTATAGTGTAGTATCCCTTTTTAGCAAGATCCTTTTAAATTTAGTTTTTAATTAGTGTTACTCTACAGGTACATCACGTACCTAAATCTACTACTGTCATAAGGGGCATCCAGAAATTTGATAAATATGACAAGAGGTGGAAGGGATCCTTTTTGCGACATCTCATTTCAAAATCTAATTTATTTAATCTTTAAAACGCGAAAGTTGAACTATTAACGTAAAGCTTCGAAATATTCCCAACTCTATCCTTATAAGCATGTTGTTTAATGAAGATCATTATATTAATACGTGAAGCAAAAACCTTGAACCCCTTTTTACGAAAATGCGCGGCGAACAGAGGAATATAAACTTTTGCATACTTATAGTTTATATAGAGAAGGAGTGCAGAATGTTTTTTTTTAATTATGCATAAATAAATAATATTAAATGAAATTAATTATTGGAGCTCTATTGGAGCCGAACGGTATTGCATGTGATGATGGCAGGCGCCCTGACGGAATGACTCTAATTCCCTGGCAGCGTGGCAAGCCTTTGGTGTGGGATGCGACTTGCGTAGACACGTTGGACGCATCCCATTTACCAAACACGTCTAGATCGGCCGGTTCGGCGGCGGAAACAGCGGAATCACTCAAGCGGCGGAAATATGCAACCCTCAGTGAGAGTTATATGTTTGTGCCGTTTGCTGTCGAGACGCTTGGTCCGTGGGGTCCTGAGGCCATGAGTCTCTACCAAAATTTATCAAAACGACTCATCGACTCTTCAGGTGATCAGAGGGCTGGTGCCTACCTCGGCCAACGGATCAGTATAGCGATCCAGTGAGGAAACGTAGCCAGCCTTCTGGGCACCTTACCCATAGAAGACGGTGATCTGGGCTCAGTATTCTACTTATAGTCTTGAGGGACTATGGGTAGAATACAATACAAATAAGATAAGTTTTCTTACATTGTATTCAATAGTATGTAAATTTATCATTGTGTTAATAAATAACTTTTCCTTCCAATGAAATGGATCCGACTGGATGGCTACCACCCCTTGTCTAGAGTATGTCGCCATAACAACCTTGAGTTGTGTTCCGGCATTAGTGACCAGGTTCCAGGCTCCCTAAAGAGAGCAGCAGCGCATTCGTAGCACCTTTGGTGTTGCAAATGTCCATAGGCGATGGTAACCGCTGTCCATCAAGTGGGCCGTCTGCCTGTCTGCTGATCTCCTGCAATAAAAAAAAAATAAAAAAATGAAATTAATATAAAAAAACATTGCACACACTATCATGTATTTGACACACACGCATATATACTCTATTGTTTATTATTCAAGTCAAAATAACAGTGTAGCCTTGGCGAAATCTGTGATTATAGAAGTAGTCTTTGATCACAGAACCTTAATAATGTTCAAACTTATAATTTAAATGATTTATTGTCAATTTCGACCACTTGGCGACCACTAGTTACTACTACTAATTACTAATTACGGAACTGTTCTTTTAATTTAATAATTTCTTAATGTAAAATGCAAAATATATCAAGGGCTTCATAACATATAGGCGTATACGCAAAAATGTGCATGTTACCAATTTAGAAAGTGTTATCAGTGTACCTAAATAGACGGGTAATCCACAAATTTCAGTCTTATACAATCAACTAGTTTAGTTTTATTCAAAACTAGCGACCCGCCCCGGCTTCGCACGGGTGCAATGCTGATACAAAATTAAATACACTACAGAAAAACTATGAACGTTGTATATAAAAACATAGCGGCCCGCTCCGACTTTGCACGGGCATCACTACATAGAAACCTCTAAAATTAGCAATGTTGCCTTAGTATATGATGCATGTATTATACATATAAACCTTCCTCTTGAATCACTCTATCTATTGGAAAAACCATATCAAATTCATTGGGTAGTTTTAAAGATTTAAGCGCACATAGGATATAGGACAGAAAGCGACTTTGTTTATACTTGTAGTGATAGTGAAGTGATTTTGTCCCTTGTGTAAAACAGCACTTTCGTCTGTACGCCCATTTGTTATTAAGCCCTCGATATGATGTCGCACTAAGGTAGGAGTCTCACAAGTGTCACCAACTCTGACAAGGACGAAGTAGGGGTCAAAAAAACATTAAATTCGTGTGACGTAATTTGTAAATGGCCATTAAAGGTTTAAGCACTTTCCATCGGACGAAACGTTAGCTCGCTGCTGTACTTCAGTTATATCGCAGGACAATGTAATCCAGACATTCACGGTACTTGTTTCGATATATCTGCACATACGAACTTTGTGTTAGTCGGCTCGCTTGGCGCTTAGCCAACCAAATTAATGCATTAACTTACAAATGTATGATTTATTACATCAATATTATCCTCTTTAGCGGATATGGGAGTGCTTCGAGAACTTTTTTATTATGTCAAAAGTGTTATGATAAATTACACAATTTGTGTGAATAGTTGACGCATGCTTACGAAATCTTCGCGGCCAGTTTTGGTAATAGGCTTTTACCGGGTCATATATTGTTACGAGTTACGCAGGATTCGAATTAAAATGCCGTTGGAATTACAATAGAATTCATTAGAAGTATACAAACACGTATAACATAGGTACAAATATAACTAGACACTACTAGTACAAACTGCACGATTCAATAATACGCGCAAGGTCCGTCACTATATCGCTCATCGAATCTACGTGTTGCTCGTATCGTAATCCTCGCTTGACTGCCTCACCCCTCCGTTCGGGCATTGTTTTATAGTAAACGGTATAATACAATAATCGACTGCGCGGACTGAGTTTTTCCAAGAAAACGTATTTTGTACACCTGGTTAATTATTCCTGCTAACGGCCATAAACGCAAACGATAACAATAGGCTATTGTCTAATTGCAAATTTTAAACACAAGTAAACAAAAGAAGTCCGAATGCGGGAACGGTAATAAACCAGGTGCGCAGTTCTTGGTCGGTATATAACAATAATTTAATTTCTTTCGTATATTTTTTCCTCTTCTTAGTTGGAAATTAACATTAGTTGTATGGAATGTATGCTAAATTTTGACTATCACCATGCAAGAAGTCGTGGTAGCGTAATGGCTGGTGCACGCATTTGAAACTCAAAGGGCGTGAATTCGAATCCTGGCCGGAACGCATGCTCTTGCACTTAGGCAGTTTTCTGACCTCATATTGTTACAATTACGACATGCTAACAACGGTGAAGGAAAACATCGTGTTGAAACTTGCACATCGAGATAACCGATGTGTCGAACCTGCCAAGCCGCCTTGGACAAGTGCGGCGGGTATACTGTCTGTTCCCCTGTAGTGGAAGGCCCAAACCTAGCAGTGGGACGTTTATGGGCTGTTATTATTATGCAAGAAGAGTATCTATTAAGATGGGGCCTCATGTGGGATAATGTTATAGTTATAGGTCGTTTCACGCAGATGTGGCAATGGGTGTAATTCATTACTTGAGAAACAACCTTGTTAATCACGTTATTTTACATTTTATTTATATCTTTCACTTTGACATTTTTTTTTGTTTTCTTGATATTGTTTTATTTCTGTCTTTTTTCAATATAACAAATCAATTAACTTTATACTATTAGAATTGTTGTTGTTTTTAGATTAGCATGCACTTAAATATTTGTATGACGGTATGTAGGTCAAATACAGTGAGGACATCTGACCTTTCTACCATCCTAGTCATAACAATTACCTGTATTTTTACAAATAAAGATTCATTCATTCATTCATTCATTCATTCATTAAATATTGACAGAAACTTATGTATACACACTGACGTGGCTATACGATAACAGCGTCATATATAGATCGATAGATAACACCTTATTGCACACCAAAATATAGAATTACAGAAACAGACCATAATATTTACTAGGCAATACAATAGGCGGCCTTATCACTCAAGGCGATCTCTTCCAGGCAACCTAAATGAGAAAAATTTGAATCAGGCGAAATAAATGGTACAGAAGAATGGCAATAGAATATATATATATATATATATATAGTGGTAATAGTGACTCATCACGATATCTCAGGAAGTATAATACCTATAGACTTGAAAGGCATGGACCTTCCTTTCGCCAAGTAGAGATCCGCTAAGTACGGATTTTACGGCACGCGAAGAGGGCGGGTATGAGCTAGTACATTTATATCTTTGTATGAAGTAAAATAAATAAAAATAATGTAAACAATAAATTAGTTATTAAAGTACTTTTTAAGATGCAAACTTGCGAATTTGAAAATATTGTTGTTAATTTATTAATATTTAAATATAAAGTTTTGTAGAGGGAGCAAGTTCTTGTAATGTGTATTCTTGTAAAATACATATTTTCATGTCGTTCATCCTGTTCAAAAATGTGTCCCGCCATTAATGGCCAGGTTCCAGTAACCTCTTAGAGAGCAGGAGCGCAATTATAGCATCTTTGGTGATGCAAATGTTCATAAGGGATGATAACCGCTTTCCATCAGGCATCTGCCTATCTTTTAAACTCATGCAACCAAAATAAAATTAAAAAACTTTGTCATTTGACTAGAAAAGTCTAAATAACCTATTAATGGAATTTTTCTTTTGTTTCCAAAAATTACTCCATGGATTTTATATACATTAATTTTCCTTAAAAGCATTTTTTAAGATTCATATAAGCCACGTGCCGCCGCACTCTACCTAATATACAGACGTTAGCGGCGGACTGACAGTGTGACGTAGAGTAGCGCTGACAACGTTTGCAAATAATATTATCCCCGCAAATTGCTAATTCGCTGGAACCTTGTCAAATTAACATTCACGTGACGTCATCCGCAACTCGATACGTACGCGTAGTCGCCGGCCAGTGATGCTAACAGTACTGAGTGTTCGGCTACGGTTACATCACCAAAATGGCGGCCAGGCGCAATAGCAATTTTCGAGGATAATACACGGAAATTTACAGAATATACCAGAAGCGCGGTGGCGTAGTGGTAGAGGCATCGGCGATGCCGCATACATATGTGCTAAGTGTTTTCTTGTTTGTTTCAAAATAAAAAATATTACCATTTGCCGATTTTTTTGTTTAGTCATTTTTTCTCTTTGCTTAGAGGCCTACCAAAAAAATGTTTTGCCGTATAAGCTATTTTATATAAAAATTATATATTTTGCATACGTTCAAAGAACACGATGCATTTATTTATATTTACATAAGAGGTTAGTCAAACTAACGTATGACTGTACTGCATATAGACGAAGAGCTAACGGTTGATTTATGTAACCACACTGAAGACAACGCAAGAAGTTTATGTTATGTCTTTCAATTTATGACTGAATGGGTTTAAAAATATGTTTTATCTAATAAAACGATACAAATAATTTTAAAAATATGTTTTGACGGTTTTAAGTGCGGCATTTTATATAACATTTTATTTCTACGTTTCGGCCACTTTAACATTGTTTATTGACACTTGACATCTTTGTCTTCCGCGAAACGCTGAAATAAAAATCAAAGAAAATGCCGCACTTAAAACCGTAATCTCCTAGTTTTGATTATGTGAAAAACTTAACAAAATACTAAAGTTTATAAAGGGAATAAAAAACGACATTTGGAGTGCGTACATTTCAAGAGATTATTAGGGGTAATGGTTTCGTAGGAGTGACAATGATCCACTGCTTTTGTTATTTGGCTACGGGATCCTAAAAAAGTATTTTTCAGACCAGTTTTCAGGCTCAATTTTCCATCACATCAAATAAACGCAATGTCACGGCACTCGTATCGATAATCGACTATGAAAAACGGTTTATGTTTTATAGTCATCAATTTAAACTGATAAAAGCAATCGAATGAATTAGTTGTAATTGCAAAATTAACAAATTGTAAAAGCAAGTAATTTATTATAAATAAAAGTAGACATGCAAATTATTTACAAACGTTTGCATGACAATGATTATGATTATATAGATGTCGATGTCATTTTACCAAAATAACAATGATAATTATCGTTATTTTGGTGAAATTGTATTTTATCATTAACACATGAATTAAAGCCATTAAATGTGAAAAGCGGAAAGAAGGGTTAGAGAATAACGACGCTAAATTATAATAAAAAAATAATAGAAAGTATTGTATAAATACAGTATGATATTTGAAGTTTTTTTATAATTATTGCTATAAAGCTTTTAGCATTAATTTTGCGAATATTACGAGTTGCCATACTAATATTTTTATTTTAACGCGCTTTTTCAGTCTTTACTTTCATTAGTCAAACTTAATACTTGCAGGTTTCACATACCAGCCGTTAGCTCCTCGTCTAATTAATGTACTTAGAGAAACTGTGCCAAGAATGTGAAGTAAAGAACTAACAATTTTTACGTATTTTTTATCAAAATTAGAGGGTATCTAAGAAACAAGATGATAATCAGGTTAAACAACTATAACAATCCCTTAACATTAAAATAGCTTTAGGTAAAACCACATATTTATAAAATTGTATGATGAAATCATGTATGTAATTAATGCCTTGGGTATGAAAATGTTTGAATAAATGTATATTTACAATATGTACATCATGGTTTTTTTATTTATGACCAATTAATAAAATATATCAGAATCAAATCGTAAATCTTACACATGTCACTGTAAACATTTTTTGCAGTATTTTCTGTATCATACCATACAACCTATCCATCGTTACATCTATACAGATAAATAAAATTGAAGTGTCTGTTTGTAATGTCGAAATGACAACTTTTTATATATTAAATGTTGATAAGAGTATATACGATACTTACTAGTATATTAAAAAAGTTTAAGTAAAACCAACATTGCGTCTCGGGACGCCCGACAGAAGCGATAACTTAGCCTGCCTACCGCTGCGTATGTGGGAGAGAAAGGAAAGCCAGACAAACTGGCGCCGTAACGCGTTACATAACGAAGCAGTTTACCCTCCCAAGAGGTTATCACTTCAAAAATAAAATTTTAACGTTTTTGTCTATCTGGATGTTCCGGCTAATCACTGAAACAGTTGGACCGTTTTAGGCCAGACTTTTACTGACAGACAGCTGATGTGATAAGAAGTAAATTAGGCACAGCTAGTAAAGAATAAGAGCCCAGTGACTCCTGACCTTCCTTATTTTCTCTGCAATAATAAAAGTAGGAGGTGGTGCTCTTGTATACTTTCAGTGCTAACGTACCTGATAGTTTGTGCCGACCACGACTGTCGATTTCCAGATACCAGGTGTTAAAGGTAGGTCAAAACTCAACTCAGTTCACTTCAAGTCTCAGGGCTGATTTTTATATGTTTCAAAAAATATTGTGAATTGTAATAAATTAATGCTTCCAAACACTTCTCGTCGGCGGTTATCTTTTCCAGACGCTTTAAAACTCCAAAAAAATCGAATTTTCATTACATATATTCTCAATCTTAATATTTATATGATACGCAGAGAACTACTTCAATCGCCTATGGACTATTAGGACATGCCCAACATCATTGCCCAGGTTCCAGTCTCCCCTTCTAGGAGAGCAGCACATTTGTACCACTTTTGATGTTGCAGGTTCCAATCTTCCCTTCAAGGTCGGCAGTATATTTTTAGTGTACACAAAATAGTTACATATAAAACTATGAAATAGTTAAGTGATGATGTACAAAGGCGAGCTTTACCCTAAAGAATTTCTTCCAGCAAACCTATGGGTTAACCGAGAAGGGGAGAAGCAAAAGGCAGGGTTAAGTTAATTAAAGCTTAAAAGCATAAGTATATGGGTTCTCTTATTTAAATGTACATTTACTTATCTGTAAATAAATAATTACACAATAAAATACATATACATACATATTTTCATACATTTGTAATAGGGTACAATTTAAATGTTCACCAAAAATATTTTTTGTCCCTTAGACTAAGCACCAAATAAAATATATTACTTCATATAAATTTAATCCACTCTATACCGAGGTGCCTAAAAAACAATGTTTTACGTTCCAAAATAAGTATACACTCATCAGAATAATTGTACGTTTTGTATTTAAACTCTTTTTGCTTATCAAAATGGATAAATGACCACCAAATATTGTTTTACTAAAACACTAACATTCAGACCGAAAATTACAATTCTAAATAGTTTAAGTGTAATCAAATTATCGAACCTGAATCCAAGAGTGGAAAAAATACATATTCAATTAATAATCGAAGTTTGAAATTCACGACAATGATCTGGTAATTTTGTCGCCGAGACGTTTTTTTACGTTTTTTGACGGGATTTATTTAGATAGGAGACTGCATGTATCCGAAAATTTAAATATGTGGAGTTTTAAACAGTCGGTTAGGTTAGGTTATGTGTAGACCAAAGCGCACGAGCCGAGCGAACGAAGCGAGCGTGCCGCGGCAGCGGCCGCCGAGTGCCAGAACCGACTGTAACCATTCACTATTTATCTTATATATAAGTGAAATATTAGTGAAAAACAACGCAATATTATATTTGATATTAAAAATGATTGTACGTTCGACCATTTACTTTTTTTGCCTCAGCAAAAATTACTAAATTGGAAGTGGAGAAACAAAATATTGGTAATATCGACTTAGCGATAATGTAAAATATTTGGTCAGAAATTAGCTTTAAAGGCGTTTATATATTTTTATGGCATAGCATAAAAAGGAAAATAGCTTCATTTCTACAATACTTCTGGAAACACAATTTGGTGAGCATTTATCCATTCTGGTAGGTATTTCGAATTTATTGGTAGTAAAGTAGGTGCATTTCTGGTAGGCGTTTAAACACAAGCCTTTGTAATATGGGTGTGAGTAGTTAAGCGGTGTAGAGAGGGGGCTACAGATTCCCTGAAGCTACTTCCGATTTTATGCCATTTCTCACTTCCGCCCCAGGAGCTTGAGACTTGCTCTAGCGATCTCCACTCTATGCCAGCTGGCTAAGGCAAGCACGGAGGTGGGGCCTTGCCTTGTCTTCCGGAGGTGGCTACGAGGTATCACTACTCACCTACATCTTCGCCACAAAGCCCACCATGCGGGTATTATTATTTAATTATTAGGATAGATTCGTTTAATTTAGATTAATCTAGCGGTTAAAGCATGTACATACATACATACATACATAACTTCACGCCAAGTCCCTTGCGGGGTAGGCACGAACAACAGAGCGCCATTTAGGCTTATTCTTACACACCTCACTTGCTTCTTTGACATTCAAATTTGAAATCATTTCTTTCTTAAAGCATGTAGAGGGAATGAATGATAGGAGAATTACAAAACAAGTGAAGACAGCATTAGGATTAGTAGAGTTGGTGCCTGTAGCTTGTGACGTACATACCACGATCATATAGCAGTGTTTCAAACTGTGGGTCGCGACCCCTAGGGCGGTCGCAGAGCCTGACTCAGGGGGTCGCCTGCAAAAGGGAAAGGGCAATTTAAGTTTATACCTCATACTTAGGTACTTGCTATGCTCAGCAGCTTTTTGCAGAGTACAGGCCGTAATAATGAATATACATACATACATACATAACTTCACGTCAGGTCCCTTGCGGGGTAGGCACGAACAACAGAGCGCCATTTAGGCTTATTCTTACACACCTCACTTGTTTCTTTGACATTCATAGTTCTTATCATGCACGCTCGTCTGTTCTTAAGGCTTCTGACATATAGGTAATATGTGTAACAAAATAAGGAAAGACATGAACGTAGTCATTTAAATTACTAACTTTTTGTCTGTCTATGGTCCAAGGGGGTCGCCAAAATTTTTCAACTTGTAAAGGGGTCGCGTATCCAAAACGATTGAAAAGCACTGATATAGCAAAAGTGTTCAATAGGGACAAGTAAAAAGCATCTGAAATAAACGTACATGTCTCACTCTTTTCTTTCACCATATCTCAATTAATTGGGGTCTGCACAATATGTCTCTTCCTTCCACGCTCCTCTATTCTGACATACATCTTCTGTCACATCACAAATCACCATATCCTCCTTCACACAATCCATCCATCTTTTTTTACTCTTTATATTTGTACCCAAAAATTTGTCAGGATAATGTGATGCTGTATAGTCTTTGCCTACCCCTACAAGAAACAAGTGTGATATAGTATTGTTACGAGCTACAGGACTCGCATTAAAATGTCGTTGGAATTACTATATAATTTATTAGAACTATACAAACACGTATAGCACAGGTACAAATATAACTGGACGCAACCAGTGCAAACTGCACAATTCAATAACACGCGCAAAGTCCATCACTATATAGCTTATCGAATGTAAGTCTTGCTCCGCGTATCGTAGTCCTCGCTTGATTGTGTCTCCCCCCAAGTTCGGGTATAGTTTTACATTAAAGTGTACATACAATACAACAATCGACCGCGTAGGCTGAAGTTTCTGAGAACACACCTGCGGCTATAAACAAGTATACAATAATAATAGGCTATTTTCTAATTGTAAATTTTAAACACAAAGTAAACAAAGGAAGTCCGAATGCGGGAAAGGTATAAACCAGGTGTGCATCAACTTTGTCGGCATGTAACAATATACATACGTATATAAATGTATATACCCCATGTACCCCTGATGAATATAGTCGTACCCCTTTAACGGAAAGAAAGATGATTAATATCCATGTATAAACTCAGCAAACACTGCCTATTTATCCCGTATTTTCCTCGCAAGAAATCTGTCATAGCAGGATACCGTTTTTTCATACATTGAGTCCATTATGTTTTGTTTGTATTTAGCCCCTCGTTCGCTTTATTTATCCCCCATTTGTCAACGTCAAGGAAAGACAAATGGCTCGCATAGGCCGCCGTCTCAAAAAATGTTTGGAGACACACTCCATTGCTGACTAATTAAGGTATGAAGGCAATTTAGATATACTACTTCTTTTAAACACATTTGTTATCTGAGGTAGGAACTGAGGAGTCAATGAGTCACTTTGATAGATCTTCGAAGAAGCTCTTGACCTCAGGACTACACGATCAAACGACAACAAATGGTACAAACATATAACTTTCACCGAAGGTCACTTGAGTAATTCAGCTGACTCGGAACGTTTTGAAAAGCAAAGTTGCGGGCATGTCCCTGTACAATGACATAGTAGAAATTATTATTTTTTATTTCATGCTGGGATGAATCCACTAGTAGAGGACAACTGAAATTATCCCAGCAATATCTTCACCATGGCATCTCCCAGGCGTTTAATGCGTCGTTTAAAAACGGCGTACTGATATTATCCCAGGATTTCATTTTTGTTTCAAATAATAAGCAGAACAAAAATAGTCGGATAAACAAAGGAAAAGAGTTAACGGGCGTCTAAATCTCCATACCTAATGGATTATGAGAGCTTGATTCCTTTTGATTAATCTGAAAATTCAGAATCGATGGCACCAGTGACATACAATAAATTACATGACAGATAAAAGTCCATATTATTTAAGAGACACCTAAAGTAATTTTTCATAATTAAATGCTATTACAAAATTGAGGATTATTCAAGTGATAAATTCTGACGATTATTAACGTATTCTGGTGTAATTATGTAATGGTTTGTTTGTTCAGCAGAGTTCAGCAGACACACAGACTGCCCACTGGATGGAAAACGGTTACCATCGTCTATGGTAATTTGCAACACCAAAGGGTGCTACAAATGCGCTGCTGTTCTTTTAAAGGACTGGAACCTGTCACTAATGCAGGAACACTTCTCCAAGTTGGCATACTTTAGACCAGAGGTGGTAGCTGTCCAGTCGGGCAAATACCCTACCACCCGGCTGTGGGTTGTTTTGTCGCTTCTTACGACAGGCCGCCCGCTCATAGGAAACTGTATTTTTTCTCAATGTAAAACAATGCAAAAAAGTTTTCGGATGTCTAAACCTAATGGGTATGAGAACTTGATTCCAGCGACAATCTGAAAGCTCGGAATTTAAAATTTGAATAAGAACTTCTACATTCGACATAAAATTTTCTAAGTGCCATTCAAAAATATTTCAAATTTACATCAGCGTGCTGATCGTCGATTTTCTTCATAACGCCTCGGATATCCAGTGCAAACGGCGTCGAACGATCTCTCCGTATGTTTTATTCAGTTGAGAAAGCGTTCCAGCCACTAATATTCACTGAATGTGACACTAGTTCAGCTGAAAATTGCATGAATATTGACTTTTTATCTCTCCATTGATATTAGTTCCGTTTAAGAAATAGATTTAAAGCTGTGGTTATTGAATTTGAAAAATGATATTTTGCCCAATTTTATTTTTAAAATTTTCTAATAATGAACGATTGAATGAACCTGAACACGGTAATTAATCTATAATTGGATGCAACACTTGTTATTGCTGTTTCTAATGATAGAGTTCAGCCGTTCTAAGAAGCCCTGTTTGAAGTTTTATATCAAAATCAAAATTATTTATATAAAATTAAAATATGTACCATAATCTGCGTATTTCTTTAGAAACGTAACACGTGACACATTATCTTTGTCGACTTGTCGACACTTTTTTTAAACATTAGTGACGTGACTGCCTATTGACGTATAATCGAATAGTATTAAACATCGTAATTAAGTTATGAATCTTTTCTATATTGTAAAGATCAAAAGGGCAATGAAACATAAAATACATTTTTTAAATAATAAATTGGTTTATTTTAGTCGCATCGGTAATGTGTGACTTGCTATATGAATCACAATTTTTAAATTATTTTTAATTAAATGAAAGACTTAATATTTTGTTATATAATATAATTCTTGGTGGCAGTTGCTTCTTCCAAATAGAACTCAATGTGAGCACTGTGAAGCGAATGAGCAAATGTGCTTCTATATTCCACGTTCCGTACGACGCCTAGCTGCTAACTGTGCGAGCTATAGGCGTCGGCGGTATGCGGGGTGTGGAGAGGTGTGCTCCGACGGATCAGAGGGAGAGAGAGACACTCTCTGTCCGCAACAATAATCTTATTATAAATTACCATGTTTAAAACCGTTCAAACGTTGTTTTATTATGAAACATCAAGCTTCCAAAGTTGTGCAAAATGTCTCCATGTAACTTTCCGAAAGAAAGGGAATATAAAAAACAAAGATATATATGCTAATATTTCTCCCTTGTTTCGGTTTGTGTCAAATTGTGCCATCACATCTCAATTGCTGGCAGCAAAAATACCTTTGTTGACGCCAACGCGAATAAATCATTTCTGTATTATTTTTAGAATAAAAACTCTATACATCAAGCGTTTGGATGAGAAATAAATTTGGTATTTCATTACGAATGCCGACGTTTTAGCATTTTTCACGTTTTTTCGGCTGCCAACCGGCGACCAGTACTAGGCACCATATTCCGTAAAAACAGACTTCAAATGTGCTAGGGAGGTGAGAATGTCGAGATATATTTTATTCTGTAAAATCATCCAAAATACAACGAGATTATAGTTCAAAACTTACACTGGTTGAATCATGGAAAAATGTTTGTTTGCTACTAACGCAACTTCTTCATAAAACCTCATTACATCAAAATATTATATTATTAAAATCACTCATGTCACTCGCCTTACATACGTCTAAACATCAATAAATATTCATTGCTATAAAATCTAAAACTAGATATAAAACTTGTAAAACCATAAATATATATGTCGGAGGGAAGCTATAATTATTGGATGTATTGTTGACTGGATGTATAACGCACAATATCATTTGTTTACATTTTAATTACTTCTAAAATTCTTAATTTAATTTAATTAGATTTGTTAAATGTTTCTATAACTTAAAGATCGTTCTAACCTAATAAAAGTTATGAATGTTGTAATTTAATAAACGACCAATGAGAGCAGAGCATGTCTAGAGCGGAGTCAGCGCCCTCTATACTTTGAGTAATATCCACTTGGGTAGACTGAGGAGTTTTTGTGGCACATTGGGTTGATGGCAGCAGGTCGAGTTGGACCTTAGAGTATTTTTAAAGAAAGTGTTTTAAGTTAGAAGTATGAGCGGGTGCCCTGAACCCGCTGCTCGGTCTAAACTATGTCATAATGTTGATCAAATCTAAATTAAAAGTGTATAAACCGTGGCTATTGTGTTTTATGCTCGCATTTTATCCTGATGACGCCCACTAAACCTGCAATAACTAAAGATGTCGTGAGAACGAGGCCGTTCTGCGACATATATATATAAATTCGAAGCAGATTTTTCAATTTCATATAAACACAAAACAATGTTGTAGCATTAAAGAAATAAAGCAAACAATATTGACTATTAAGCTATTCCATAAAAGATAAAAGCCATTGTGTAATATTGATGAGAGTCACTAAGTACTATATGAATGCTTTTGGCACTTGACCATCTGTCTGGAACGTCTTAAAATGATAGATGATAGCTAATCACATATGAATAATATCCAAATTCTCCCATACAAAAGGCGTTATAGATTATTTAGCCGGATATTATACTGTAACTTGCGATTCTGGATGTTGCGGACCGTGTTGGATTATATTTCGGTACAGTAAAATACAAAGAGCGAAATTCATTTGGCAAATTAAGCTACAAAAATCTAAATATAACTTTGGTTTATTTTATTTGTATAAATACCTAATCCGACCTGTGTCGCCTTTGGCAAATAAACTCTTTCTTTCTTTCCTTTTTATTTGTTGTTTTAATTTAATACATTAAATTAATTAATTAATTTACCATGACTTGCAAAATCGGAATTTTATTAGTGAGCTATGGACTGTAAAAATGATATTTGGGCGCGAAATCCGTTCCTTCTTCATGACTGTAAAAAATAAGTAATAAAATAAAAATCCTGTATACGCTTCAAAAATGAGGATTACGCCCCAAAAAAGGACAGCTTTTATCCCACAAATAGATAGGTATATATTTTTACTTGAGGGAAAGCAATTAAGCCAATTATGATAAAATTCATTATATCGAAGGCTTCATAATAAATCGGCGTATACGCAAAATGCCATTTTTTTTGTTATTTACTAAAATTTATGCATGTTACAATTTAGAAAGTCTTACCAGTATGCAAGTGCACCTAAATAGAAGGATAATCCAAATTTCAGCCTTATACAATCAACTACTTTTGTGTTATTCACAGTTTTGTCCCTTGTGTGAACTGCACATTTGTCTGTGCGCCCATTTGTTATGAAGCCCTCGATATGTACACTTGCGTAAATTAGGTTGGTTATAAAACGTCTCTGGTCCTGATAATTGATCCTGATCCTGCTATTGGACAGTTTTCGAAGTATTTTAATTCGAGATTTACGTAAGCGAAGCCGCGTAGAAGGCCTCGATAGGATCCACATAATTAAAGTCTAGCGAAAAACTATCGATAAAATTAACATTACGGTGCGCATCACTAATGATTCAATGTGTTTGTCGGCCAAAAGGCTATTTCTCTCAATCAGGGAGGGCCTCGAAACCTTTTGTTATCCAGATTTAAGTACATAGTCTATCTTTGTTCTGATGATTAAGCAAGAAGTATAAAAAAGTAAAATCCCTTTCAAGCTAATGTAAACAAGTATGTACGGGCTAGCAACAGCCGTACAATGCATGTGTCGGCGTAAACCGCTGACACGGCAATGTACGGCTGTTGCTAGCCCGTACAAGGTATGTATATGGAAACGTAGTAATAAATAACAAAAAAACATACAAAAATAAGTATTTTGTGTGTCTAGAATCATAGAATAGAATAGAATATTATTTATTGCATAAACTGTCACATACATATAATTTAAAGGAGATGTTGTGTTTTTGTTGGAACGACAGTTTATCCTTTCGAACGTGCAATACAGGCAGATTATAATGTTGCCAGGCCATTATAAATATAATACTATTATTATATTGTCATATTTTTTTCTGTTATTTGTCACAAAATTTAAAAAAAAGAAATGTAACTAACATTATTAAAAGAGCCCCCGCTCGAAGCCCCCTCACCAACACGTCGAATACAACCGACGTAGTTGAAGGAAAACGACGATAACATTATTAAAAATATATATACAAATCTAACATTAGTTAAGTAGTCAATAAAAAAAATTGATAATAGTAGTCTAGTCAATAAAAAAACATTTTGAAGTTATACTGAACTAGAGTTTACCCCGCGGCTGAGCCGCGGGTTAACCTCTAGTACGTCTCTTGTTTATAGAGCAAGTGCTACAGGTTATATTATATTACATTTTTATGTATTTGCCCACGGAACGTTCACTTCATTTTATATCGCTAATTATACCATCCCCCGTCTATCTCTGTCAACAAAATAAATTACAAAACTTGACCAAAAAGGCCAAAATGGTCTAAATGACCAAAAGACCACAGTGACCGACATGGCCAAAATGACGGAATAGGCAAAAACGACCAAATAGGCCAAAATGACCAAAAAGGTCAAAATGACCAAATAGGCCAAAATGACCAAATAGGCCAAAATGACCAAATAGACCAAAATGACCACATAGGCCAAAATGACCAAATAGGCCAAAATGACCAAATAGGCCGAAATGACCAAAAAGGCCAAAATTACCATAAAGGCCAAAATTACCATAAAGGCCTAAATGACCGAATAGGCCAAAATGACCAAATAGGCCAAAATGACCAAATAGGCCAAAATCACCAAAAAGGCCAAAATCACCAAATAGGCCAAAATCACCAAAAAGGCCAAAATGACCAAACATGAAAAATTACCAAATAGGCCAAAATGCCCAAAAAGGTCAAAATGACCAAAAAGGTCAAAATGACCAAAAAGGCCAAAATGACCAAATAGGCCAAAATGACCAAAAAGGCCAAAATGAAAATTATCCCTTGTCCATCCTCAGTATTTAATTTACATACGTACCGAATATCAGCCAAATCGGCCCATTAGTTCTTCCGTAAAAGCATAACAAACAGAAAGACAAATATATTTTTATCCCGGAAACTATCCCACTTTTCGGGATAAAAAGTATCCTATGTTCATTCTCGGTATCGAAAACATATATATAATGAGTTTCAGCCAAATCGGTCCAGTAGTTTTTACGTGAAAACGGAACAGACAGACAGACAGACAGAGTTACTTTCGCATTTATAATATTAATAGGGATAATAGGGATTCAACACGAAAATAATTATTTGAATAGGTTGTTAAACAAAAAAGTTACGGTAGTAGCAATGTCTAAATCACTACAATTATATTATATATTAGGTTTTGAAGAATCTCGTGCTATAATATCTTCGGTATCCAAGATGTGTAGTGATGAAATTCATATGAGACCTTTTGACCCATTTCTGTCTATAATTGATGGAAGTGAAGGTCTGAAGTTCCGACTAAAGGCCACCACGCTTCGTGAACTACAAGGACCTATATCTATAAAGAAATTCGGAGTACATATTGTTACGAGCTACACAGGACTCAAATTAAAATGCCGTTGGAATTACTATAGAGTTTATAAGAACTGTATAAACAGGTACAAATATGACAGTAGAAATTGCACCATTCAATAACGCGCGCAAAGTTCGTCACTATATCGCTAATCGAAAGTACTACACACGTCTTGCTAGTATCGTAATCGTCGCTTGACTAGTGGGAGGGGTGGGACCCTCTGTTCGGGCATTGTTTGTATTGTATACTAAACTGTATAATACCGACAAAGAGGACGTGTTACGTGGGGAACAAATGTCTAGCCATGCCGCCTCCGCCAGGTCCCGGTCGAAGGGGTAGGCCCAAGAAATGCTGGCTTGACGTTGTGAGGCATGACATGCGTACCAACGGTCTCAACACAAGGGATGCCGAAGATCGCGCGAAGTGGAGAAGAAAAAGTAGGAAAGCGGACCCTGTTCGTCGAAGTGATCGCTCCGAACGCAACCGGGATTTAACGCTCGGATGATGATGATGATGACTAAATTGTATAATAACGACAAAGGGGCCGCGTTCACTGAGTTAATCCGCACATCTGGCAAGCTTCGACGCAATACAATAAAAACAAAGATTAGTTCGACACTAATGACGGCCATAAAATAAGTACGACAACAATAGGATGTTTTAAATTTTAAACACGAAGTAAACAAAAGAACTCCAAATGCAGGGAAGGCAATAAACTGCGTTTTACGACAGCTAGGTGTACGTTTTTGTCGGTATGTAACAATATATTCTGTAATATATTCCGACTTAAACTGAAAGAAGTAATAAAACACTTTGCTATTGAGTTTATAAAGTTATCAAACGAGCTTCCAAAATTATAACAGTATAATAAATTCAAATGATATGCCGATAACTTCTAGAACGTTTCTGTTAGTCTACTCGTATGTTGTCTATGTAGTCACTTATTCTGTCAGTTATATTCAGCCACTTTACAAATTTATGGGGTTCCGTAGAAATTTTAGTAAAAATAGGGAGACAGAGAGAGAGAGAGAGCGAGAATTATAACATTTTATTGCACACCAAAATATACAATTACAAAATCAGACCATATTTACAATATTTTGGCGAGTGACGGTGAAACAATCTAGTTGGTTTAAGAACTTTTAGAAAAAGGTATAAGATTCTGGAAGGAAAGACAAGGACAGATACATTTTAGAAAGGGATAGACGATGCACCATATTTCTAGAATAGAAGGTTCGGGAAGCAAGAGACAGAGATAGATAGATCTTAGAAAGGGATAGATGATGAACGAAAGTTCAGGAATAGAAGGTTCAGGAAGGAAAAGACAGAGAATTTATATATATACAATAATATATTTCAAAATACATAAATTATCTTATACTAATATATATAAGCTGATGAGTGTGTATGTTTGTTTGATTGAACGTGTTAATCCCAGGAACTACTGGTCTGATTTGAAAAAATCTTTTCAAATCCCATTTATCGAGAAAGACTATAAGGCTATATATTATCACGCTAAGACTAATTGGAGCGGAGCACCAATGAAAAATGTTTAAAAATCGGGAAGTTTTGAAAACAAATTCTACGCGGACGAAGTCGCGGGCACAGCTAGTTTACAATAAATGTATAAGCATGATTATATTGTGATGTAATTGATGTACTTAACTCGCCAATCCACCTTACAAGCGTTGCGGGTACGCTTCCGTTCTCTTATACATGGGAATCCAGACCCCAGCAGTGGGACGTCATCTGTGGTCGCTTTATTGGTGTCATCCTTGCAATTGACTAACAAATACCCCCAGTTTAAAGGCCGAGAGATCCGAGGGTATGCGTAACACATTCCCCACAATTATAAAAATAAGGTAAATAAATTCCAGCTTACGTAATCTTATAAATTTCTCGGTACTCTCCCTTGAACAAACTGAAAGGGTTTCTGTATGAAAATAGTACGTTATGAACGGAGTGGGTTAATTAAGTTTCTCATTTATTAGGTTTAATTGCGAAGTTTGAATACAATTTCATAAGCTGCTGTATACACCAATTTTACAGAATGTTTCTTTTCGGGTTTAAAATTAACAGCTGAGGCTTTCACAGAGAATTATGTTATGAACACATTTTGGCAAATTGGTAAATTAATGGTGGCCATACACCATGCTGCCTGTCAAGTAGAACTGACCATGTGTGGGCGTGGATTGGCATGACAATTACACTTGACAGAACAATAAATTCAATTATTTCTGCTTGATCATACCGATTGGATCATGGTGATTGGATCGTGTAGGTCATCGCGTTCCACAGTTCAGTTGAGTGAAGACTTTTTTGCTCCTTGTTTTTTTATTTCTTTCTCTTGAGTGTTCGGTCTTCGCCTATAATAAGTAGATAAAACATCGCTCCACTGATTTTGTTGTACCCTCTTACTGTGTGAGGTGACGGCCCTAGCACAATAGGGTAAGGGTAGATATTTTGAACACTTACTGTCAACGAGAAAAGACATAAATCCGTGCACTCATATTTTCGAAGTGAAACTTCTATATAGACGGGTTCTTAGGATTTTACTATCACGAAAAAGTGCTACGGCCGCATGAAGGAGCGACATAAATTTAGACTAGATGTTGTGAGAGGCGGCATCACTTTAGAATAACTATGGATGCGTTTTTTTAGCTCCGGATCGAATTCAGTATTCATTCATTCATTCATTCATTAAAATGTAACTAACGTAACCAAATCATTATTTGCAGTAAACCAACGAAAAATCGAAATGTGTGCTGGGACACTTAGTACAGGTGAAACCTCAACTGACAAGTGGCAAAACGAATCGCAACAAAATTTTAACTTGAAGTTTTACGGGCAGATTGTTAATATTCATGTCCGATTTGAAAACCTGCCTGTAAAATTTCAAGTTTTTTTTTATTATTTTTTATTGCAGGAGTTCAGCAGACAGCCAGACGGCCCACTTAATGGAAAGCGGTTACCATCGCCTATGGACATTTGCAACACCAGAGGTGCCACAAATGCGCTGCTGCTCTATTAAGGGAGACTGGAACCTGGTCACTAATGCCGGAACACAACTCAGGGTGTTATGGCGACATACTTTAGACCAGGGGTGGTAGCCATCCAGTCGGGCGAATGCCCTACCACCTGGCTGTGGGTTGTTTTGCCGCCTCTTACGACAGGCCGCCCGGCCGCAGGAAAAGGTATTTTTTCTCCGTTCCTGCACGGATAAAAGTTAAAATTTCGTTGCGATTCGTTTTGCCACTTGTCCGTAAAAGTTTCACTTTTACTACGTGTCCCAGCATTCATTTGCTACAACTCCATTAATTCTTCAAAAGTCATTCTGTAACATAATTCTGTATAAAACTTACTAAAAATAGAACAACAAATACAAAGAAAAATATTTTTTAACTAGACGTGTTGCTGGGGAGTTTCCTGCCGCTTCTTCTCCTTAACAGCAATAACAAGCGAAGCGGTGTACATAGACTAGGAAGTAAAATTAATTTTTAACCTATATGTATGACCTTCAAAAAGTGTTCTCCAGTGGAACTTATTTTGAATAAAAACATTTTAATTTGGATTTTTTCTATAAACTAAATGTGAAAGTGAACTGTAGGCTGGCAGCACTTGGTTTTATCCTCGGTGTAGCGAATATCTATAGACCGTTGTAAAACCATATTCCATTAGTTAAAACAGTAGCGGATTTGCCCTAAGGCCCAGGAGGACCGGGCCTATGGTCGACAGATATTAGGGGCGGCCAATCGTGATAAAAAAAACCAATATATAACAAGAAATAACTCAAAGTACGTAAATATCATATAGGCTCGCGCACATTATGGTGGCCGCAGGCTGCACTGCACCGCATCGTATAACATTAATCTTCCTAAATCACTTTTGTACTTTTTATAAATAAAATGTAGATAATATAATGAAGTAATTATTTCTTTCAAGTAAATTCATTATGTGTTCAATATGATGGGTGCTAAGAAAGGGGTGGTTGGTACTTACTACATGGCCTAGGGCGGTCAAGATTGCAAATCCGCCACTGAGTTATGACTTTTGCCAGCGTCGCAAATAAAAAATGTGAGCCGTCACGGGACGCCTGGCAGATGTGAAACATCGACATTATTAATATCGAGCTCAGTGTAGATATATACCGTAGACTGTATATATATACCATCGCATGCCGTGGCGACGCGTCGCCACGGCATGCGTCGCCACGCCAGAAATCGGGTTTACGTGCGGCTATAGATGTTTCACATCAAAAAGGTTTAATGTTATTTAAGTACAAAATAGCATTAGCCATAAGACAGGAGTCCGTAAGATACCAAAAGCCAGAATATCTATCGGGACAAAGAGAGCCATTCATCCGCGACGTAATACCGATGGCCTGAGGCGATAAATCGCGCCCTGAATGGCCGAGGCTTGATTGAAAATCATTTATGGCTTGTCTTAAAGCTCATTCCAGCTTTCAGGGTTTATGGGGGTTACTTGGACGATGTGTAAATAAACGATTTCATTATTCATATAATTTCTGTTGTTAATATAGATAGATAACACTTTATTGTACACCATTACAGAAAACGCCGAAAAACAGAAAAACTTATAGCCTAAAAATATTCTAAATGTGCACAATGCCCATTCAGGTCTTATCTCTAAGAAGCGGTCTCTTCTAGACAACCCGCGGCAGGAATAAAACAGATTATATTGCTCAAAGGTGGTATACATAAATGTTAGAGGATATGCAGTTACTTACATATATTTTATACTTAATAGACATATATAAATACACCTATCGATATTATATACATAACTAGCTGTCCCGGCAGACGTCGGTCAAGCCGTTTCGGAGGAGTATGGCATCGAAAACTGTGACACGAGAATTTTATATATTAGATATTAATAGGTTTATTTATATATGTCTATTAAGCATATATACTCTTACACACATACATAAATATATACAAAATAAACATACATATACACATATATAAATATACGTAGAAATATCAAACATTACTAATTAACTAATTTATGTTGTAAATATAGATAGATAACACTTTATTGTACACCATTACAAAAAACACAGAAAATCTTATAGCCTAAAATATTCTAAATGGGCGATCTTATCGCCAAGAAGCGATCTCTTGCAGACAACCCGTGGCAGGTATAAAACATATATTGGTCCAAGGTGGTACTACTACACAACACAAATACAAATGTCGTCACAAATGCAACGCCGACGTAATCCGTAACACCTGGCCAATGATGCAGCCGCAAGCGGCAGTAAACGAGTACAATAGGACAATAGGCTGTTCTCTACAATTACTAGAAACGTATACTAATAAATAAGTGAACAAAAGAAGACAATCATAAAAGGATTACAATTAGTTGAAATGCTGACAGGTAATGAAATGTGCTTTTACAGATTTCTACGTGGAATTTATCTTTGTCGAGGCCTAGGTTGTAACAGTATGTTTGTTTACACTATAGTAGAATTATTTTGTCCGTCCGGTCACAAATAATCGGAGCGGTGAAGCGAGTATCGCGCTCTCTCTTCCACTCACGGGCCTTATGGGCGGGCATAGTGATGCGCATTATTGGTAACGATAAGTGTTATCGATAATGTATTTAGTTTTGTCATTTTGTGGTTTAGTGATAAAAAAAAGATAAAATAGATAAAACAACGCATTTATTAAGATAAGATTAATATTGATTTAAAATAAAATATTAATTAGGTATCTATGTATTAAAAAACTATATGTACAAAAGTTTAGAATGTAACAAGTTATATTAAAAATACATATAAATACTTATATCTCAAGTTTAAAATTATCAACAAAAAAGATAATGATTTTTAAAAAATGATAAAATTTCTTTGATGAGAATGAGTTTTTATCTATAGTGGTGTTGTGCCCGCGCAACACGCTCACCGCCTTAGCCGGGCTGAGGCCGAGCTATGATTTATGGCCCAAACTGCACGGACAAAATAATTCTACTATACTCGTAGTATATAAATTTACAGAGTGATTTATTATACTTGCCAAGTGTATTTTTGTGTTGCAAAGTGGACTACGTTCTGTTGACGTCTGCAATGGGCTGTTTAATGTTCTGCGTCGACTGATTACATTTTACAGGAGATTTATTCGTCTGTTATTCTTTTAATGAAATTGCAGTGTATTTTTTTGGAATGGAATAAGTAGTATTCTTCTCTTATATATAAAAATTAATGTTTGTCTGTATGTCCTTTATAGAATCGTAAACTATACATTTGATTATGTGATGATCTTTAGCAAAGTTGTTGTGCATGAGCCAGAGATTTCCGAGTTGGTTCACAATTGGACCCGGTAGGTGGCGTTGCGGTCGGCATATCGATTGAAGCTTTTCCGGGCAGGACGACGTCTGCCGGGACAGCTAGTGTTACATAAAAAAGATCAGGCGTTAAATAACATCAAATCGAATCCAGGTGGTAGGGTATTTGCCCGATTGGATGACTACCACCCCTGGTCTAGGATATGCAGCTACCAGCCATAACAACCTTGATATATGTTCCGGAATTAGGGACCAGGTTTCAGTCTCCCTTAAGAGAGCAGCAGCGCATTTGTAGGACATTTGATGTTGCAACTGTCCATAGGCTATCATAACCGCTTTCTATGAAATGGGCCCTCTGTCTGTTTGCTGAACCCATGCAATAAAAACGGTCAATATAATATACTCCAACTTGTAAATAGTGAAATTGGCCCAAAGTGCACTACTAAGCAGTGGCGTAGCGTAGGGCCGCCCCTCCCGCTCCGGGCGGCAGTTTTTAGAGGGTGGCAAAATTTCACGAAAAACAATTCAAATATTGGACTATTTCATGTTTTTATAGCAATTATTTCTACTTAATTTGGACCGATTGAAAAGAGCACGGAATTTTTCATTACTTATTCTGTGATGAATTCGGGGAATTCCCTTTCATTGAATGATTTTGTAGCGACTGCTGGCAAAACAAAAGAAAAAGAATTATCAAAATCGGTTCAGTAGATCCAGTGATTACCCCCTTCAACGTCACAAACACACTAACTTTATAATATTAGAATAGATATGGTATATGCATTAAATTGAAATACCTAAATAAAAGGCGGCAATATTGTCTTCCGCCCCGAGCAGCCGTCACCCACGCTCCGCCGCTGCTACTGAGCTTGCCAAATTATTCCCCATATGTAAATCGATAATAATATCGAAATTTAGATAAGTTCAGAACATTGTCACAAATCGCAACGAAACTTATATTATATATCTGAACAAATTCCATTTTGAATACGAGATTTGGAACTCTGCAAAGTAACATTGTACCCGCTTGTGTTCAGAGCAACGTACCATTATATCGGTGGCTTCCATCAGAAGTTGCCTGCTACAAACTTCATTCGATTTATACTCAACGGAACGTATTGTTCGGCTACAAAACAAGCGTTTAAAACCTCGCAATCCTCTTGCTGGAGAAATTAAAAAAGTTTTTATTCATTGGAAAAGTGGAAAGTTTTTTAAACTATCCCACAGGAAGTCTTTAATTTTTCGGGATCAAAAGATCCTATATGTTAACCAGGGATATAAGTTACCGACTTACAAAATTTTATTTAAATCGGTCCAGTCATTTCGTAGATTAGCCCGTACCATCTAAATTAGTTTTATCTTACTTCTTACATTCCCCTGACTCGGTTTTTAGCATTATTTTCATTGTACCGAAATTCGACCTCTACAATTTTATTATATTATGTATATAAGTTCCACTGGAGAACACTTTTTAAATTGTATGCAATATTCGGACAGCACGAGTCTGTTTAAATAATGCGTACTGAAGAGTTTAACAAGCTCATACTGTAATTGTTTAGATTTAGCAGCCATTTTATGTTATAGTCTGTTTTATACCTCTAAATAAAAATATTTAAAAAAAATATCCGTGCAGGAATGGAGAAAGAATACCTTTTCCTGCGGCCGGGCGACCTGTCGTAAGAGGCGACAAAACAACCGACAGCCAGGTGGTAAGGCATTTGCCCGACTGGATGGCTACCACCCCTGGACTAAAGTATGTCGCCATAACAACCCTGAGTTGTGTTTCGGCATTAGCGACCAGGTTTCAGTCTCTCTCAAGAGAGCAGCAGCGTATTTGTAGCACCTTTAGTGTTGCAAATGTCCATAGGTGATGGTAACCGCTTTCTATCAAGTGGGCCGTCTGCCTGTCTGCTGAACTCCTGCAATAAAAAATACAAACAAAAATACTAAAGGAGAAAAAGATACATAAATGTAACTGCTTCTATTTCTGATTATTAAAAATTTAAACAAAGAGTTTGCGACACTTTTAACGAGCCTATAACCTCGTGTAATTGTAATGAATAAAGGGGATAATGTCCATTTTAAATAGCTTTTGAACTCCAAAAACCTTAGCTTATATTTTTTTTTGTTATTGCGAACCTGCCAAACAGACAGACGACCCACTTAAGGCTTGTAGAAAAGCAAACGTCCTTGAGGATTTTTTGTTACAGACTTTCATCAAACTCTTATTTCATGCATGTTTATTTGAGATGCTTTTTACCTGACCTCTCATGAACACTTCTGATATTTGGTCATGGCGTGTACGTCTTGGCTTACCGGCAGCAACTTTACCATTGTGGATGCGATGCGATGGCCGGGAGATGGGAAAGGGACGTGGAAGAAGAAGCAAGCAAGGACTTACCTCCTCGCCACCAGTCCGCGGCCATACTGCACTCGTCCCCCGGGGGCTCACACACACACTAGGATATGGTTCTGGTCATTAAATGAAATTGTAACAGTTTATTTTCTATTTAACGTGTTCCAACCATTTATATGTATATGTATTGCGGTGACAGCACTGACAGTAACTGAATATGTCTTATTTTGCGCATTCTTCATTTAAAGTTTTATTCTTTTCTTGATGACGAGGAAGAATTTATAAAGAGGTGTTCCTTGGCGCAATCAACCGTTCACAATGCTGGCATACACCTGTTTTGTAATTCTAGTTTTATCCATTCTCTTTACATGTCCAAACCACCTTAACATTCCTTTGAACAACTCAATGAAGAAAGATAAATTTAATTTGTCCTAATAAAATATTTTCTTTCTTTCTTTCATACCATATCTTCGGAACTGCTCCGCTTACATAGTGTACCTGTTAGAGGTACAACTTTTAGTACATAATTCTATAAACGTTATTCGCTAGTTTGATGGCCTGAATGTAAACAGTATTGAGAGGAAGCCTTAATTTGAGAAAGTTTCATGCACTTGACTGCATAAAGTTTTGCCAACATAACGACGGGTCGTTTAGGTTCATAGCTAATGCATGTCTGGAATACAATACAAAATAATCAACTAATGTATTTAAGGAAATACATTTTTTCCGAAAATAGCCGTGATAGCTTAATGCTTACCGCACTCGTGTCCTCAAATTCAAAGGATACGGTTTCGTATATATGTCACAATTTTTTTAATTCTTTTATTTTAAAGGGGCTTTGAACCGTTTAGGTTATGTCAGCCCCATCGTACCTTTTCTTAATTTATTCTCACTTCATTGAAACTAACCTTAAACTGATATGAATCCATAGAGTATATGACAATGTTTGTTATCAGTTCCTCGCAGATAATGAACTCATCACAAACTTGTACGTAGATCTAGCTTCTTGAGAAGCAGGGGAGGCCAAAATAATAAATCAATCAATCTGCATAAACATAGGTACATTAAAGTCGTGGTAGTGTAATGATTAGCGCACGCGTCTCCAAACTCAAAGGGCGCGGTTTCAAATATTGGCCGGAACGCATGCACCACTTAGGCAGTTTTCTGATATAATAATTATGCATTATGGTACAATTAATACGTACTAATAACGGTGAAAGAAAACATCGTAATGAAACCTATAGTAGAATTATTTTCTCCGTGCAGTTTGGGTCATAAATAATCGGAGCAGTGAAGCGAGTATTTTGGTCTCACGGGCTTTATGGGCAGGCATAGTGATACACATTATTGTTGTTAGTTAGTTTTGTCATTTTGTGGGTTAGTGATAAAAATAAAAGAAAAAGAAATAGATAAAACAACGTATTTATTAAAATAAGAATAATAATTATTTAAAATAAATTATTAATTAGGTATCTATGTATTAAAAAACTATAAGTACAAAAGTTTAGAATGTAACAAGTTATATTAAAAATAAATATAAATACTGATATCTAAGTTTAAAATTAACAGCAAAAAAGATAATTATGATTTTTATAAGACTGATAAATCTTTCTTTAATAAGAATGAGTTTTTATCGTTAATGGCGTTGCCCCCGCGCAACATGCTCACCGCCCTAGCCGGGCTGAGGCCGAGTTTGATTCATGACCCAAATTGCACAGAGAAAATAATTCTACTATAGTAGTCATATTTTGTAGCAAATTGTTTTGCCTACAAATACGTTTACATAACTTTTTGCCCTAAATCAAAAATTAAAGAAGTTATAAGCAAAAACGTGAGACATTTTTTATTCATTCGTAACTCCTTTCTTTACCATAGAACTTATCGAATGTTAAGCAGGTAGAAAAGGTCCCCCGTTTTCTCCGCCACCTATGAGGTAGAATCCGTATGCGCAAAACAATTTGCTACAAATTATGACTTCTCAAATTTTTTGTAAGACGCAGTTTCCGAGATATCGCGAAAAAAGTGTTTTCACCACTTTTTCCAAGTGGTGGCCGGGGGACAAGGGTGGCGACCCTACAAACTTGAGGTTAAGCTTCTATTGACCCCCCACACATGTCCCAAAAATAAAATTGCGTCCTCTAAAAAATGCAATATTCGGTCATTAAATTGTAAGATTTCAATGGATTATATGGCATATTGGCAGCTTCCTTCCCATTTTTCAAATACAGCCGTCACTGCCGGAGGCGCTGCCACACTTCAAGAAACCCTGAAACGCCGCAAATATGCATCCATCGGTGACGGATACATATTTTTGGCTTTCGGGGTTGAGACTTTGGGGCCATGGGGACGTGAGGCTTATCAACTTTATCGAGACCTTTCAAAGCGATTGAAAGAAGTCTCGCGTGACCAAAGTGCTGGCCTATATTTAGGGCAACGAATAAGCGTTGCCATACAACGAGGGAATGCGGCCAGCATTTTGGGAACGCTCCCCACCGACAGCGATCTGGACTACATCTTTTACTTGTAAATATGTTTATAGTAGTATTTAAAATCTAAGTTTTTGTTGCGGCGCATGAAACTCTTCAGGAAACTTGCCTAGCTCTAAAAAAAAGTTATATGAGTGAAAGTTTTTATTTATGGCATATTTATAAAAATAAATAAAATTACACGTCGACCTAAACTAACTAATTTATGTGTTATTGTATATATATATATATATATATATATATATATATATATATATATGACTATGTATATATGTATGTATTTGTATATTTATTTCTTAAATTAGTTTGAGTATTTGTGTATTGTGTATCTATTGTCTTTTTCCTGCACCACCTATTTCGCCTGATTCAATCTCTGTTATTTAGGTTGCCTGGAAGAGATCGCTTTGAGCGATAAGGCCGCCTGTTGTATTGCCTGGAAAATATTGTAAACATGGACTGTTTTTGTAATTGTATATTTTGGTGTGCAATAAAGTGTTATCTATCTATCTATCTAAATACCTCCTTTTTAAAGTCGATTAAAAGAAATGGCTACTTAACGAACGAAGACTTTGTAAGTAATTTAGTTTCAGAAATGGCAACTTTATATTCTGTAGTATACTGGTAACATTGTAGCTCTATGATCTCTCTCTGTGCGTTTGCCATATTTTGCCTAGCCGCTTGTTTCTTGTTGATAAGTTGCTAATGGTATATAGAAAAAGAGTTTAAGATGGACATGTATGTATAATTAAAAGAACCCAGAAGACCCAAGTCACCAATTTTTTACAGACTTCAAAGCCATTCAGATCATGTTGAAAGTAACATTTACATTCCTTTTACAATATTATTTATTACAAATAATTCCAGAAACCTCGTTAGCAATGTTAAAATGTTAATACATCATTAGCATTGCATAATAACATCAAAGAGCTTCTTATATTCCAGGCTGAAGCTAATAGAGCTATCCATCATATTAATATGTAGTGTAGTTATTGTTTGTTCTATTTAACATGTTATAACTCATATTTATTGGCTACTAAATTCATTTAAGTATGGTTGGGATAATAACAGTAAATATTATAACTTTGAAAGAATGTTAAAATGAACATAAATTATGTGAGGCAATGTTCAGGCTATCTCGTGTGGGACTACGGCTTCTACGACCAAATCAACGGCGTCGCCATGGACCCACCCACCGGTGTCTCCTGTCGTGGCTGACATTTTTATGGAAGATGTTTGCTTCAATTACTTAGTAGATAGATTATGCGGTTGTACAGCAGTGTTGCCAATCCCAATAAAAACTAAAAAACATCAGCTCGCCAATAATAAAACAGGAGAAAACAGTAGGAAAAGAAAAAAAAGGAAAATTTCATACTTTCGTCATACAATTAAAGCAATATCCAATATTAATAACAATAACCGCCTTCTTAGTTACTAGGACTCACATACATTGTTATATTAATAGTCACAACATAATAATATGTAATAAAAAAACATATCAAAGTAAAATTATTTTCCACTTTCATTCTCAATTGCCCCATCTTCAATATTTTCATACTAAATTCATTTCTTTTTTAAAATCATATTTTTATTAAATGTTTTCATGTGCCTTTCTGTGGCTTCAAATGAGTAGCAATCGATTATTCCGGATATACTATGTAATACTCATAATACGTTTTATTACCTGGTAGTTATCAAAAAATATTTGCATAGTGTAGTAGGTGGCACTGAAAGCTAATTGAAAAAACAATAAAAATTAAGAATGAAACAGAAAAAAGGGAGATCAATGTGAAAACAACAAATCTAATGTTAAAACAGTAGGGTTGGTAACACTGTTGTACAGATGTATGTGGATTAGGTTGTCAGAGAAATTGTCTACACGGATGCGTATTGAAGAAGATTTTTTTTTTTTTATTAATTTATTCATGACCATAGAATCAAAGTCTTTCAGTCGGAAACATGTTAATTAATAGGTCTTCGTATAGTAACGCAGTTGTATTGCAGTCTACAACCGACGCCATTCAATGGAGTTCTTGTGAAAACTCGAAAGATCACATCTGACTATACAGTTCACATTTCTCACAAAAACACATAATTTCTACTCAAAAACTATCAATATCCTGCAACTATTGTTCGTTTTAGAGTAATTATACACATTTTTAGAGAATAAAACTGCACAGCAGAACGTCTCCTTTCAGTTCCCGCCAAAAACTCCGTATTGAAGAAGATTTTATTTAGTGTTGCCACTTACATATTGTATATATACGACACCTTGTCGTAGACAGAAGGCTTCGAACCAAAGACACTGAATACCGCTCTGGCTAAGCCGAAGATGTATAAAAGGTGCGTAGACAATACTTTTGCCGCCCTCCCAAACGATAAAGTCTCTGCATTTCTAAATCACCTCAATTCCATTAGCTAACAGTAATATTAAATTTACTATCGAACTAGAGGCAAACCATAAATTAGCTTTTCTTGATGTGCTCATCCTAAGAAATTCTGACAATACTCTTGGCCATCGGTGTATAGGAAACCTACCCATACAGATAAATACCTTAATGGTTCGTTCTGACCACCATCCTAGTCAGTTAGCTACCGTGGGCAAATCTTTGTTTCAGAGAGCTCATAAAACCTGTGACGTGAACCACGTGGCTGGAGAGCTTCAGCATGTCAAACGAATCTTACAACGCAATCAGTTGAAGACCCCACACTAACGTCACAAAGGCCACAAACCACCTTCAGTTGAGCGGTGCCCTGCTACCCTACACAACATCAAGGGAGTCACAGACAGAATTGGTCACATCCTCAGGCAAGCTTCACTCAAAACATATTTCAAGCCGCATAAAAAGATTACCCAATTTTTTAAACCTGTGAAATGCAATATCCCACTCCAGGATGCGGGTGTCTACAATCTCGATTGTGAGTGTGGATTATCATATATTGGGCAAACAATGAGGAGCATAGAAACACGGGTAAAAGAACACATTGCTGACACGAAACACACAAGGTCTACAAAGTCTGCGATCAGTGAACACGCTGGACAAACCCAACCACTACATCAGATTCGATAACCCACAAATCCTCGCGAAAGAGACTCGTTTCATACCTAGAATGATAAGTGATGATAATATTGAAATAAAAAAAATACCCAAATTTCAATAGAGAATGTGGTTGGCAAGTACCACTAGTTGGGATCCGATCATTAAAACTATTAAGACCCAAACCCAGCAATAACCAACCGCCAGACCTCAAGACACTGTGAGCTCTTTCTCCATGCACCGGAACACAAACCAACTTGACTGTTAATTTTTTTTATTTTCCTTACACCCACTTTAATATTATATCAAAGTATTACAACTAGGCATGTTTGCTGAAGAGTTTCTTGCACCGCTTCTTCTCTTCAAGCACATGTTGCGAAGCGGTGGTAAATTAGATTAGGCTCCGACAGAGTAAATAATAACCATAAACAAAATTTAAACTAAATAATTAAAATAACAAATTCTAAATAAAACTTTAACAATACTCGTTGACACTTGACATACTTGTCTTCCGTGATCACGGCCACTGAAAAGTGACCGAAACGTCGGAATAACCAAAATCAAATAAATTACTGCGCTTAAAATCGTTAAAACGTAGTTTTATTATATATTTTGTCACTGCTACTGCCCTTCGTTATGCATACGCATAATGCTAAGCACAGCTAATTTATTATTAAGCAATTTCCATGATTTACGTTACATTAGCTTAAATCTGATACATGCTGAATGTGTTCAATGAGCCTCAAAACAAATTAGTAGGGATTTGTGTTCCATTCAAAATACCACCCGCACACGCACGCACGCATACACACGCACACATGCACACGCGTACACACACATACACACGTGCTTACGCACCTCACAATTGCTTGCTACTTGCCCCCTGCGGATACAACCACTTGAAATCCATCTATTTATCTCTTTCTTTATTTTCTTTAAATATTTGTAAAATTACAAATTACGCTGAATTACAGAGAGTACCTCTGTAATTCAGCGAATTGATAGTCTTAAAATGTATGCAACATTGGAAGAGCGAGGTTTCCCAACACATATCATCTGATTACTTTCTGGGAATCCCCGGCAACTTACATGTACGGACTTATTTAAATAAATAATTTTTTTTCTTAATTAGCAATGCTTAAGTATTTTTGTTTTAAATTACTCTACATGAATTTATTTAATATACATTTTGTAAGTTTCCTTTGATGTGTTGTAATGAAATTACCCAGAGAAACCTTCCAGCTCACCTCGGTTTACGATATATACACCAATGCTATCACAGCGGAGAGGGATTTGTTTGAGCTGCCCATTTCGGCCTGCGGGGTTTGATTCCTAATATGATAAATATAAGAGAAAACACAGGGCTCAGCAACAGTTTTTTTATATTAATTAAGGCTAGATTTACGATTTCGCCAACTCGTTAAAGATTAATTAATAAAATAAATTTAAAAGTAAAATCATATTTTAGTATTTATTTTAAGTTAGTAATGAATTTATATTCTAAATTTACTATATTACTTAGACTAAGGACGCACTCATTATTAATATGTTTGTATGTATTTATTATATAAACTAATTTATTTTTTTATTATATAACTATTAATCTGCACCACGTACATCACCAAATTAGGTTAAACTATTCCTTAAGTAAGGTTGCCTGGTAGAGATTAAGCGATAAGGCCGCCTATTGTTCTATCATAACAATATTGTAATTGTGTATTTTTGAAATTGTATATTTGGTCAGCAATAAAGTAGTATCTATCTTACTTATCTTATACTAGTATATAAAGCTGAAGGGAGCTGAAGAGTTTGTTTGTTTGCTTGAATGCACCAATGAAGAATGTATCAAATTTGGGGTTTATTTTAATTACTTTTTTTAACTATTCCACGACGTCACAGTCGCGGACAGAAGCTATAAACATATAAAAAGACAAACATATATAGAATACAGCTTAAAGTGCGATCAGCAATGCCGGTTAAGATATATAGACAGATTTTTCACCATAAATAAATAAAAGAAGGTGTTCTATCTCAACTACCGGCCTTATCGATAAAGAGATTTTTTCAGGTACGCTAGGCTATGATTAAAACCTTTTTTAATATTAGCAATATAATGTATAATATAACAAAATATACAAAGTAAATGTAAGTAAGCTGAAAGGACAGGCCTATAAATCTGTCGTTAAACCTGCCCTTTTATATAACAGTGAATCGTGGCTTGTAGGTGAGCGAAACAAACAGGAACTGCGTGTTACGGAGATGAATACGTAAAATAAAGCGTAAAGACCACTTTAGAAACTCCCGCATCTACTGCCCGTTTCATAATCGTTATATGAAACTGCAATAGAGTCGCCTATAGTAGGGCGGCGTTTTAAATAAAGCAAGTAATTACTTCCCCATATAATTATATGGGGAATAAATGTATAACTTTTATTTGATAAATCAGGTGAATACATTTTGTACACTACCGGGTCCTTTGCTGGAGAATTAGACCAAAGCGTTCGAGAGTTAACCAGTGAAGATGTCGTGGAATAACAAAATTGTCTGCTAGCATGTGTAGAGACTCAGCAAAGTAAAGACGTTCCCTATAGATCACTACTCCAGTAAACCTACCGGTCTCCCATATGCCCGTGCTTAGAAACACCAAAGGTGCTACAAATGCGCTGCTGCTCTCTTAAGGGAGACTAAAACCTGGTCGCTAATCGGAACACAACTCAAGGTTGTTATGGCGACATACTTAAGACCAGGGGTGGTAGCCATCCAGTCGGGTAAATGCCCTACCATCTGGCTGTGGGTTTATTTGTCGCCTCTTACGACAGGCCGCCAAAACGCAGGAAATTGTATTCTTTCTCCGTTCCTGCACGGATAAAAACATGTGACCGTTCACACAATAAATGTTTATTCCAATCTATTCTATTCCTCCTATTATAGGCCTCCTTTTCTCGTACACTACGGTAAGCTAAATCGACTGACATGGCTTGTTTCTTTTTAATCTTCTTAAAACATAATATACAAGTTGTAACAAAATTGTTGCAAATCCCTGCATCATATAAGCTCAGCAATCGTAAGCATTACCGAAACCTTTTTCCAGAAGGCTCTAAATGATTGCGCTGTTTATTCGATACCTAGCATTTTCTGTTCCTCCTAAAACCGATAAACCTAGCTAACAAAGTAAGAGAAAAATAGACACAATTATATTTTTTCGGAATTTTTCTGGTATAAGTATATATAACAAAGTAATACAAAATATAAAATAACTTATATTAGTTGTATTGTAATCTTGGTATTTTTTTTAAATACATTAGTTCTACACTCAGGCAGACGGCCCACTTGATGGAAAGCGGTTACCATCGCCTATGGATATTTCCAACCCCAAAGGTGCTACAAATGCGCTGCTGCTCTCTTAACGGGAAGTGGAATCCGGTGAGTAATGCCGGAACACAACTCAAGGTTGTTATAGCGGCAAACTCAAGACCAGGAGTGGTAGCCATCCAGTCGGGCAAATACCTTACCTTAGTGTCAGTGCTGTCACCACAATATAGTTATGTGTATATATATATATATATATATATATATATATATATATATATATATATATACACATAACTTCACGCCAGGTCCGTTGCGGGGTAGGCACGACCGGCTTATTCTTACACATCTCACGTACTTCTTTGACATTCATAGCTCTTGTCATGCACGCTCGTCTGTTCTTAAGGCTCCTGACATCAACTTCTGCTAATACACGCTCAATTTGATCATGCAAGGATTATATCATATATATGTATGTATAATAAAACATAAGTAACATATACGTGAATAATACATCCCTTTAGAGAGCGGCAGCGCATTTGTAGGACCTTTGGTACTGCAAATGTCCATAGGCGATGGTAACCGGTTTCCATCAGGTGGAGCATCTGCCTGTCTGCTGAACTCAAGCTATAAAAAAATCTTTCTAAATATGTTTCTATTATCTATTTTAGTAATTAGCGTATTAAAGTTGATCTTAACAATTCTTTATTCTTGGTAGCCAGTGGAGCACTGGTGACCTGTCATACAGATTATTTGTAAATCTATTTCAGGCACCAGTCTCACACACCAGGTTTCTTTATAATAATATAAGGGTTCAGAGTTTATTTTACTAGCTTCGAGATATACAATTTGTGGGTTTGTCTACATTATTATAGTTGAAACCTCGTTATTGGAATAAAATGAAAATACATTGTACTCAGAACTGCTTCGTATTATTCTTATTTAACCTTTGCCGACTACAAAACTTAGGTATTAGAATTCGAATACAATAAGAATGAAATAAAATTAAATTAGGGTCAAAACAGTTTGTATTTGTATTGAAGTGTCGAAATAAATGTAAAACAGACCCTTATTTTCTCGAATTTCTTTTTATTCTATGCATTACCTCTTTAATTTTATTGCTCAAGATATACCTAACTATACACCGAAATACTATATTATAAGCAGATATACTGACGCACTTGAATACTGAGTTCGGGAGCAGGGTAAGAACGCAGTGGGGATATTTTTACTTTTTTTATTTTAAAGCTCAATAAATCTAATTATTTATTTATTTGGGAAACATACAGTTACATACCGAAAATGCAAACGTACAACTGCCTGTCGTAAAGCGCAGTTTATTACCAGCCCGCATTTAGGAAGTTTTTGTTTACTTTGTGTTTAGAATTTGTAATGAAGACATTATATTGTTATTGTATTTGTGTTATAGCCGTCATTAGTGTCGAACTAATACTTGTTGTTATTGTATTGCATCGAAGCTTGCCAGGTATGGATCGGTGCATTATAAAGCAATGGTCCAATGCGGAGAGGAGCAGTCAAGCGAGGATTACGATACAAGCAAGACGTAGATTCAATGAGCGATAGAGTGACGGACTTTGCGCGTGTTATTGAATCGTGCAGTGTATCCTGATATATATTCGTGTTTGTACAGTTCTAATAAACTCTATAATAATTCCAGCGGCATTTTAACGAGTCCTGTGTAGCACGTACAATAGAATAACTATCATTCTTACAATATTAAAAAAACATAATTAATACATATCAACTAAGTTTTCACAGAAAATACAAGCAAAAGTTTCCATAAATAAGTACCTGCCATCTTCAAATTCTATCTTTTTATTGCATGAGGTCAGCAGATGGAAAGCAATTACCATCGCCTACCAAAGGAGCTACCAATCTGCTGCTCTCTAAAGGGAAACTGGACCTGGCCATTAATGTCGGAACAAAGCTCAAGGTTGTTATAGCGGCATTCTAGTCCAGGGTGGTAGCCATCCCGACGGGCAAACACCCTTCCACCTGGCTGTGGGTTGTTTTGTTGCCCCTTACGACAGGCCGCCCGGCCGAGGGAGATTGTTTTCCTTCTCCGTTCCTACACAGATAAAATATAGGGATAGTCTTATAAATGAACTACAATATTATAGATAACAGGAAGCATTATGTTAGTCTTACGCAAAAATCTATGTGATAGTTTACAACACTGTTACGAGCTACAGGACTCGAATTAAAATGCAGTTGGAATTACTATAGAGTTTATTAGAACTGTACAAACACGTTTAAAACAAGTACAAATGAAACTGGATGCAACCAGTTCACACTGCACGATTCAGTGCAATTTAACACGTGCAAAGTCCGTCACTACGTGTTACATAATAATTACAGGTAATTTAAGAATATAGTCAGGATTTGTTTTACCAAGTAACTGTTATGTTGTTTTACAATTTTGTTTTGGTGAACAATAAAGTGTTGTCTATGTCTAGATAACACTTTATTGCTCACTAAATATACAATTTAAAAAATGCACAAAAACAATATTTTCATGGTAGAAACATTCTCTTCCCGGCAAAGTAATATTAAGGAATAATTTAACCTAATCTGGCGATGTAGGTGGTGCACATAATAAACACACACACACACACACACACACACACACATACATACATACATACATATATATATATATATATATATTATATATATATATATATATATATATAATATATATATATATATATATATATTGCTCTCTACACATCGCTGAGAGGGAAGCACGGCTTTGTAGTCTTTGACAACAGAACCTTAGTAATGTTCATAGATTACTATAGATTTATGTGTTTATCTCTTTTTAGTGTCGCTTTTTCGTTTCATCCAGTTTTAAAACACGATTCTAAAGAAGTTTCATTTCAATAAACACATTACTTTGTTTTATTATCTTAAACACGGTATAAAACATCACGATACAAAATCCCAACTAAATTAAAATATGAAAAAAATAATATATATTATGTTACGTTTAAATCATATTAATGGTCACATCGCAAAGTAGCGGCGTGTGGACAGATTGAGAAATGACCGCGGCATACCACTGTAACATTTATTTATAAACTTTGAAATTTGATTGTTGTTCAAGTCATAAGCGGCCACCGTGGAATACATTCTAACAATTATTTATTTATTATTGATGTGAAACTTCTTTATAGACTTAATAGATTTTGAATAGAATAGAAATGTGATATCACGTAATTTAGAACTCATTGTCGCACTTCGTCAACCTCCACTCCCTTCCCCCATCCCCTGTTTGTATTGAATAAGTTCGCGTTTGACTTACATTGCGCCTGATGTCAGGTGAAAATGCAGTCTTAAGTGGAGCACGCTTAACTAGAAGATACCTGTGTACACGAGACTTGAAGACACCTTGATTTTATTTTTCAGGAAAAACACGGCGATGGACAGTTCCACTCCCCAGCGGTACGTATGATAAAAGTGGAAGCATAGCGTTTCGTCTGCTTTGTTGGTATCTTAATATATAAAGCTGAAGAGTTTGTTGAAGTGAAACTTCTATATAGAGGGGTCTTACGATTTTTCGCTCACGAAAAAGAGTCACGGCCGCGTGTACTAATACTTACATTTTTAAACTGGTGATATCTTACGAATGGAATGTCCGAATTGAATAATTCAAAAAGTTATATATTATATATATTGTAGTAAGTTTTATATATTGTATTGAAGCAGTCTTGAATATGAAGTAATTTATTTTGATAAGGATGAATACCAAGATACAAATAAAGAGCCTTTTCTAGCGGCGGAATTTTAATTACATTTTTAAAATAAAAGAACACTTATTGTGGCATAACTATAAGAGTTAGATATAGTCTCGCGACACTTTTTGTAAATAATGATGTGTTCTACAAAGTCGTAGTACATTATTTTATTCTATCATCAATAATTTTCGCAGCGCACGCATTTAGGTATTTTTACACCTTCGGTTACATTTTGGAGTTTTAATAAGGATCCCTATTTTATTTGTTAATATAATATAGCCTATGTCACCCTGGGATAGTGTAGCTTTTCAAATTGGACAAATACATTATCAATCGGCCCGTAACACTTCAAGTTATAATTTTGTTGCGATTCATTTTGTCACTTGTCAGTTAAAGATTTTCCACTAGTCCGTTTTCTACTTGTCCGTTGCGATTCATTTTTCCACTTGTCAGTAGCGATTCGTTTTTCCACTTATCCGTTGCCATTCGTTTTTCCACTTGTCCGGTGAGGTTCATTTTACTAACCATCCGTTGCCATTCGTTTTTCAACTTGTCCGTTGCGATTCGTTTTTCCACTTGTCCGTTGAAGTTTCACTTCTAATATTTGTCCCAGCACACACTTTGATTTTTATTTTTACACATATATGTATGTATAATTATATATACAATTAATAATAACACTGCCCATTTTTCCATGCTCCTCGAACATTGCGACGGGCAGACACCATAGCCCCCATATTCCCAGACCCCTAGTACCACTAGCAGTTCACCTCAATAGCCCGGTACTTACTGATCTCATCTCTCGCAATAGTCCTACACTGGCCGGGGCTTGTCCTTGATTGCATTATTATATGGTGTAGATAAGGATGATTGCCGGCCAGTATCACGCCACATTTACATTAAATTTTCATAGGGCCTCTACGTGTCGGCCTTTCCATGGCCCCACGCAAGCCCTCTACAAGACCGTGCCATTTTTATGGCCCGTTGTCTTCAAAGACTTCAAAGAAAAAAATCAAAGATCCAGGATTTATGTTACTGCCATGTTTAATGCCATGTTGCCATGTTTGGTAGCTTTTATAAAAAGCAGTTCGCAAAATAACCACGGTCCAGCTGTCCGTCAACTCGTCAGCTAGCTATAGATTATTGTATAAAACAGACAACTGACGAGTATACAGCTTAGGCGCGTCGCTAACGGGCCACGAATCCTGTGATTGTGCACTAGTTTCTAGTGACGAGTGCAGAGTTTCATACATTTTGTGTGAACTCGCCGCACACGTGTGAATTAATAAATGAAAACACTTTATTGTTCACCAAAATTAAAACTATGTTCTTAAAAACTAGATACAATAAATGCTGAACAAAGGGCGGCCTTATCGCTTAAAGCGATCTCTTCCAGGCAACCCCACGTGTGCTCTATGAGGACCACACACTGCCACCTAGTTTTGTTTCCACGCTTACTTGTCAGCCATCAGTAGTCGTTTAGCGATTTATTCGCCTATTAACAAAATAGGCATCATCTAGTTTTTTAGATGGTTATTCGAATTTTCGTAAATTTTATTTTCTTTTGGAAAATAACTTATTAGGACTTTCAATTAATGCCTTGCCGAGTGTGTTACTTGTCATGTTTTTTGAGCGATTGTGATTCCTTAATATTTGTTTTAATAGTTATTACTTGGACCATACAGGGAGTAACGAACGATGTTCGCAAAGCGTTAATATTTATAATGCAAATGTTATTTTTGATGTTGCATATTGCATGCAGCATTGTCAACTTATTACATGAATTCCAATTATTACGCGAGAGAATATGTTTCACTGTTATTTTAGTTCTCATTTTTTGATTATTATTTTCAAATATGGACACAAGTCATGACCTTACTTATAACGTTTGTTAAATTTAAAGAAACTGCTCAGCAACTGATTAGTGAAAATCTTACCCATAAACTCCTCTTAAGGATAAGAGATAGTAAAGTAACGGCAAAAGGCATTAAATTGGTGGCGCTACCGTAGTTAAAGTGCTAATTTATAAAGGAAATACTTAAAGTTTTATAAAACCAAACAATATAAAATCACTAGAGTATTATTACTTACTTACTTGAGAGATGGCTAAATCTTTCTCAATGAAATTATTATAAATAAGGCCCTTAGATGTACAATCTCGGATAAAATTAAAGTATAGACGAGTCATAGCTTACTTATAATAATTCGTAAGAAACGATTAATTAAGTAAGAATAGAATCAGTCCTAATCAATAATATCTTTTTTCATTATAACATGTATATTGTTTATAAAAGGACAAAAAACGAAATTGAATGATAACTAGGTATACCAAAATTGCAAAGAGATTATAAGATTACTAACAGTGCTCAGCAGTTACTAATTACAACGTTTAAGTAGCCATAAGTGTACAATGCCAAAAAAATTGAAGCATTTTTTTTAAAGTGTGCGTAAACTTATGAGGTAACATGTGGTTTGCATCTGTATGGTTAAAAGTAATATATCCTGAACTCATTAGATTAATTAATTTGATTCCGGCCTCTGTGGTTGAGAGGGCTAAGCCTTTGCCGGCTTACGTCACTGTAACACAGGGTCCGGGTTCGATTCCTGGTATAAATTTCGAAAAATAATTTTCTCTGTATTTACTATGATCTAAGTGTTTGGATCGGCCCCAGTGTAGTTCGTTGTATATTACCCGTAACACAGGTGTAACTTGCTTAATTTGGGGATATAAAAAATGTGTTTGTCTGCCGATCATTGATTTAAAAAAATAATCTCGTCGCGCACTGTGGCGCGATCGGCATCCTATTCTAAGATTAGCATCCGTTAGCCGGCTTCACTTTGAGAGTCCGAGACTTCGTAAAATAATTAACTATTATTTTACAGTTAATTTTTATCACTTTATCTTTACTTTATCTCACATAGTATTCTGACTTGGTAGACCCATACTGGAGTTGCAATCTTGATTACAGCCCTTTAATTTATACGAGATTTATAAGCTCATAAAAAAAAGAGTTGAAAACGTATTATTCATAATCGCATTCTTAGGGTAGATTTATATTAGACCGGTCCGTGTCCAGGCCGGGGCGGGGCCGGAGCGGAGCCACTCCGTGCTGCACGTTTATATTACACCGGGTGCTAAACGGGCGATAAGTCGCCACGGCCGCTTCAATATATCGTAGTGATGTGAATAATTCTCAATTATTGCAATTTAATAATAATGGATTTTTCCTTACTGGAGATGGCTGCTATTGCGATAGCTATTGATGAAGAGGAAGCAAAAGCAAGAAGTCAGATGAACCAGGTTAAACGAAAATGGAGCGTGTACCCTCTTTGGAGAAGGCGTAAATTTGACGGAGAATTTAATTATGTAGATACTTACCAGACAATGAAGATAAATTCTTTGGATACTTTAGAATATCCAAAGTCATCGTCCATTATCCGCAAACTTATAAAAACAATGTTGCAATAAAATAATATTTTGTTTACTAATCACAAATCATAAACATAAAATATAAACCGAGCTTCGGTGAAACAAAAAGAACGCACGTGGTCCCTCACTAAAAATTCGTCGCTCACTGCCCGTATGCAGCAGGGAAGAGTATTCGTATTACGACAGGACGTGGAGGGGCCGGGGCGGGGCCGTGCAACAACAGTGGTGTAGACGAGCGTTGTCCGGGCCCGGACGGGACACGTATCCTGCACTGTGTAATATAAACAGCTTCATACAAAATGTATGTAACGTTTCAAATTCGTGCCCCGTCCGGGCCATGTACACGGCACGCCCCGGACACGGCCCGGTCCAATATAATCTTCCCTTAATTTTTATCAAGCCTATAAACCTCTTATAACTGTTACGATATTATAACAGTTATAATTAACGAGTAGGCGAAACCCCTTATTCGTAACTTACCAATAAGGGATTTCATACTTTTCGAAAATAATGACTGTATACAGAAACAAACGGACAGACATCTCAAAAACATCATGATTTCCTTTTGGACAAAAACACTACCGGATCCTAAAGAAGTTTTATCAAAATCGACAAGTTTTCCATTAAATCCGTAAAAACACACATACAAAGAGTTTCAGATATTAGCATAGATATACATTTTATCTTATAAAGCCAACCTTAATCTTAAGTATCCTATATACAATTTTATCATACTAAGTTTATGGGAGTCTGGTGATCTCCTTACACATATAACTTTCACACGATTTTCATTCATAATTACATATGTAATAAGACTGAGAATCGTAATATATGTCAGAAATTAAAGCCTTCCCAAATATAAGGAAAGATATATTACATTTCAACGGTCACTAAAGGTTATTAGACCTTGTAAAGGAGATTTCTTTTTATTACGGTCACAGATTGGTGTGTCAAGTGACTTGAAATATGTCTAATACTTGCGCTGTCCACTTTCCTTGCTACTTTCCTCCTTGCAAATCAAGATTCATTCGTTAGTTACTGCCATAGAAGTGGTTAGAGTATATCTCAACGTCTCACGGAGAATATCCCGCGGCCAAAAATGTAACTAAGTACACGGAACAGCCAAGCTACGTTGTTATGTAGTTTTTATCAAATGTTTTAATATTAATAATACTTTATATTTATTGTTACGATCGACATATATACATTTTAAGGTATTTTATACATTTTTTAAGAAGATAAAACTGCACAGTACAAGTCACCTTTTAGTTTTTTTTATTTTTTTATTCTGTTTTTTTTTTTGGGGGTTTTTATCCACACGGATACGTCAACCCATCGTAACTAATCTAACTTACTCTAAATACATTACATTAAAAAACAAAGGCGTCACTGATGAAGGACTCAATTAAACCACCAGCTGTTGAGATAATTTGATGTGGCTCAGACAGAATTGTTTGAATGACACCAACATCCATAGGATTTAGATTGAAGTCTCTCATCAGTGCCTGCCTTTCCTTTTTGTTTCTGACACAATTCATCAGCAAATGTTGGATATCTTCCAAATCACCACAGGTACTGCAGTTTGGTGAATCTTTTAGTTCGCGCTAAGAACTCTGGGCATAGTTATTATTTTTTTATTATTAATTTATTCATGACCATAGAATCAAAGTCTTTCAGTCGGAAACATGTTAATTAATAGGTCTTCGTATAGTAGCGCAGTTGTATTGCAGTCTACAACCGACGCCATTCAATGGAGTTCTTGTGAAAACTCGAAAAATCACATCTGACTATACAGTTCACATTTCTCACAAAAACACGTAATGTCTACTCAAAAACTATCAATATCCTGCAACTATTGTTCATTTTAGAGTAATTATACACATTTTTAGAAAATAAAACTGCACAGCACAACGTCTCCTTTCAGTTCCCGCCAAAAACTCCCCTGGGCATAGAGTAATTACAGCGTTGCCAGATGACCATGTCAATTAACCCCCAAATGTTTTTCAAAAACCCCAAAAATAAGCTTTTTGAGAAAAATACCCCAAAATAGTTTTTACTTATTTTAAATGAGAAAGAAAAAAGCAAAACCACCGTCGTAGCGAAAAAGTCACTGATTACGTCATCATTTTCCCTCACGGGGCGCTCACAACGACCCGTGTCAATAGGTGCGTTAAATAACCATTCCACTTGAGGTTACGATTGTGGCATCAGCAAATATGTGAAACGGGAAAAACCGCGGTTGTGAACGTGATCATTGTCAGTCTCTAACGGAAAGTAGCCTATGGGATACGACGCATACGAGTAGAGACGGCATAATAAATAAATAACTTAAATGAACGAACGAATGAATTTAATTATTAAAATGAACCATTGAATTAAAGTATGATTCACTAGTATAATTCCAAGATAAAGTAACAATACCGTATTGTGACTTAGATATAATAATTGTAGTGATGAGAATTGTGTTTGTAGATGAATTATTGATACTCAAAATATCTCTCCAATATTTTTCACAACAAAGTATTTCCCCCGAAAGTCCCCCCAAAGAATCTTTACCCCCGAATCTCCCCCCAGACGTGAAAAAATCCCCGAATTTGCAGGGAATCCCCCCCATCTGACAACGCTGAGAGTAAATGATGCAATGAATGCAATTGTCTCCGCTCGCATTTTATAGAATATTATTCGATTAAAAATTTAAATTAAGAATTCTCGAATTTATACATTCTATAAGAAAATACCGTAATAAAATTAAATTGGTAACTGGTAGCACTATTATCGAATGGATTTCCAATTTCGGTTATTACATTCCTGGGCCAATCAAATCCCTTTATTCAATTTTAAGTTCGTTAAAGTTCTTACTGGACTTTTTGTTTTAAACTTGGAATATAGACTATATACCTAGGTAGGTATAGGTATATAGTCTAAGCTCCAGTCAAAATTTCCAAGGGCATAGACTGATTTATTTTATTTAGGCTATACAGGCCCATACACGACCGAGTGCAATCCTGACGCGGGCGGGTTTACAGGACTCAAGAGGTATTCTGCTGGGTATTGCAAGAGGCAAAACAGTGTCTCTAAATGTCACAAAAGAGACACTTAGACTGGAACAACATTCAAAGTTCGGTATTACGCGGCTAACTGCTATGCAGAGTGCCATGCAGGATGCATTGGAAGCCTATCATTTTAATCAAGATATTAATATTATTTTTTATTCTGTAGTCATACAATAGATAATATTATTACCATATATATATGACGACGTTAATTATTACATTATTATGCTATACTCTCTTTATACCTTGTTACAAGATAATTTTTTGGATAAAATTTTAGTTATATTATGTCTTTAGTTTTTTTTTTATCACGTATAGGTTCGTGTTTGACCATTATCTCGCACCATTTGAGCGGAGATATGGTCTAAGATCGAGCACGCTTACCTAGAAGGTACCAATTCACACGAGACTTGAAGACACCCAGGTTATAGGTTTCGGGAAAAACAGACTCCGGCAAACACTCCTTTGCGGTGCGTATAATGAAGGTGACTCAAAGCGCTTAGTTCGAATAGAGTATGTCACCATATAGCGGTGCCATGCCAGTGCGTTTGGTTGTCCGATGATGGAGGGAGACGGCGGATAAGATTGAAGAGCTCCGATGCACACTCCAAATGTATCGATAGAAACCGACAAGCTGGCTACCTGGTCGTAGATGAATAATCTAAAATATTTTGTGCTGTGATTTTATTGGTCTGCATTTTTTTTACATAGAATAAACCAAACGGTTTCATGGCATAATATTGGCATGGCATTCTGTGTATGCATACACAGCATGCTTAATATTATTGAGTGTCTACGAACTACGTATGTATCTACGTACGTATGGTCTTAGATTGGAAATAACAAAATATAAGCATGGAAGAATATTATTATTTTTCCATGATATTTTGAATAAACATTAATGAGCATCTTTTAATAGATGTATATTAAAACCATTCATCCGGGTTTTGTCTCCGCCTTTAAACCGCTCTAGCCCATCATTCCCCAAACAAAATCCTAAAGCTGATAATACCCCCAAATCCCTTCAATAAGGATCAACAAATTCACAAGTTATACCCTACCCAGAGAGCCGCCGTCAATAAACCTTGTCATATTTGATCTGTTCGAGTGACGCGGGTGAGGCGTTGATCGTGTTCAGCTGATATATTCTTGTGAAGGGTTGATACCCTTTCATAATTTTAGGTCTATAATCTATAAGCAAACTCTATAGTTTTTTGACAGCCTCAGTAATTGACAAGACTTGGAACCGGTTCAAAATAAACCGCTTTTAACTGTCACGACCGGTTTTACACAACTATTGCAATCGGTGTGCAAACTTTTAAAAAGTGTTATGTAAACATTTTTTAATTTTTTATGGCAGGACTTCAGCAGAAGGTAGACGGCACACTTGATGGTAATCGGTTACCATCGCCTATGAACATTTGCAACACCAAAGGTGCTACAAATGCGTTGCTGCTCTCTTGAGGGAGACTGGAACCTGGTCACTAATGCCGGAACACAACTCAACTCGCTCGCACAACATCCGTCCCGCTCACACCCTGTGCTATATACATATATCATTTAATTTTAACCTTTTACTCTCGCTGCTGCACGCCAACATATAATACGGCCGGCGTAACTTGGCAAAAGTGAACATAGGCTCTGCGAACTTAGAGCATGTACACTCGTGTGATGAGTGGGCATACGACTCGTCAGTGAATACAATTGGTCGCTATTCATCCCTGTATTTTTTCATTGTTTTGTACTAGTTGGTCACTGTATTTTCTTAAGGAGTTTACATGCGCTAAAGTTCGCAAAGCCTATGTTCACATTCGCCAAGATACGCCGGCCATATTATAATCCACTGAGCGACTTTACATTTGTGGACCAATATGTACGCGAAGACACAAAACTTAGTATCAGACAGCCCTATTCTTGAAAAAGTAACGCGATAGTACTTTTCCCAGAACATCAAGGGTAGGACTCATTGAAATCGGTTATTTGATTTGTAAAGTAAGCCAGCTTCTACTGCAACTTACTTTCTGAACGAAATCAAAAGTCAGGAGTACGGAAATTTATTCTGCACTCAACTGGGATAATATTACAAGTCATCGATCGTTGATGTGATACTGTTTTTGAAGTGACAACTTCTTATGGGAGGGTAAACCAAATCGTCATCTAAGCCGTTACGGCGCCATCCTGTCTGGATTCCCTTTCTCTCACGTTAGATTTAAGGTTTAAGTTATTACTTCTTTTAGGCGTCCCGAGACGCGCACCGTCATTTTTTTTTCAAAACTCTGGCTACGTTCCATTAGGGACTCACCTCGTTCACGACCGCGATTTTTTTTTATCAGGAATACTTTTTGTTTTACAATTATTATTTTTCTCCTTCATAAATGATTTACCAACTTAAACAATATTATCTAAGCCTTGAAAATTACTAGACTATTGTAGAAAACATTTTAATTTTCTCGTCGATTAAACTGAAGTAATAGCTTGGATATAAAAAGCATTTCTCCACTACTCTCAAGTATTATCTACCCTCAAACAAACAAAACAAGCTATTTTGCTTTGTAATGCCGACTGACTTGTGCAGATGTACTATCTTTTATAACTCGAAATTAAGCACCGAAATCGGTAATATTGTTATATGCCGACAAAAAGTGAATGCACATCTGCCTGCTATAAACTTGGTTTATTACCTTTCCCGCATGTGGACTTCTTTTGTTTACTCTGTGTTTAAATTTGTAATTAGGAAAACATTCTATTATTATTGTACTTGTTTTATGGCAGTCATTAGGCAGGTGTGACGAACTAATTGTTGGAAATTATTGTTTTGCATCGAGGCATATTGTATTTGTATAGGATAAAAGGAATGCCCGAACAGAGGGGTGAGGCAGTCAAGCGAGGATTTCAATACGAGCAAGAGGTACATTTGATAAATGATTGTGACGGATTTTGCGCGTATTCTTGAATCGTGCAGTTTATACTGGTTGCATCCAGTTATATTTGTATGTGTTATACGTGTTTTCATAGTTCAAATAACTCGTAACAATATCATAATTCTTTACAATTGTCATTAAACTCAAAAATGTTCGTCAAAAATCAGTCGCCGAGTATCGCGAGCGATGTGTCAAAACTGCTCAAAACATAATAACTCCGTCAGAAGGCACGGAGTTCGGTGAAAAAAAGCGTTATCCTACGAAATTAAATGTCGCCGCTTGAATAAAACATGGAGCCTGTATCGCTTGTGATATTGTTATGCGAAGGTGACTTCTTTGTTTTTTAGGATATTAACTTTTATTGGAAATTCTTACGAAACAACGGGTATTCGTCTGACTTGGTAAGCGGGAACAACAACAAGGTGAAAGTGACCTTATTTATTATTAATAAACAGTTATATTTTTTCTTTAAATATAATTGAAAGCAATAATAACTTGAAAGAAAGAAAATATTAAACTAAATACTTAAAAATAAACTAAATTATAATTAAATTAATATAAAGTATGTAACAAAGCGCTGTCAGAGGGAAACGTGCTCCGAAGGCTGGCTGCATTGCCACACTGTATGCAGTGTTGCCAGATGACCATGTCAATTAGCCCCCAAATGTTTTTCAGAAATTACCAAATATAACCTTATTGAGAAAAAACCCCAAAACAGGTTTTACTTATTTTAAAGGGAAATAAAAAGCAAAACCACCGTCGTAGCGAAAACGTCAATAATGACGTCATCATTTTCGCTTTCGGGGCGATCACAACGATCCGTGTCATAGATCCACCTATTACAATAACCGTTCCACTAGAGTTTACGATTACGCTACCAAATAAGTGAAACGGGACAAACCGCGGTTGTGAACGTGGTCGTTGTGATTCTCTGACGGAAAGTAGCTTTAGGATACGACATAAACCAGTAGATACGGCATAATAAATAAAAAATGCAAATGAACGAAAACATGAATTAAATTATAAGAACTATTGAATTGAAGTATGATTCACTAGTAGAATAAAATTCTAAGATAAAATAATAATACTGTATTACCCCCAAATTCCCCCCCCCCCCCCCAACGTCAAAACAATCCCCGAAATTGCTGGGAATCTCCCCATCTGGCAACACTGGACTGTATGTCAATGCTGGTTCATTACGCGAAATACGGACCAGCCTGATCACGGGCGGTATCAGAGTTTGTTACAATTTTCTTTGCAACTAAAGTCTGCCGGTCTGCTAAACTCATGCAATAAAAATATAGCAGCTAACTTTTCGCCTTAACCAACTCAACTAGAGAAGGCACAGGTAATGTGGCGGACATTACAACCAGAACATTCGTCCGAAATAAATACAAAAATCACACCAGACAAATTTAAGCACTGATAAATGTTAGAGATAATATTTTTCTTCTCTGAAGAGCATTCGCAGACACAATGTAAACTACACGATTTAATCAACGTCCCATTTCGATGGTTTTATGAACAATTATTTGTTGGGCGGACGCAAACGTTTGCCATCCACTCAGAGCTGGCTAAGTCTACAGTATTATCAGGTTGTCTACGTTCGTAAAATGGGATTTATCTCGTTCCATTTGAAATGCAGTATTGGTTTGGAGAAAGATGTAATTTTGTTTGCTGTAATTGTAACATTCGGTTTAAATCGAATATACACCACAATGTAATAACAAACATAAATGCCAACGCTTTGTTACTAGTTAAGTAACAAAGCGCGTAAGACTAGTATAATATATACATAACTAGCTGACCCGGCAACTTCGTACCGCCTCATTGATTGATTAAATAAAAAACGTTGATTTCTGAACGACTTGAAGAACATTAACCGTTTAACATTCAAAATAAAAATAAATAAAAAATTAAATTGAATTGATTTAGCCCCTATGCCAGTGGTTCCAAAGTGGGCGATAACGCCCCCTCGTGCGCGCTGCAGGCCTAAAAAGGGGCGGTAAGAGTCCCAGAAAAAAAATAGGCATTGGCAGGTGTAGCCCATAAAAGTTAACTTGAGACCTCAGCGCCGTTGTGAACTACCTACTGCGCTTAGGTCTCAAGTTAACTCTTGCGGGCTATACTAAGTCTCGTTTAGAATGAATGCTTCTCCGCTAATGTAGTTCTTAATAATCAATTAATTTTATTTGACGTTATAGTATTTTTTAAGTAGGTGAAAAAATGGGGGCGCTAAAAATAATTTATTCTCAAAGTGGGCGGTATACAAATAAGTTTGGGAACCACTGCCCTATGCAAACAGTTGATGTTCAACCGGATGTGTAGGTATGTACTACACGTCACTTCAAGCTACACTTAACGATCTAAATAGCTTTTAAAGTTACAGCTCGAGCCAAACCACAGCAATCAATCTCCCCAATAGGTCAATATGAACTTAGCTTCAACTAAGTTACATGCAAGCTATTAATTGCTGCAACGTCGATAGTTCAGAAACAAGTTTTGTGTACTCGATTACTTGTAGGATATGGTGTATAACTTTAGCAGGACCAATCGTAAACAACACAAAACACAAATACACACGTGTATTTAGTTTAAAATATTATTAGACTTGTTCGAAATTGATTTTGATTTAATGCAGACTCATTTAAGGACGACCACCGACAGTACACCGAGCCTCAAGCTCTCGTTGCGAAGTCGTAGTATTAAATAATCGAATTAGTACGGCCAATTGTGGAATAGTTCCCAGTGTATACATTAATATTGTTACGTGCGAGCGGGGGTACGCACTTATGATTGGAAGAAAACACTAGTTTTTAACGCTTTTATTGACTACACAGTCGTATGTGATTCCCGTCCACAGGGTCGTCCCTACTCACACGACTAACGATGCACTGTACCGACGATAAGAAGTCTCACTCACGATACTGTCGTCGATATTGCGTAGACCACCTCCTGCTACTACAGTGCTCACCTCTGATATTACCGCGTGTAGGTCGCTTCTGGTTGGCGAATTACGCTACACTCCTTCACTTAACTGTCCACTAAACTTGATACATTCGCCACTTAACTCGTCACTGTCTTCTATTAAGCTTTAGTCCAACTCTTCCGTATCCCGCTTGTCGCTTCGCTATCTTGAACTGAACTCAAACCTAAAATACCCGGTAGGCGCGCCTTACACTGCTTATATACCCGAAAGAATCTTCTAGATCCCATAACTTCGTTATTCTTTTATTAACTATCTGTCCCTTTCTAAACATCTATCTATCTCTGTGTTTTCCTTCCCGAACCTTCTATTCCAGAACTTTCTTTTATCATCTATCTCTTTCTTTTCTTCCCGAAATTTCTATCCAGAACATTCGTTCATCGTCTATCCCTTTCTAAAATATATCCATCCTTGTCTTTTCCTTCCAGAATCTTCTACCTCTAAGTCTTGAGATCGGTTTACGCTACCAGAAAGTTCTACCCTCGGTAGCCACACTATTACAATCCAGTGTCGTGGACTTCATACGACTCGTTCCCTTCTAGTATACTTTTAAGAAAGTAGCGACAACCAACCAAAAGGTCAAAAGCGCCAAGCATTCATGAGCGTATACGCGTTCTGTTCAAACATTATTACTTGTCTAATACATGCAACAACTCAGAAGGGTTTTTGGTCATAAAACAGCAACTGGTCACTATATTTATAATCAGAAACCTTACGGCTTACATATATTTCACAAAGTCTACATCCTCGACAAGCATTTTAGAATACGACGCCATCCCTCCAACCATTTTACAGTATAAGAAACTTAGACAATTGGCGCAACCGATAGCGGATTGATGTCATTGATAAACTATTTTAATTAAAGGGTTATGAATTAAAAGAATATAATACATTAATATTTCGAAATTTTAGATTAACTTAAGTTTAACATGTAACAAAATAAACCGAAAACAGTATAAATCTATTCTGCCAACATAAAAAAATATAAGTGAATACCGTCTGTATACAATTGAGAGATTTTGAATTATAATCCCTACACAATTTCCACATATTAGAGATAAATATTATTACATAAAATTATGCTAAGTTATATAGAGAACTATACAAAACAGGCGCTAATCAGAAAATAAATAAAAATATAACATTATTATTCAACTATGGAAATGGCCAATACAGTTTAGAAATAAGAGGGTACATAACAAAATTAATTATCAACTTTAGAAAGAAACATGACAAGAACCACTATGCTACTAAATGTGTATACATTAACTAGCATCCAAAAGGTCCAAAGCGCCATGAATTTATTGTTTTTTGTTCGCGCATATAATATTATTATATCTTACGCTCGTCGGTTCACTCACCTTTTGAATAAACAGTAACTCATAACCCGACCAGGCACCGTGCTTTTGTTTTAAAATATGCGGTAAGATTTCTACAACAGCGGTGTAGTCGACGTTAACATCTTACGGTATGTGTTTTTCAACCAGCTTACCCTAACCGAATTTCCACCCACCCCACTGTTATCATCTATTACCCAACAGACGCAAACCACGTGTATACTACATAAGTTTACACACACAAGTTTGTCAAATTGCTTCACTTCAATGGACGCTTTGGTAACATAGGCCAGTTCTCGACCGCAGCACGGACAAAATACCTACTTGTATATAACAGCCGCTGCTTTAATTAGGGCTTTGTATGACTACATACATACATAACTTCACGCCAGGTCCCTTGCGGGGTAGGCACGAACAACTTTGTATGACTAGAAACTCAATTCTTATAGTTTACTCCGTCATATATCCGCTTAACGAGTCCCTTAGAAACCCCCGCGATAACCTATAACCCCCCTCTTTCCCCCATTACGAACAACAGTACTAGGTGCTAACTCCCCTATCTCTAGAATGTGTAGAATGCTCAACAGCAGCAGTGATGTTACTGACATTCACTTTGAATCTAAAAATTCCTTTTATAAAAAGATTCGTTTAGCTCAACAGGACACTTATTAGACAGACGGGCAGACTAATTTCAACACCCTACACATTTTTGATATATTTTATTATATTTATTATTAGAGTCTAAATAAATAATAGTGAAGAAATTATACTGCAAATTGTGTTTTATTGTTTACCTTAGTCATAAGTCTAGTAACTGATTATTAAATGTACAAAACTGTTGGTGATCCTTATTAAAAAAAATATAAATGCAAATAATTTGAGAGTACTAAAATCAGTGGAGGAGATAAAAATAGATGTCAAAATTTCCTTTAAAAATTTATTAACTGAATTAAATAATAACATATTTCCTTATTAATACCACAATAGAATTGCTAGAAACATATCAGCCCATGAAAGTGCCACTACTGGGCGCCATTTTTAGGTATATAGGGGAAATTATACTATTGTTGAATGATTGGCACCTGTTCAATTTATTCAAGTATTAAGAAATTTTAATATTTTTATTTTGTAGCCATACAATTATACATATACTATGGAGATTTAGATTTTACAAGATCGTCCTCTGTCTAGGCTGGGCATCTCTGGAATGCTCTGCTGGCAGATGTCCGGTCTGCTAAATCTATCCATTCCTTTAACAGAGTTGTGAAAGAGCACTATTTAACTGTATAACGTGTTTATTGTTTGTTTCGTATGTCTATGTACGTATATATTTTTATAACTATGTATAATATATATATATATATATATATTATAATTATTTTATTATTAAATTTAGTAATATCTATTTCGACTGCACACCAACACTATCTATGTAATAGATGTGTCCATCCAAATGTTGCCTAGAGAGATTGCCTTTAGTAATAAGGCCACCCATTGTACTACATTTTTAGTAAGAAAGTTTTTTGTGTATTTATTCTATGTAATGTTGGTGTACAATAAAGAGTATTTATTGTATTGTATATTATTATTAGCATTGTAGGGCTACAAAATAATTAAAAACAAAGTTTTGAATAAATTAATAGGCTGCCAATGACTGTACAAAAGTGTCAACACCATTATAGTTTACCCTGTGTATATCATGCTTATACAATACAGAATGGCAGGCTTGACTCGTTACTAAACTTGATGTGCAGATTTGCTTGTGATGTTTTCCTTCATTTGATTTATATTCAATATACTAGTTCTGAGTAGGACATGATTACAAAATGAGTTTGTAAGAGTAATGTGACATTTAGTAATGAACTAGTATGGATTTCTGATTTCTGTACAATGCCCACTTCGAATGAGGCGATGAGGTTTGTAGTTTGTACCACTGCAGTATATATAAAGTGATGGGCCAATGTCACACTGAGCATCATTCCCTCATTTGATCCATACCTCATATTTTGTTTTTAGCAGTAGGGAATTCTTGGCAATAAGCATTTTATTTTCTAAAAATGTATTACTTTAAAATTAACAATAGTTGTAGGATATTGATATTTTTGATTAATAATTATGGCATTTTGGGAGAAATGGGAACTGAATAGACAGACCAATGTAGCCTTTCGAATTGAATCACAAGTCAACTCCATTAGTTGGACTTAATAAATCAGAAAAGGCTGTATGGACTAAGTTACTTTGTCAGTAGGAAATACACACATTATCAAGCCTCATTCTCTTGGAGGTCTGCAGAGACGTTGGATCACCATTGGACAACAATCCTGCCAAACAACTTTTGTTTTCCTCTACTTTCATTAATCTCTTCATACATATTTGAGATACTTTTTATCTGACCTTTCTTTAACGCTTCTGATATTCGATAATGGTGCGTTGTACATCACTGTCTGCCATAGAACATTTATGGGCTGATGTTATAACAATATTTATCCTAAAGCCATTTACAATAGTACTATGCTAACTCAATATACATGCACCATCCCATATATAAAGGTCCAGAACAAAACATAGGTGAAAAGAGCTCCTAAGAATCCATTGGTGAGAAGGCTTTGTCTTGAAACATAATACTTGTGCCAGTTAGAGCCCGCTTTCATCAAGAACATCAGCCACAGAACCACAACCGCTATTACGTAGAAGGCGAATCCATAAAGACCTGTTAGGCCAAGAACACCTGGAATTTAAAAATTTAATTTTATATTTCTTAAATTACATTAAAACTAATATATATCAAGGACTTCATAACAAATGGGTGTATATGAAAAAATGCCATTTTCTTGTTGTTTACTATAATCTATATACATTACAATTTAGAAATTCTTACATACTGGTAAGACTGTCTAAATGTAACATGCATAGATTTTGAACATGCATTACAAGTGTATCTAAATAGAAGTATCCAAATAACAGCCTTATAAATGAAATAGATTTGTTTTATTTAAAAAATTCCCTTGTGTAAAACTGCACTTTTGTCTGTACACCATTTGTTATGAAGACCTTGATAGAGACTGGAAAAGTGCAGCAATTTTCAAAACTATCAATATGGTAAAATAGTAAGGTAGTCTTAAAATTGTAAACCTTTTAAGTTTTTTTGGAATTTAAAGGGTGGGGTATATTTATAGGGCACATTTATTTATTATGAACAGATCTGAACATTTTTAATATAGGTTAGAAGGCTAAGGCGGATGTGAAGCGAAATGGAGCTCCTGCCTTAACCTTCACAGTTATTATTTTATAACCACCCAATGTTAACCTTATAATGCAAATATTAAATAAATGTGTCCTATAACTATACCACACCCAATAAAATATAGGATTCTTTGGGATGACATTGTATTGGTCTTAACTGTTAATTAAATTTATGATTATTTCTCATCGCTTCCATTGCAAACTAAGATACTGTCACGACAGTCAATCTATTATTTCATGAATGTCTGGTCACATATACTACGTGTTTTAACATGTGTTTCTGTTTATGCCACTTTATATCAAGAACTCAAGTAGAATAGTCTTTTAACTTCTGTATAAGCCAAAGTATTGTACTAATACCGCAATGGATCTGCTCATCGTAGATAATATATATATATATATATACTTATATTTTTGAATGATAAACCACTTTCAAAGAAGGGGTTATAAATTTAATTAATTTACCTGCGGTAGATCCTGACAACGCAGCCATGGATGTCCTGCAATATTCGACTACGGCGGCATTATTTCTTAAAGCAGCCTCACTGTAAGCCACTGGCTCAGGCTTATTATCCTTAATTTTTGTAACCACAGACATGTTTTAGTTCAGACTTCACTTTAATTAAGGAAAACATGAAAATTCTGATCGGCAAATTTTTTTGTTTTGTCATAAAGTCAGATCACTCAGAATGTCAAAACTGTCATTTACCAGTAGTAATAGAGGCTGTATGATCTAAGTCCTTTGCCTGCCTTTGTGACAAATTTGAAAAACAACCAGTAGTAGTAGTACATAGTTATAATAGTAGAATTCTGATGAATGAAAGTCTGATGTATTAATCTTTGTATAGCAGCGCAGTTGTATTGTAGGCTACAACCGAAGCCATCCAACGGAGCTCTTGTGGAAACTCGAAAGGCCACATTTGACTATACAGTTCACATTTTTGACAAAAACACATAATTATTACTCGAAAACTATCAATATCCTAAAACTGTTGTTCCTTTTTTCACATTTTTAGAAAATAAAACTGCACAGCACAACATCCCCTTTTAGTTCCCGCCAAAAAAACAACATCATTTACCAGTTAGACAAGAGTTTTATGCCAAAGCGTTGGAGCGAAAACCAACAAAAGTCAAGTCAAGACAGGAGTTTTTAGGCAACCAGGGCGTTCCACCAGTCGCTCACACGCCCAAAATGCTCCTTCTGCCGTTCCACAAGGCGACCGCGGTCGTTAGGGTCGTGACGAAAACGTCACTAATGGCATCATCATTTTCGATCACATAGCGCTTACAACGAGCCATGTCAAGAAGTTGGTCGAAGTGGGCATTGACCACAGAGCAATAATTCTCTCTATTTTTAGACATTGAAAAGGCGCGATTTTCAAATCGACCAATGATATTTGTGTAGTTCGTCGCTTATGACATCAACGCCCCATAACCCTTTCCACCAGAGTCTAAGTTTGTAACGTCCGTCAGCACGTGGAACGGAAAAACTCGTGGTCGTGAGCGTGGTCATGGTGAGTCCCATCTGGAACGTAGCTTATGTACAATGAATTAGAAAAACAAAAAAACACAGTTTTTAATAGGAACTAGAAGCTTTTGAAATATTTTTTTTTTAGAATTTTGTCTATTTGTCTGTTAGAGCATTTAGAGCATCACATGAAAACTACTAAACAGTTTTAAATGGAATTCGACACAAAGGTAGCTCATGCCACAGGTCAACATTTACAACGCGTTAAATGAAGTCGTTTTCGTGGGTTAGAGGAATAAAACGAAGAAGGGTGCCACAGACATCTTTTTATACTGTTGTTCTTTTTCCAATTTCGTTCCTAATCTTCAATAAGTTTATTGCAAAAACGAATTCATTTTGAAAACGTTGCGTCGATAAAACAGATTTTGATAAGGCGAACAAGACATTGAACCATGTGTGAAATTGTGTATGTAGTAGTGTAGCAACACGTAAAAAAGTTCCTTCCTATTTTTACTCACACATAGAAAACTCATACATATCTTTAGAGATGTCAATATTTTCAAAATATATTAAGCATTCGATTTTTTATAATAAGAAATCGAGTCAGTTATTAGTTTGAAATACTTCTAAGCATGTGTAATAAAAGTAATATTAGTTCAAGCGGTTGTCCAAGTTTAGTTGTCACTTAGAACATGTTTCAAAGTTATTTGCTTAGATACATAATTTCATTAAATAAGTTATATAACCGTTATTTTTTTATATTACATGTATTTTGATTTGTATGTATATATTTGTCGTAAAAATTGTATTAAACACTACTTACATTTTCAAAACCCTTTTATATCTGTTCGACATAAAACTTAGCAAAGACATCTGAAAACTGAATTTTTGAAAATTCTATGATGGTTAATTATTGGAAAAAGTTGTATATTCCAGTGTTATTTAAAATTATCAATTATTTCGATTATTGTATTATTCGTTAAACACTCGAATCAATCGTAGCATGTTTCAATCTCTAAACTTATTTTCGCGGTACTGAGCGTCGGTGTATACTGAAGTTCAATTTATTTTCATTTTTAATTCAATGATTAATGCATAAAAACCAAGTTTTATTAATTTATTTACAATTCAATGAGTGTAGATATCTTGAAAGCGCTGGATAACAGGGCCTGACTTAGTATTATACTGTTGAAATGCAAGAATCCGTAATGGCGCGTGCCATACAGTGATGTACAGAGTCCTGGCTTGATACAAAATTGGGACTTTGTACGAACGATGTACTGACGCTGGACCATTTAGTGATTTCTCTTGTATCTGTGTTATTTTCTCGTTGTGAAACTGTTATTGGATTTAATTAAAGTGTTATAGGTGTTCTAAAAAAAAGAATATTAAGTTTTCGATATAAAACGATATTAACGTTCACCAAGGGAAAGACTATTATGAAATCATGAGTGCAAATCATGGATATCGTGGTGATATTATACATAACGTTATCTTGAGGTGATATACTACATTTTATTTATAAATCCTGTATTTAAGTTGAACTTAAGTGAATAATTCTTTGAAATATTGAACTAACCTAATTCTAGTAAAATCGAAACTTAATTTCATTTCTTTTGTTTTAGAATGCTATGTTACGAGCCTATGGATTATCAGAATAAGTAAAATAAACATTGTCTTCGTATTTCTATATGTTTTTGATATAAAGTTCATAAGAAATAGTCAAAATTTGTACTAAAATTGGAACCAGTATAATGTCCCTTGCAATTACGTCAGCGCCGCATTAATAGTGGTTGTAGATGATAATTCGTTGGTAAGATGGATGATTCTGATAATATGAGTACAGATGATAGCAAAAGTGTTGATAATATTTCAACCCTCAGAACAAAACCTAAGAAAAGGTCACTTGTAGAGCGTGAACTTGAGACCAACTTGACAGCTAGAGTCACTTCACCAGTGACTAATGCCGAGAGCACCAGTCTTAGCCGCTATGGACGAGCTCGTAGACTAAAAACTGAAATAGACTCAATGGACATGAAGAGGCTTGAATCTCCAAAGCCAATAGAAAAGTCTCCAATGAAGGTCCAATCGCCGGTTTATAAAATGCATGCCTCCAATACTCCGATAAAGATAGAGTCTCCAAAGAAACCTGCGGAATTGTATTTAGAGAATCAGATCGAGAATATATACCAGGAGAATATATCACTGAGTAGATTTGCTTCTGAAGAGATTGTAACATCATCACCTTTAAAGAAGAAAGTATACATGCAGAAAGATCTTATACAAAGAAAGGATACAGACAGTCCTATAATGTTAATTAAACATATGTTCTCACCAGATAAATCTTCAAATAAACTAAACTCTCATTTAAGTAATATACTTGATAGATCCGAGAGGTTTAATATGAATATGTCGAAACAAAATGGTTATTCTCTAGATAACTCATCTGTGGTGAAAACTTTGGACTTTGATAGTAAGAAGAAAAAGAAGGAAAACAAAGATAAGATGCCATCAAAGAATGAATTGTTTGAGTTAGAGGCCAAGTGTATGTACCAAGTTGGTGACTTGGCTTGGGCGAGAATGGGGACCTATCCATTTTGGCCTTGCATAATTACGAGAGACCCTGAATCTGGGATGTTTGTTAAGAAAAAGTGTAAGTATAAATTACAGGCTTACTGCAACAACTCATTAACTACAATATTATATATATATATATATATATATATATATATATATATCTAATATATATCGAGGCTTCATAACACATGGGCATATAGACAGAAGTTTTACACAAGGGACAAAATTGTGAATAAAACAAAACTAGCTGATTGTATGAAGCTGAAATTTCAGTGTCTGTATTTCTATCTAAGTACACTTGCATACTGGTAAGACTTTCTAAATTGTAACATGCATAGATTTTAGTAAATAACAAAAAAATGCATTTTTGCATATAAGCCCATTTGTTATGAAGCCCTCGATACACACATATATATATATATATAGTGGTGGTCATATAATTAAGAATGATTTGAAGCTATACAATTTTTTTGTTTAAACCGTGTCATACACAGAGATGTGTACCTTCTGAGAAGCAACGAGTTATATTATAAAATAGCCACATTAGTAGAGCAACGTGGCTTAGGAATAAAGAATAAAATCGCGAACTATTTTTTTCACATTATATATTTATTTTACCAAAGTACCACATTCACATAGTACTGCAGCTGGAGAAATAATTAAGAATGATTTATTAAACTGCTCGGGAATCGTTTTGTATGACACTCACATTAAAAAATCATAATATATGTAGCGCGAGAAATTTAAAAAGCATTTTAATACATGTTTAACTAAAGTTAATAGTTAATAGCATATCCACGGCTTTTAATTACTGCTTTACACGAGAGGCATTGACTCTATTAATTTTTGACATATTACATTTGAGTATATTATATATACATGCATATATGTATACATATATACATACTTTTACTTTTTTTATTATAAAATATTAAGGTTAATTATTTAATAATATATTTAATCCTGTTACTATTTAAAACAATCATATACATAGAATCACAATGTTTATTTCTCTATTTACAAAATGTCTCCAATTCCATTTGAAACAGATTACATATATAAAAAAATACACTGAATTATATTGCTATTGTGACAAATTTAATATAAAGTAACCAGTATTAATGCTTGCGATTTAAACTAGAGGTCCTTGCTGGAGATGGCTCTAGTAAGAAAGACAATACTGACTAGAATATCCAGCATGCCAGGAGACCTTTTCCCTGTGTTTGGACATTACATTATACCTACTACTGTGGGACAAAATCCTACTTGTTTAACTGTAACCGCTAAAGTTAAGATAAAAGGGCTATTATTGGTATCCAGGATGTTGTAGACAATTTTGCGGATGACCTTCATGTGCATGTTCTAGTGTTTTCCATACTGCTTTATGAACAAACAGCTTCAAAGACTTAGAAACACCAAATTTGCAAAGACTGACCCAAATACACATACGATACAATACTGTTAGCCAACTACATTATAATATAAGCTATGACCGAGAATTTCAAGGCAAATTTAGTCTGGCTAGCCACATTACGGCTGTAAGATCAATAGTGGCTTAAACTATGCAACCAAGTTAATAATAACTTTGTTTCCAATTGTTTTGTAATGTTACGAGCTACAGGACTCGAATTAAAATAAATGCTGTTGGAATTATTATAGACTTTCTGAGAACTGTACAAACACATATAAAACAAGTACAAAATAAAACTGGGTGTAACCAGTTCACACTGCACGATTCAATGCAATTCAACATGCGCAAAGTCCATCACTATGTCGCTAATCGAAAGTACTACACGTCTTAATCGTATCGGTCGTCGTTTGACTGCCCCACCCCTCCTTTCGGGCATTGTTTTATACTAAACAAAAAAAAAAGACAAAGGTTCACACACATCTGGCAAGCTTCGACGCAATGCAATAAAAAAAGGATTAAGTTGTTCGACACTAATTATAGCCATAAAATAAGTACAATAACAATAGATGTTTTAAAAGTTTAAACACGAAATAGATAAAAGAATTCGTTTTTACAACATGCAGTTGTGCAGTCTTTGTCGGTATGTAACAGTATAATCAATTGCAGTTTATTGATTTTTTTTAAAATAATAATCGGCAGACAAACACACACATTGTATATCCCCAAATTAAGCAAGTTACGCTTGTGTTATGGGTAATATACAACGGACCACTCTGGGCCCGATCCCAGACACCCAGACCATGGTAAATAACGGAGAAAATACGTTTCCGAAATTTACTATACCGGGAATCGAACCCGGAGCCTCTGGGTTGCAATGAGGTAGGCCGACAAAACTTAGCCCGCTAAACCACAGAGGCCATCATCAGTTTAACCCACTCCCTAGTTGAAAGTTGTCCAAAAGGGTTTTTAAACTTCTCTTCATGTATTAAACACATGTGTATTCTCAATGAATCTAAATGTTTTTGTCTCACGCCTTCAAACAAACAAGAAAATTACAACAGCAATTTCGGGATGAAAAAGAGTTGGCACCCACTCATTGAATAGCAATAAATATACAACTGACCCATTTTTTCCCATTGCCACTAACAGTAATACTTGCCATGACACTACAATCGTTTCGAAAGCATTGATCTTTTTCAAATTCATATCATTGTGAACTAGCTGTACCCCAGACTTTGTCTTGCCGTTAAAAAATAACAATCTGGAAAACGATTGCAGCGCCGTCAAACCGGACCAATTGTTAATCTAAAACTCGAAAAACATCAAAATCGGTCCCACTGTCAAGAAGTGTTTGGCACTTTAGCTACCGGGTCCAATCTTGAATCTAAACCATCCGGAGATCCACTTGAACACACACAAAAATAATTCCCTTGAATTTTTGAAGATGTGAAAATGAGTTTAAATGCAGTCACCATTGCTGACATCCGCAAGATCTTAAAAAATGAATAGCTAGACTGATGTTGTGTAACTAACACAATTTTGTTTTATATATAGATATAGGTAAGGCAAAGGTGTTACAATACCTCTCCTCAAGACGACTCTGTGGTTAAGAGGGCTAAGCCTTTGCCGGTCTACCCAGAGGCTCCGGGTTCGATTCCCGGTATAGTAAATTTCGGAAAACGTATTTTCTCCGTTATTTACCATAGTCTGGGTGTCTGGGATCGGCACCAGAGTGGGCCGTTGTATATTACCCATAACACAAGCGTAACTTGCTTGATTTGGAGATATACAATGTGTGTGTTTGTCTGTCGATTATTATTATTATTACAATGAGACATTAGTACAAATATATTCTGACGGTACCTGATGTGCAATATTTTATACTTAAATCTAAAATAAGATAATTTAATTTAGCTTATATCAAGTCATCATGATACCCAGACCATAGTAAATAACTTAGAAAACTCATTTCTGAATTTTATATATCAGGAATTGAATCCGGAGCATCTGCATTGCAGTGAGGTTAGCCGGCAAGGCTTAGCCTGCTCAACGACAGGCCGACATCAATTTCAAATGAAATCAATTGAGTAGTTTTCACATTATGCTCAAATAGCCAGACAAAATTCTAAAAATTGTATTATCTAAATCTGCTGGCAGGATTTAGACTCCTTTTTTTGTTGTTTGTGTCATGCATAATTAATTATATTAATTGTTTAATTGTAATAATTTTTGTTAAATTACTATACAACAAGGACATAAACACATTTTTTTTAAATACTTAGTTCGTAGTATAGTATAGACAAAGCTGTATAAATATGCTACTTTGGTAAGGCGGGATGCTTTTTATTCAATATACATTATGTATAAGCGTTGGTGACTTAATATCAATAGCTGGGTAACCGAGTTTCTCTCACTAGTTTTTTTTGTGAAAACACGTTTTGTCAGAGAAGATATTCATACTTATTTTACGTTACAAGACACACTATTTAATCATGTTTAATTTTTTATTTAACTTAAGATAAATCTGAAGTTACTTAATAAAGTACAAAAAACTTGAATTAGCCATAGAGACACAATACTTAACTGAAAGTTTTTTCAAACTTTCGATGGAACAAAATACAATTAATCCTAATTAATTCTGGTGCAATAGTGATGTAAAAGTGAAGATACTATAAAACATGAAATTTTGTGTAAGTTAAAGAAATTATGGCAAAAAACATTATGTCAAAAAGTGTGCAGTTATATATCGAACTATTGTTGTCTAGCTGCTAAACAGAGGATTATACTCTGGGAAGTGGTTCTAATACATTAAAACTTAATTAGGTTTGTTTATCTTCTTTCTTCTTCTTGTATATAAAAATGAATGGTTGTCTGTATGTCCTTTATATAATCGTAAATTATACATTTGATCATGTGATGATCTTTGGCAAAGTTTTTGAGCATGAACCAGAGAAGGTTTCTCAGTTGATTCACAATTGGCTGGGTCCAATAGGTGCCGACAGCACGGCATATTGATTGAATCTTTTCCGGAAAGGACAACGTCTGCCAGGACAGCTAGTATATATATATATATATAATTATATATATATCTAATATATAAAATTCTCGTGTCACTTTTTTCGTTGCCATACTCCTCCGAAACGGCTTGACCGATTTTGATGAAATTTTTTGTGCTTATCCGGTATCTATGAGAATCGGCCAACATCTATTTTTCATCCCCCTAAATGTTAGGGGTAGTCCACCCCTAAATTTTTTTTTAAAATTTTTTAGACAAAATTTTTAATTTCTATTTTTTTTGATACAACATAAAAAAATACATACAACCCTCAATTTTCACCCTTCTACGACAAACCCCTATTTTTACCGGGCAGGACGACGTCTGCCGGGACAGCTAGTATATATATAAACCTTCAGCGAAAAATAATCTTACTAATGGTAAAAACTATTAAAAAATACATTGAGTGGTTTACGTGGACTTAATGGACTTGATATTTTATACTATGTAAAGATTAGTAAAGGAACTGTATATTTTATAAATATTATGTTTTCAGAAAATAGTAACTTGTAACAGACACATTTAAAATACAAACTTAACATTGAAACTACTTCAAACATTGAACTGAGATTAGAATTACCATATTAGAATTTTGATAGTATATCAATAGGACTGTGTAATCAGCATTTACTATCATTCTATCTCATCTCACTATTTTTTTTGTGGTTCCTTGTATCTGCGATCAGAAACTGTTTCATATGAAGAAATAGCTTCTCTTTGTGTGAAATGCAGAGTATGAATGAAAGAATATGCTTTATTGTGTTTTAAAAGATGATTATTAGGAATAAAATTTTACAGTTTTGTAAGCTTGGCATTGGTTGTGAACCAAAGTGCCTTCGTTATGGTCTTTATCTGGTGCTCTGGAATGTTGAAGGATATAATAATGCACTGTAATTAAACTATAAAGCCCTCATGTAAACCTAAAACTGTTTTTCTATTCACAGTGTTTGGCAGAGTGGAACATGACATAATTCATGTGACATTCTTTGGCGATAATGGCCGTCGCAGTTGGATAGTGGATAACATGCTTCGCAATTACACAGGGCTGGCAGAGTTTGAGAGCACAAGGGAGCAATTTACGTCTGAGGTTTGTTTCAAAATCTCTTTATTTTGGTATTTGGTTAAAACACAACCAAAATTAGAACATACTGTGCTAAACCACAACAACCGGCTTTAGTGACCCCACCACTATATTTGAAGGAGTTTTTTTGAGTGAGCATACCACTGTAACACATCTTTGAAATAACCGAATACTGTGTATGGATGTACAGTCTTTCGGTTTAAGTGGTCACTTTGGTTTAAATTTGCGATCTCACGACAAAATAAAAATTAAATCAAGACATAAAATGTGATTCCTTTTCATCCCTATATTCCAGCCAGGATTTCTGAAATTCAAACTAATAACATAAAATACAAATAACACAATCAAAAGAAAATTATTACTAAGCCACATTTTATTTTGATATAAAACATCATGCATTTTGATGATAGTTCTGTATTATTGTCTTGGACGTGAGTTCCAACTTACCTAGTAATCTTATTTCAACCATTTGAATTTCTGAATGAAATTAATTTAGTATGAATATAAGTAACCACTGTGTCAAGTTGACCGTGATGAGTAGCGCCGACTTGGGGAGGCCTGAGTCCTGCAGTGGACGGATTGGCTGACGACGTGTCAAGTTTAATCAAAATTCAATCAATACTCTTCAAGAATTTTACAAATTGACAATAAGGCAGAACTACAAAAGTTGTATTATAAATAGTCTTTTCAAAAATTTTCTTATGTATGAAGACTAAAAATTCAACCCTATAAATTTATTGTCTCAAATAATTAATCTTTCAGGATAAGAAGAGAGATCCCCGTCTCTATGCAGCTTTCTTCATATCTGAAAAGAAACAAGCATTGTGGAAAACATCAGTTGCTGAGGCAGAAACATTATTCAGAGAACCCAAAAGATTTAGGATAGATCTATTTAATGATATGCTTGAAAAATCTAGAGCAGTAAAGACAATACCAAAACTTCAGAGAAAAGTAACTAGGACTGACAGTGATGTTTCTTTAAGCGAAAGTCTATATGATAGTCTGTTTTCTGAAGATGACGGTAAAGTAGATGATACAGAAAGATCTAGAAACAAATCTAGGAATAAGTCACTAGATGTGTCTGAAGTTGTGACTGCCTGCCTAGATAATATGGCTGCCAAGACTGGCATAACTAAGATACAAAAGCAATCTCATATGGATAGGTGGCTACAAAAAGCAAAATCGCAAACCCCAGAAAAAGTGAATGTGAAAACTCAGGTTATTAAAGTAATTAAAATAAACAATAACAAGAAGTGGAAAATTATCCCTAGAGATATGTTTAAGCCTTACAGTTTACGAAGATCTGGTAATGAATCTCTTACTTTGTTGTTTAATCAAAATGAACATGACTATAGTAAAGTCTTACCTAATACATTAAAAGAAGAGACAAAAATGACTGATGTTGTTGAAATTGAACCAGCATCCGATTCAAACAAATTAATGGATGTGAACATTGAAAAATTAGACAATATTAGTTGTAATGATGATTCTTTAAAAAAATCAAGTATAGAGCTTGGATCGAAGGTTGCGATTAATTTGAATGAAGTAAACAAGAATGTTGAACAAGAAGAGAATCTACTCCCTACTGAAATCTGTTTACAAAGTAATGTTGCTTGTGACCTTATTAAAGATAAGGTTACCAGTTCAAATGAAAGAATATAGAATTACATAAGGAACTGTCAAATAATTCTTTCGAATCTATTGAGGTCAAAAATATAGAAAGGGATTTACTTACCCAATCAACACTAACTTGTACGCCACTAAAAATACAATCAGATGCTGAAATAGAACAACAACAGAAAATTAATTTCGATTCTGAATCTAAAATACAACTACAAGAAATTGACCTTAATACTGATCAGCAAAACAAAACTAGTTGTATAAATGAAGATTCTGAAATTCAGCGAACACCAAATGTAGAGACATTGAACAAAAGTCACGAAAATGAAGTAAACATTTTTGACAGTTTATCTTGTGTAGATAATGAATTTATTAAGGATATTGGGACAGACTCAAAACAAGAAGAAATGAATTCAGATGTAAAAGGCCCAGGCAATCATTCAATCGATAACCTTAGTGCTGCTGATTGTAATGAATCAGATATTGTTATAAATAGTATTGTACCTTGTAAAGAAGCTGGTTCTTATTTACAAGATATGGAAGTCAGTGTGGAAATAACAAATGTAAATAAAAATACTGAAACTTACAACTCTACAGAAAGTTTAATCAATGACTATAAAGTAGGCAATATTGTTATTGATAATGTAATTGATTGTAACAATATTGGTAATAATACAAACAAAGAATTGGGTAAATGTATTGAAAAGCATGAAAATTCTTCTTTGGCAGCCAGTAATAGAGAGAATGATATAGAAAACATGAAAATAGATGCTATTGATCACACACCCAGTAAAGAGGATGTTTTGACTCTTCAAGATAGTAGCATTGAAACAGTGACTACTACTACCACAGTTAAAAATGGTAGTACTCTTGATTGTGAATCAATAGTGGCAATCAAATCTGATGAAAAAGTAAATAAAATAGATACTGTTTGTACTTTAGCAGATACTAATCTGAAAAATATATCGATAGATGAAGCTAACAAAACACTTTCAATTTCCGACAAAATTGAAAACAAATCAAAGACAAAACATTCGGGAACCGAAATTGTTATTGATCAAGACCAAAAACTTTTGTTAGGTAATAACATTACTATTACAAGAGATAATGTGAACTCTTTGAGAAATTTTAATGACTGTGAGATAAGTAATATAAAAGTAGAACCTAGCAAAGTGAATGGTGTTGAAGACACAAAATTATGTGCTTCTAACGAGCCAATGAGTGATTGTATAATAAAAGAAAAACCTCATTAGAAATGCCTAATGGTATGATATTTACTTCTTGCTTCATCTAAGAGCTTAAGTTTTATTGTGTAATAATTTATTCATATCTTAATTTTCATAATATGTTACATACCTATGCCTCTCGATTGTTTTTATTCTGTCGATTAAAATAAACTGGCTGTTTCTTTACTTGTTTTATGTTTAAAAAATTATTTCTTCAAGGCCTAAACTTTTCAAAATTTTCAGATATAAATGACATACATTTTGGAGAAAACGAGGAAACAGAAGTGGGTACATGTAATCTTAATTTAGAAAATAATTGCAAAATTAGCGAAGAACATTTCTCTAACAATAAATCCAAAGCTGACAATTTTATTTTTTTAGATAAATCAACAGACAAATCTATAGATTTGTCTAAAAACATTAATGGACATTCAGACGCTGTAAACTATATGCAAAGTTTCATAATAACAAAGAGTGGTGAATCAAAATCACATATTTTCAATTCAGATTCTTTAAAAAAATTGTCAATAAACCTTTCAAACGGTCATGTAAAAACAAATAATTTGCTTGTAAGTGATTGTGAAGATGACAATAGTATTATGTCAATGGACGAAAATTGTGAAATTAAAAAAGACGCAATGCTAAGTTTTGACATAACGGCTAAAGTACAGCCAACCGATAAAATAAAACTTCACAGAATGTCCCTAAATATCGTGGAAGGTAATCAGAACAACGAGAAAAATAATCAAATTAAAAAAAATATTGAACAAGATGGGTTATTAATTAATGATATTGATAGTATTCCGCATTGCGGCAAAATTAATGATTGTATTAATAATGGAATAGAACCAAAAGAAAATACGCTAATTTATAATTTGAATAGTCCTAACTTGAGCGAAAAAGCGGATGCAGAACCAAACACGACATTGTTTCTAGATATTGACATTCCAAATAATTTAAACGAAAATGTAGGAACAAGAAATTTTTTAGATAGCTTAAAGAGCCTTGAACTAGCTATATGTAATGATATTGCTAAACTCGATATGCCCTTTAAAGAACCTGAAGAACTATCAACAATTAGTCCAAACATAAAAAGTGTATCACCTGGTAAAAGTTCTGAGAATCTAGTAAGAGTTATAGATACTAATAAAATAAATACATGTGAATATGCAGGTAATAATAAACTTAGCGTTGAAAATAAATCTGCTGATATAGAGAATTCTCAACTGTTTGAAGATAAAAATCGTGAAAGCAATATAATTGCAATTGACATTCAAAGTAATAAACTGGATCAGCAACCTGAAGACAATTTAAGTGATTGCGATGCTAGTGATGACGAGAATAGAGGAATAACGAAACTTGGTGTTGAAAGTAAAACTGATAGGCTACAAAATTGTGAACTATTTCAAGATAATAATCAAGCAAGCAATATAATTGTCATTGAAAATGAAGAACCCAAACGACAATTTAATGATAATTGTAAATTAAATGAAAATGATTGCAATGCTAGTGATGGCGAAAATGAAGGAATAAAAAAACTTGGCGTTGAAATTCTAGAGAAACCTAAACTGTTTCAAGATAAAAATCATGGAAAGAATATTATTGACTTGCAAAATATAGAACTAGAACAGAAATTTGATGGCAATGTAAAGGATATTGTAAATGATTGCGATGCCAATAATGACGACAATAGAAGAATAACAAAACTTGATGTAGCTAGTGAAACTGGTAGGTTAGAAAATTGTAAACTATTTCAAGAGAATATTCAAGCAAGCAATACAATTGTCATTGAAAGTAAAGAACCTAAACAACAATTTGATGAGAATTTTAAATTAACTGAAAATGGTTGCAATGCCAGTGATGACGAGAAAATAGAAATAACAAAACTTGGCGTTGAAATTAAAACTGATGTGCTAGAGAATTCTAAACTGTTTCAAGATAAAAATCATGGAATCAATATAATTGACATTCAAAATAAAGACCTGGAACAGAAATCTAATGGTAATTTTAATATTACTGAAAATGATTGTGAAGCCAACGATGACGAGAACAAAGTAATAATACAACTCAATGTTGAAAATACAACTGATAAGCTGGAGAATTCTAAACCGTTTGAAGATAGAAATCATATAGACAGTATAAATGACAATGACATTCAAACTGAAGAACCTGAACAGCAATCGAAAGGTAATTCTAAAATTTCCGAAAATTATTGCGATGTCAATGATCATAGAAATAAGGAATAGCAAATGTAAATGAATCAACTGTTAATAAACATATAAAGACAAAATATGTGGAACGGGAAAGTAAAAATTATTCACTTGCGAAAATAGACATGCAAAATGAAGTTGAAATTGAAGCTGTTAAACTACAATCGCAAGAAGATAATGAATATAAGGCAATTACTATTAATAATTACGAAAATAAGAGTAATGAGCCAGAAGACAATACGTCTAAATTGGTTAGTAAGCTAGAAACTAATAAGGTTACTCCTGTACCAAAAATTCACAACAAACTTATAGAAAACATAAAAGAATCTCATTACATAGAAAATTGTTATCATGACAGTGATTCACAAGACTTGAAGGACAGTGACGATGATTTTGACATTGATGCTGTTTCAGTAAATTCTGAAGATAGCGTAGTATCTTTAAACAAGACTGATAAATATTATAAACGCAAATTACGTGCAAAAGCAGATAGGCCATTAGAGGACCCCGATTTTCTCCAATATTTAGAAATGAGACAGGATTCGTTAACCGACGAAAATCCAGGGCTGACTGATGATGAAATAATATCATATTTGTACAAAACTTATTTATATGAAGAGAGTCAGAAATCAGATTTCAGAAAAACGGATGATGTTGAACAGTCAAGTATCGTCAAAGGCCTTAATGAACGCATAAATAAAAAGAGTAGAGTTTCTAAAAGTATAAGGGAATGTTTACATGAGAAGAAGAAAAAAAACAAAATTATGAAAGAAGATCTCCACGAAGAAGCAGATAATGCGTCTGAGACCTCAGATAGTGATGTTTCTAGGAATAACAAAAATGTAAATAAATCTGAATTAGTGGTAACGATGTTAGACAAAGTAAATTCTAAAGGTGATAGAATAATGAAAATTACCAAAGTTAATAAGGAAGTCATTAGTCCCACTCGTAACAATTCGATGAATTGTGAAGCCAAACAGACGCTTTTAACAGATTATATAGACTTAATAAAAAAATCAAATGAAGCGAAACCAATAATAGGTGTTTCAGAATCAATAAAAGAGGATAAAGTAAAACGTATAAAAAAAGAAATTGATTTGGAAAGAGAATCAATAGTTATTGATTCTGAAACTGAATCTATAGTTTCAGAGGAAATGGATGTACCTTTGATATTCCGAAAGACCCGATCGAAAGTTAGAGAAAATGGACACCATAAAGAAGATAGTATTATCACCGTAAAAGATGAAAGTGACGATGTATATGCTGATTCCGAAAAAAGTGACATAATATTGATTAAGAAAAAAAAGATAAAAAGTGAAAAGTATAATGAAAATAAAGGAAATATTATGGAAAATTTAGAATTTGTTCAATATTTAGAATTACGCCAGGATACCTTGATAGAAGAAAATCCGCAATTAACTCATGATGAAATCGTTCAATATTTGCACAAGACATGGCTTTTTGAAGAAGAAAAAAAATCGGAACAGTTGAAAGCTGACGAAATAGAACAGTCAGGTTTAGTAAAAGGCTTGAAGCAAGTTGCAGAAAAAAGTTTAAAAATCAAATTAAAGAAGAAGCCTACAATTGATGTAGATGATTGTAATGATATACAAAGAGAGAAGCCTAAAAGAAAAGCTTCAAAACCATTTTATAATGAAGAATATACCGACTTAGAGGACGAACTTGAATTTTTTGAAATATTTAAACAAAAACCGGTCAAAACTGATGAACGTCCAAAGAAAACTTAATTAAAATTAGTAACACTGTAAAAACTGAAAGTAAACCTCAAGAGACAAGTGAAACTGTAGTACAAGACGAAAATGAACCATGGGTAGATGAAGGTGACGAAGTCGAATTTTATTTTGAACAGTTAACTCAACCAAAACCTAATATATTTAAAGGCTTAATCAGAGAGAAAGTTTGCGAAATTTGTGAGGGTGTAAATAATTTAATCAAATGTAAGTCTTGTCATGGAATGTTCCACATTGAATGCATTAGGGAAGTAGAGAAAGTGATTAAACCTGATGCTCCTACACGCGGCCGAAAGAAAAAAAGAGGGCGAAAGTCTAAAAATGTAGAAGATTCTGAAAGTCAAAGTGATGAGAAAGGTCTAGATGTTTCTGAAGAACTAAATCTTTCTATCGAAGAGAATGAACCCGAACCATTTACAGTCAATGCTGACATTTTTGAAAATCAGTTATCAGCAAAAATGAAAGAAGTACTAGAAATATAGAAGCTATAAATTACGATTCATATTCAAGTGATGATGGCATAGATTGGATAGAGACAGTTCCAGGAAAATGTGAAATAATAGATATTAAATTTAAAAGACGAGAAAAACCGATAGATTATTCAGATTTCAAGTGCAATAATTGTCGAAAATATGACACACCTGTTTGCTTCGTGTGCAAATCCGCGACTTCTAAGACCGGGAATGATTTTCGGCAGAAGTGTAATATCGCCCACTGCTATAAATATTACCATCTGGAGTGTTTGGACCATTGGCCTCAAACTCAATTCAATGCAGGGGAAATCTATAAAAACAACAAAAAGTTAATGATAATAAATATTTCGAAGCGTTGACTTGTCCGAGGCATGTGTGCCATACTTGCGTTTCGGATGATCCAAGAGGCTGTAAAACTAGATTTAGTGGGGATAAGTTGGCGAGATGTGTTAGATGTCCTGCGACTTACCATTCTTTTACGAAGTGTTTACCAGCTGGTACTAAGATTTTGACTGGCTCGAATGTTATCTGTCCAAGGCATTATGAGCATAGGTAAGTTTTTCTAGAACAAACATTATTGATTGTTTTAGCATCCTTTATTATGATACCATTTTGACTTAAGTTCTCCCTTCCATATTAAGCCTGCTTTTTAGGCTTAATTCTTCTGGGACCTACCGGAAAAGGCATGGCAAAACTTTAGTTCCTTAAATAACTATCCAGTTTTCATTGAACCAGGGAAGAAGAATATTGAGGCAAGAACAGAAAGTAACATTGTTATTAGCCCAGTAAAAAGCGTAACTCATCGCATACTAACAACACGGTGACAATAGCAGTTTTCCTGTCATCCATTCTTGTTGTTATAGAATTTTAATCAAATTTTTAAGATTGAATTTATTATTTACCTAGGCAAAATAATATGTAATTTCGTGCTATATTTTTCACCGGTGTGAAGTCATGGTAAGGGCTTTATTTAATTAACCAATTTAAAGTATATCTTCTAACGCGTGTACATAAGTACCCACACACTTTTTTTTCTCATCTCTTGATATCCACACTGTTATCATCTTTGTCTCTTTTACAGTGCTTTCTTATATCATACTAGCGACCGCCGGCTTCGCACGGGTGCAATGCTGATACAAAATTAAATACACTACAGAAAAACTATGAACGTTGTATATAAAAACATAGCGGCCCGCTCCGACTTTGCACGGGCATCACTACATAGAAACCTCTAAAATTAGCAATGTTGCCTTAGTATATGATGCATGTATCATACATATAAACCTTCCTCTTGAATCACTCTATCTATTGGAAAAAACCACATCAAACTTCGTTGGTAGTTTTAAAGATTTAAGCGCACATAGGATATAGGATATAGGGACAGAAAAGGCGACTTTGTTTTATACTATGTAGTGATGGTCTAATTCCATTGGAGCTTTTCCTATTAATCTTCTAATTTTGGGATTTTTCTGATATCTTTAGGTTTTTACTGAGATAGTAATTCATTCACATTCTCTATTTTGTCCGTGCAGGAACGGAGAAAGTACACAATTTCCTGCGTCCGGAAAAACAACCCATAGCCAGGTGGAAGGGCATTTTCCCGACTTTATGGCTACCACCCCTGGTCTAGAGTATGTCGCCATAACAACCTTGAATTGTATTCCGGCATTATTGACCAGGTTCCAGTCTCCCTCAAGGGAGCAGCAGCGTATTTGGTGTTGCAAATGTCCATCAAGGCGACCGTCTGCCTGTCTGCTGAAATCAGGAGTTGAAGATTGTTTGAAGTGAATGCAACTGATTTTAAATATATTAATGGATGTTGGTCATTATTATTTCAGGCCAGGCAAAGTTCCCTGTCACGTGAACACGGGTTGGTGCTTCATCTGCGCTTTGGGCGGCACTCTGATCTGCTGCGAGTATTGTCCTACTTCTTTCCACGCTGAATGCCTTAACATCGATCCTCCAGAAGGTAAAAATATTTTACATACATATAATGTCTTATATTTATGATAAATTCAGTTGTTTTGTGTAGAATTGGTAGACGACAGAATTACAACTTTGTTATCACATTATTTATGTTTAATTATAATCTTAGTTAGACTATAAATCGTCAATAAATTAGTGTATATATCGTTTCTTTGCTTCAATAACGTGGTATCTTGGAAAACCCAAATTTACAGTACGCCACTTTTAAAGTTTAAAAAAAGGTTTTACCCAAACATATTATACATTTTTTTAATATTTTTTACAATCAAATTTAGTGTCAATTTACTAAGCTTTTTGAAATACATGAGAAAGTTGTGATAATATGATAAATTAAGCAAAATATAGTGAGTGAGTGAAATAAGTGAGTATTAGGATATGTCACGTTATTGAAGCAAAGAAGCGATATGTGCTTTTCAATCTTTTTGAATACCCGAATCTTTTACAGTTTGAAACATTTTGGCGACCCCCTTGGGTTTTTTATAGACAGATAAAAAGTTAGTAATTTAAAAGACCTCGGTTTATGTTTTTCTCTATGTTGTCTCCTATATTCATTATTAGGACCTATACAAAAAGGTGCTGAGAGTAGAAAGTACCTAAGAAAGTAAGTAAGCTGATTATACAAGTAAAGATTTCTTAGACCACCGCACCGAATGGGAATAATGAGATCGCTACCAAACTCTTTTAGTAATTATTTATACAAAATACTTTGTTAAACTTTGTATTAGCATAGATTTCATTAAAAAAGACGAATTTTAATAATTATGAAGTTTGTTACGCGGCTTCTTCTCCTTTAACAGTAACTGAAATTGGGTTGGAAGCGGTGGTAGACTTAAGACTAAAATAAGTAATCTGTGTGATACAATTTTGAAATAAGAAAGAAAGAAAGAAAGATATATTTTATTTAGGACAAATACAACATAGAGTAATATCAAACAGTAAACTAATATAAATAGAATAAGTCCTAAAATTGGACCCAGTCTCAGCATATGCTGACCAATTAAGGCCAGCGCTGTTCTTCCGCCTGGGACCAGCAAGTGAAGTCACGAAGGACAATACAACACATATAATAAATAATACATAATGTACAATGCAATAAAATAATAATGATAAAAAACTATAAAATATTAAAAGACAACATTAAAAGAATGATAATAGAATAGAAACTATTGTATAAAACTAATGTAAATTAAAATTCAAATAGCACTTGTGTCCTGTCTTAGATTAGCCTGTGCAATTTGGTGTACATTCAAAAATTTCTTAAGTTTGACCCTGAAAAGTGAAACTGAACGTACGTTTCTAATCGGTGGAGGAATATTATTCCAACACCTTGAAGCTGCATAGCGGAAGCTTCCTCTGAATGCGGTTGTTTTGTGGCGTTCCATAGTAAGCTGAATTGCACATTGCAAATAAATACATATACTTCCATTTTTCACACCGTGGTAGCGGCCGTTGAGTATTAGAACCAACTGTCCATTTATTTATGTATTTGGTTCCTTTTATCATAAATTCATGACGTAATTGTAACTATGACATAATCGCCCAGCGTTCGAAATTCGACCATAATAATTAATTGAATGTATAAGTTTGAACAATATTAAGGTTCTGTTGTCAAATACTATATTTCTATAATCACAGATTTCGCCAAGGCTGCACTGTTAATTTGATGTTAACAATAAAGTTTATATGAGTGTGTGTCAAATACGTCGTAGTGTGTGTAATGTTATTTTAATTGATTTAATGTATTTTTTTATGCATAATTTACCAAAAATATTAGCATTATGCACTCCTTCTCTATATAAACTATAAGTGTGCGGAATTTCATACTCCTCCCTTCGCGCGATTATTGTAAAAAGGAGTACACAGTTTTCGCTTCAAGTATTATATATATATATTAAATACTCTAGTTTTCCTTCGAGGTTCACTTTTAATAGCCAATATTATATTATTTTCCCAGGTGGTTATATGTGCGAAGATTGCGAGACGGGCCGTCTACCGCTTTACGGAGAGATGGTCTGGGTTAAACTTGGGAATTACAGGTTAGTTTAATATTGGAGTTTAAGGTTGCCTTACTACGTACTGCATATATATATATATATATATATATATATATATATATATATATATATATATATATAAATATATATATATATATATATATATATATATATATATATATATATATATATATATATATATATATATATATGTGCATTCCAGAACGGCAATTTCATAGTTAAAGACTTAATATTATTATTTTTTTAATTCATTGTACAAACTTTTTTTTTAATAATACTGAAACATTGCTTTTCAAGATTCTGGTATAAAATATATATAATTTTTATTTTAGGTGGTGGCCAGGCTTGATCCTGCATCCGAGCGAAATACCCGAAAACATTATGTCCGTCCGTCACAGTTTGGGCGAGTTTGTTGTTAGATTCTTCGGACAGTACGATTATTATTGGGTGAACCGGGGTAGAGTGTTTCCTTTTCAAGAAGGTAAGATTGTTTACTGAAGCCAAGTAAAATGTATGGTTGAAAAGTTTATAGTTAGATTATAAAATCGTCTGTAAATCGTATGCAAGACCTGGGGCGTTGCCAACGCCTTTCAAGAGAGAGAGAGAATGGGATTGGGGAATGAAATAGGGGAAAGACTGGGCCACTGGAGAACTCTACATCATTTGTCACATCTATGTCTTAGGGTCTTGAGGTTGGAATTTTTGCCCCCAAAAATTTGATTGTTTGGGATTAAACAAAAATTTGGGGTATGTACAAAATGAAGAGATAGATAAAATTGGACTGGGGAAGGAATTAAGGGAGAACTGGGCCACTGGGGAACTCGCATATCACTTGTCACATCTATGTGGAGCGGAGTGTCCAGATTGGAGATTTTTCCACCATAAATTTTATTGTTTGGGATCTAATAAAATGGGATAGGTACAAAATGTATCTGTGATGTCAAAATTTGAGCTAAGCATTAATATATACCCATTGGAACGAAGTTCCTTATCGTACGTTACTTAGCGGCGGGAGCTAGACGAAAAAGTGGTAAAATGAAAAGAAAAATGCTGACCACTGTATATTAACACGCTTTTATTAGTTTCACCTGTATGTATATATGTATGTTGGTAACCGATCCCTTTGAGCTCGATTTTGTCCTACTTTGAATGATCAGATTTAATTCAAACTTTGCACACCTGTCAAAGCTCGATGACAATGCAATAATATAGTACCATGAAGCTGATCTGATGTTGGAATCGGAAGGTGGCCATAGGAACTCCTGTACTAAACAAGAGGGACCCGTCGTGTTTGGGCTCGTTTTACTTGTCTTGGCTAGCACTCTGCTGCTACATGATATGCAGGATCTCAAAAGCTTGTATTTAAAAACATTAAAAAAACATTCAACTAAAAAATGAAAAATAAATAATAGTTTAAAAAATAACTAAAAAACAAGCTTTCATAAAAAAATCCAACTAAAAAACAGAAAATAAAATTTAATGAATTTGGTTTCTGATGAATGGGGTCTTAAAAAAAAGCGTGGGGTGTATTCAAAGCGGTTTTTAAGATATTAAAGAAGAAGAAAACGTGTTTTTATTAGTTTTTTTTAACTATTATTTATTTTTATATTAAGCCGGTGTATTAAGATTGTTAGTCAGTGTTTGTTGGAGTATATTAGAGAGCTGGTTAGTGTGTATCATCAGTGTCTGGAGAGAATGTGTACTAGTATACTGTTTACGGCTATAATTTTGAACCTTAGTGCAATAATATATGATCTAAAATGATATCTATTAGTGTAGTATATGCTCTTTTTAACGGACTTCAAAAAAAGGAGGAGGTTCTCAATTCGTCGGGATCTTTTTTCTTTTGTTGCTTTTTTTATGTATGTTCGCCGATTACTCCGTGATTTATGATCCGATTTACGTGGTTCTTTTTTTGTTCGACGCGGAATAGCTTCCAATTGGTCCCCTAAAAATTTTACATAGTTTGGCCCAGTAGTTTTTATTTTACGAACATGTTTTTGTTCCCGTTTCTTGGGACCTATATTTTTTAAGATGCGCGGCACCATTCGTAGGTCCACCCATACATAGCTAGACACTAAAAAGTAACAAATAAAAGTAAAAACTTCGTTTAAAAAAAACGACTTCAAAAACTAAAATGTATAAAATAACTTATTTCTAAAGCTATTATTATTAATATATATTATCTAAAACATCTTGAAGTCGGTGCAAAGTAAAACATAAATACTACTATATTTTGAAAATTACTAAGCACCGACTTCAATATGTTTTAGATAATATATATTAATAATAATAGCTTTAGAAATAAGTTATTTTATACATTTTAGTTTTTTAGTTTTTGAAGTCGGTTTTGTTAAACGAAGTTTTTATTTTTGATAATAGAAGGATTTGTAATTGCCCTTATTACTATCCAATTTCGAACTTTAAGACAATGAAATAATATCTAAAGTAGCATCCATTATTGTAATATACGTTGTTTTGAAAATAGAAAGTCTTGTAACCGTAGTTGTTATTCGGCCGCATTCGGGCGCTGTCGCCGTTCACGAGCACATGTATTATATACAATTTACTGTTTTTAACCGACTTCTTAAAAGGACTTTGCCACTTTGAGTTAATTTAATTTTATTAAATTATTAATTTTATGTATTTCGACACATACAGTTTTTTAATACGATTTGTTTCGGTTCTTCGATGGTCTTTTTTGATGTATTTCGAAAGTTTTCAATACATTTTGAGACTTTAGGAGAACTTCGTTCCAACCAGATGTCCTAAAAATACCTCATCACTCACACTCACTTTGTAATAATAACAACGGTATGGATGTCATGTTCCTGTGTTATGGTATGGAGCTAATAATGTGGTGTATCTGAAACATTTTATTGTCAGTGAATTAATGACTTAATTTATTAAAATAGAATTGAAAACACTTTATTGTTCACCAAATAAATAATTACAATAATTTAACGGCAAAACAAAAGGCGGTCTTGTCGCTTAAAGCGATCTCTTCCAGGCAACCTGACTGAGAGGACACTTTTGACAACTTATGTCTAGGTATAATTACATGAAAAAGAAGTGAAATAAAAAAGTAAGAACAGTACAGTGTCGACAGTAAACAGCTAAGTTAAGAAAGAGGAACAGAAATAGAATTCATAAACAAGCGGCCCCGGCAGACGTTGTCCTGCTCTGAAAAAAATAAAAATCTAGGACCCGATCCCAGCGCCACCTACCGGTTCCAACAGGATAAAAAGTATCCTATGTCCGTCTCCTGGTTCTAAGCTACCTCCCCACCAATTTTCATCCAAATCGGTACAGCCGTTCTTGAGTTATAAATAGTGTAACTAACACGGCTTTCTTTTATATATCGCTTCTTTGCTTCAATAACGTGACATATCCCAATACTCACTTATTTCACTCACTCACTATATTTTGCTAAATGTATCATATTATCACAACTTTCTCATATATATATTTCAAAAAGCTTAGTAAATTGATACTAAATTTACAAAAAAATATACAAAAAAGTGTAAAATATGTTTGGGTAAAATCTTTTTTTGAAATTTTAAAAGTGGTGTACTGTAAATTTGGGTTTTTCAAGATACCACGTTATTGTAGCAAAGAAGCGATATGTAGATTAAAGCCCGCTTGCACAACGATCGTCTTTAAATAAAATTGGTTAATTTTATTTAACTCTCTAAACGCGTTTAACAGTAAATGCATTTATGTTGTCTTGCACGAGGCACTCTCCCATGTCATTTAGTAAAACGTATTTATGCCATCGGTAAAACAGCCAGATGTGTTTCGTTTCACGTGGCGGTAAATTTTATCGAACAAACACACGAAATTTAGCTTTAATGTTAGTTATTTTCTACGTAAAAAGGATTTTAGTTGGCCAATCTCAAATTGACATTTGAAATTTTGTTCGTTTGGTTAAGTTTACTTCGGAATTTTTGGCGGCAACCTGATGAATGATCTTTTGCTGTACGGTTTTATTTTCGATTTTATGGGTATTTAGCATTAAGATAAATAAAGCAAATAATATACGAGTGGCAATCTGTAATTGACTTTTTATAAGTGACAATTTCATAAAGACACGAGTGCCAATGTTTTAACGCGTTTAAGGCGTTAAATGGCCATTTTTGGATGATTAACTTTGACAGTTCTGTAAACGTATTTACCGGTAAATTTAGCGTTGTGCAAGACGATTATCGTATTTAAGAATGGTAAATGCGTTTAGTGTTTCTTAAATAAAATTAAGGAACGTCATGCAAACCACCCTTAGTCAATGGTTTTTTGACAGAGATTTTTAAACAGGGCAAGTGATTTAGCATTTCTGACGTCTACGGGTAATTCGTTCCAAAGGCAAACATCCTGCACAGCGATGGATTTATTGTATAGTTTGTAAAATTTGTAGTTTTGTACGTTTTCAGGTGATTCAGGGCGTGTTTCGAGTCAAAAGTCTAAGATAGACGCTGCCTTCACAACTGCAATGGAACACGCTCAGAGGGCCTGCGAAATAATGAAACGTAAGTGGTATTATCTTTGCCTATCACCACTCGTAATTCATATATTTTTGATTTCTCATACTCGGAAAGTATTCTTGATTTTACCTGATCACGGGGATGAAAACAGTACTTTTCGTCCCCGGGAAAACATTTTCCCTATTGTCAAAAGATCAAAAGAATGCTTCACTTCGGTATATTTGACAGTCTTTATGGTTGAGCAGGCTAAGGGCTGCAATGCATATGCTTCAGATTCGATTCCTGGTAGGGCTATTTTGGAAATGAATTTTCTCCGTTATTCACTACGGTCTGGGTATCTACGATCGGCCACAGAGTATATTAACCATAAAACGTATGCTTGAATAATTTGTGGCCATACAATATGTGTATTTGTCTGTCAATTTAGAGAACAATACTTCACTAGACACTTCTATGGAGGGTCAGTCTATACTATTTTTCTTTCGTCTGAGGGAACAAACATATCCGTATACATTGTTACGACCTGAATGCAGATTTTTTTTTACATTTTCTTCATTTGCACTTCTATTGTTTACTTTGTGTTTAAAAGTAATTAGAAAAACAACCCATTGTGTATTGTAATATTTTATGGTAGTCATTAGCCGGGTGTGATTCTAAGAAATTCAGTCTACGCGCCCGTGGGACATATTGTATTTGTGCAGTATAAACCAATGTCCGAATGTAGAGATCGCCAGTCAAGCGATAACCGCAAGCCAGGCAAGATGTGTGTACATTCAGTAATCTATATAGTGACGGACTTTGCGCGTGTTATTGAATCGTGCATTACGTTTGTATTGGTTGTGTTCAGTTATATTGGTATCTGTGTTATACGTACGATAGTTCTACTAAATTCTATAGTAATAGCAACGGCATTTTAATTCGACTCCCGCAACTCGTAGCAATGTTATGCGTTAATATTCTTGTTTAAACAGTTGCCGAACCGAATGAAGAAGAATCCTTAGATATAGCATCATCGCTTCTTCCCCCACATTATGTCAAGCTGAAGACCAACAAGCCCGTAGGGTCGGTCTGCATGAAGAAAATGGACGATCCAGAGCTGTCACTTACCCAGTGTGAATGTGACCCTAACGAGGAGGACCCGTGTGGACCTTATTCCCAGTGTCTTAATAGGTAAGTTAATTAACAAAATACACTCGTAAACTTAACTCATTTATTTGTAACTATGTTACATTTCAGAGTTACATTATTAGGATTTTTAGAATGAATAGGTTAATGGGAGCTACATACGTCTCATCATTGCAGCGGACAATAAACTACTGGCCAGTGTGACCAGATTTTATTTGACGAATCTACTGCTTGTGGAGGTTAAAAACTACTGAGTTCTACCAAAACAGAACAAGATAATACTAAAAATGTGCTATATTTTTTTGCTGTTGTGTTACAACGTAAAACATGAATGTTTTTTTGATTAAACGATAAATTAATAAAAATAACAAAGAAACCACCATCAATTAAAGAAACCAATGGTTTTTTAAATTAAATTTTACATTTTTTTTTAAACTTTGGTTTCTTGAATTATTTAGATAAAAATATAATTAAAAATGACATTACATTCCACATATTAACGTAAGCAACTTGCATACCTGAGAAGTGTGTGTGTGGTATTTTTTTGAAAGATGGGAGTAACAGTGGTGTAACAGGTGATGCTAGTGAAATTTGCTAAAGTGGTTTGGGCGATACATTGATGTTAAAAAAAACGAAGTTTCATTTTCATCGCAGGAACAAGCGTCAACAGTTAATGTAAATGGTGCTAGATAAACATCGATATGTCGTTCATAAACATCGATGTTTCATTTTCGAAAACATAGATATACTAACATCGATGTTTTTTATGAGCGATGTTGCATCCCTAGATATGTCAAAAAAGTACTAGAATTACCGAAAAGCGTGAATTCTACTAAAATTTACCAAATAATTTTACGTACTAAATTCTGTTGCCAGTACCTCAAAATCTACCAAAAAAGTATAAATCTACTAAATCTGGTCACGCTGCTACTGGCTAGCGCAAAGCGGGGGAGCCACATATTAATAATTGCTCTATCTCGCTCGCACATCACCCGTCTCGCTCACACACTATGCTACGTAGTGTACTAGCACTTCGATTTGTTAATATTTGTACTTAGGTTACTGACTCCAAGTGAAAGCATTTAAGTTCACATCAGCACTTGATAGTGAATAGGAGTAGTATTACCACCTGAAATATTATTTAACCTTTACCTATTGCTGCAGGCTGCAGGTTGTTTGTCACAATTCTTCATGTTCCGTGAACTCCTTCAAATTGTAGGTGTGCTAGATTAGCCACTTTTAGATTCAGACCGGGAACAATTTTTTTCTTGCCAGATGTAAATAATAGTGTCAGTAAATCCGCCACACAGACCATATAGGACTATAAATACTCACTAACTATCCGACCAAGCGAAGTAGACAAATGTGTATATCAAACAAAATCATTTTTGATGAAATTTTTTTTGTATTCTACAACAACGTCGCATCTCAGATAAAGCATTAAATATTTGGCTGCATTTGCGTGACACAGTAGTAATGGCATTACTGTAACGCAGATGGGGATCGGGAACAATACGGCTAAAGCTCGATATTATATTGTTACAACTTAGGCCCCGACAAAGACAAATTCCACATACAGATTCGTAAAAGCACATTTTGTTATATGTCGGCATTTGAACTGATTGTAATCCTTTTATGATCGTCTTCTTTTGTTCACTTATTTATTGATATAAGTTTCTAAGTTATTCTGGAAAACAGCCTATTGTACTCGCTCAAGAGCATCATTAGCCAGGTGTTGGATTACAAATATAATAGCTCTTGTCATGCACGTTCGCCTGTTTTTAAGGCTCCTGACATCACCTTCTGCTAGTACATGATCAATTTGATCATGGAAGGTGTGTCGTGGCCTTCCGCGACTTCTGCATCCATCCACTTTTGCATTGTATATCTGTTTAGTCATTTTTTCCACATGCCCGAACCACCAATTGCCAGTTCTAATAAACTATAATAATTCTAACGGCCTTCGGATTAGGGTCCCGCAAACTCGTAACAATATGTTTCTTTGTTTTAGAATGTTGCTAACCGAGTGCGGTCCGACTTGTCGCGCCGGCGACAGGTGCAACAACCGGGCGTTCGAAAAACGCCTGTATCCAAAACTGACGCCGTACAGGACTCACCATCGGGGCTGGGGGCTGAAGACCTTGGAGGACATCAAAGCTGGTGGGTATCTATTAATATATATTCCATCGTCGAGTACAGCAGTCGGGCTGATGGTAACCACTTTCCATCAGGCAGTAACGGGAGGTGGTTACCATCCCAGTGGCTCTCCGCTGCATAAGCGCAATCTATACATTTAATATATAAAATTCTCGTGTCACAGTTTTCGTTGCCATACTCCTCCGAAACGGCTTGACCGATTTTGATGAAATTTTTTGTGCTTATCCGGTATCTATGAGAATCGGCCAACATCTATTTTTCATCCCTCTAAATGTTAGGGGTAGTCCACCCCTAAATTTTTATTTTTTAGACAAAATTTTTAATTTCTATTTTTTTATGATACAACATACAAAAATACCTACAACCCTAATTTATCAACCCTCTGCGACATACCCCTATTTTTACCGGGCAGGACTACGTCTGCCGGGAGAGCTAGTATAAATATAATAAAACTTTAAAAAGGTTGAATTTCTGTACAATGAAGAAAACTGCTAAAAACCGAATCAGGGGGATGTAAGAAGTGAAATAGAAGTAACTTAGATTTTTTCATTTTTTTTTGTTTCTCTTGTTTGTCGGTTTGTCTGTTTGTACCGGCTAATCTCCGAAACGAGTGGACCGATTTAAATTAAATTGTGTATGGTTGGTAGCTTATATATCTGATCCACATATAAGATACTTTTGATCCCGAAAAATTAAGGAGTTCCCGTGGGCTAGTTAAAAAACCGAACCATCATTTGTATCATTTTAAATATTGGTCCAAAATACTGGTGAGTTTTCTGTGTCAGGTTATGAAAGGCGTTAAGAGACATTGCTTGAATTTCAGGCCAATTCGTGATAGAGTATGTTGGAGAGTTGATTGATGAGGAAGAGTTTCAGCGGCGGATGCGTAGGAAACATGAGATCCGAGACGAGAACTACTACTTTCTCACTCTGGACAAGGAGAGGATGATCGATGCCGGACCCAAAGGGAATTTGGCGAGGTGAGAAACTTTATAGATTAGTACGTTATAACAAACCACTACTAATTTATCATTTCGGCTTGTTCGTTCCTTCTGCCCGTTGTTTTATTTTTTGTATGTTTGTTTTCTTTTATTGTAATTGTAACAATGTTCATACACTAGTAGAGTTATTTTATGCGTGCAGTTTGGGTTATAAATAATCGAGCGGTGAAGCGAGTTATTTCGCTCTCTCTTCCACTCACGGGCCTTATGGGCGGGCATAGTGATGCGCATTATTGTTGTCGATAAGCGTTATCGATAGTGTATTTAGTTTTGTCATTTTGTGGGTTAGTGATAAAAATGAAAGAAAAAAATAAATACAACAACGTATTTATTAAAATAAGAATAATAATGATTTAAAATAAATTATTAATTAGGTATTTATGTATTAAAAAACTATAAGTACAAAAGTATATTAAAAATAAATATAAATACTTATATCTTTTACTTATTTTAAAATTAACAGCAAAAAAGATAATGATTTTTATAAAAATGATAATCTTTCTTTGATAAGAATGAGTTTTTATCGATAATGGCTTTGCGCTCGCGCAACATGCTCACCGCCTTAGCCGGACTGAGGCTGAGGTATGATTTATGACCCAAACTGCACGGAGAAAATAATTCTACGATAGTAATAATTATTTTGTATAATTTTGATGAACGTTTATTGTTTTAATTTGCATTGTGGAGCTAAGCCGTGGAATCACTTAAAGGTACTTGCGGAAGATCAGCGCTGGTTGAGAAAACTAGCATTATTCTGAGCAAGAGCCTTTTAGGAAATCACAATAAATTGTAATATTTATTATATATATATTTATTATATGTATTATATATTTATTATCATGTAAGACTTTTTGTATCTTGTCCTAAATATATTTTTTTTTCTTAATTTCTTTCTATAGAAGCTTATTTAAGATGTCAGAATTTTCTATGCAGCCACGTCGCGGGTCAAACTCGCGGAAGAAGCGCTATTTTGCTTATAGAAAAACTTAATTATACTGATTTTTAATTACCTGGACTAAAATGACAGCTGTGATCGAACTTTTTGTGATTCATAAGTGAGTTGTGCAAGTTTGCATCTGAAGCCCGTATCAGGGCTTGTTATGAGACAGGAACGTTGTTCTTAAAGAGTTAAGCATAGTTAAGTATTTGGCCTTGAAGACTCACAGCTGCATGTATGTGCACATAATATATTCTACTAATATTATAAACGCGAAAATTTGTAAGAATGTATGTTTGTTACTCTTTCACGCAGAAACTAGTGAATGGATTTTGATGAATCTTTACAATAATATAGCTTACACATCAGAATAACATATATGCTATGATTTATAAAGATATCGCGGGCTTCAAGCCAGAGGGGCGTATGAGCCAACTTTTCAGGAGATACAAAAAACTTTTTTTTTTTTCAATGTATCTCTATAACTGAAAATTTGCATGTGTCTATGAAAGTACTTCCTTGATTACGTGAAATGTTCTTTTTTTTAACCTACTATTAAGAAAAAAACAGGTGGTGTATCGATAAAAATATAAATGATGGACGAAATAAAAAAAAACGCATTTTTTTTATACGCCCACTCTGGCTTGAAGCCCGCGATATAGTGTGAATTATCCAAAATATAACGATTTTCCATCACCACGCGGGTGATGCCGCGGGACGCAGCTAGTGATACATATATCCCAGATGTACAAAAAAAGTATTTTTTTTTTATTTAATTTCAGCCCACAAATGCCCCACTGCTGGGCTCGGGCCTCCCATTATAGGGGGAACGGACAGTATACCCGCCACGCTTGTCCAAGGCGGCTTGGCAGGTTGACACATCGGTTATCTCGATGTGCAGGTTGCATCACGATGTTTTTCCTTCACCGTTTTTAGCACGTGGTAATTGTAACAATATGCACATTAGATTAGGTCAGGATCGAACCCGCGCCCTTCGATTTAGGGGCGCATGCGCTAACCATTACGCTACCGCGACTTTAAGTAAACACTGTTATGCATAAATACAACTTAACTGTTACTGTGTTTCAGATTTATGAACCACTGTTGCGAGCCGAACTGCGAAACCCAGAAATGGACTGTTTTGGGCGACGTGCGAGTCGGCCTCTTCGCGATACACAACATACCCGCTGTGAGTTGAATTTAATTATAACCTATATGTATTTTACCTTGAATAAGTGTCCTCCAGCGGAACTTATTTTGAATAAAAACTTTTGAATTTTTGAATGAAGTATTTACTCACATAATATTAGTAAAACTGACAGAACTTCACTGCACTGTTTGCTATAACATTGTCAATTGAAGACGTGAGTAGATGAAGGTGATATGTCGCATAATCGGTTTTTTGCTTTTTTTGCATAGATGAAGGTTATAAGTCGATAGCAAATGACTACAGACCTTAGACCATAGATATAAGGCATATTTAAAAAAATAAACAATTGAAAAAGGTGTTAAGTTCAGTTCAGTTTCAAATAAAAGTAAAACTTTAAAAAAAACACCCAAATTTCAATAGAGAAGATGGTTGGCAGGTACCACCTGCTTGGGATCCAATCATCAAAACTATTAAAACCCAAACCCAGCAGAAACCAACTGCCAGACCTCAAGACACTGTGAGCTCTTTCTGCGTGCAACGAAACAACCAACTTGACTAATAATTTCTTTTATTTTTTCCTTCCACTCATTTTAATATTATATAAAAATTTTAGAACTAGGCATGTTTGCTGAAGAGTTTCTTGCGCCGCTTCTTCTCTTCAAGCCACAACATGTTGTGAAGCGGTGGTAAATTAGATTACTCTATGGACATAGAGTAAATAATATCCATAAACAAAATTAAAACTAAATAATTAAAATGAACAAGTTGGTGGTAGGCTGAATAAAAACTTTGACAATACACGTTAGACAAATGTCATCTTTGTCTTCCGTGACCACGGCCACTGAAAAGCGGCCGAAACGTCGGATAAACCTAAATAAAATAAATTACCGCGCTTAAAACCGTTAAAACGTAGTTTTATTATGTGTATAAGTCGCGAAAACTTAAGAAAATATGAAGTAAAACTTTTATCTCGATTTACTCAGAATTGGAATTATGCGACTTATCACCTTCATCCGCTCATGTCTTCAATTCAAAAAGTGATTGTATTGATGTTTCTGTATAAAATCTATTTAAAAAAACAGAAAAATTTGATTTCATCTCCTTAACAGCAATAACAAGTTGTGAAGCATTGTACATAGAAATAGGAAGTAAAATTAAATTTTAACTTATATGTATTTACCTTGAATAAGTGTTCTCCAGTGGAACTAACTTTTTTTGTATAAAAACATGGATTTCTTTATTCTGTCTTTCTTCTTTCGTGATTTGTAACCTGGAACATCTAATATATAAAATTCTCGTGTCACAGTTTTCGTTGCCATACTCCTCCGAAACGGCTTGACCGATTTTGATGAAATTTTTTGTGCTTATCCGGTATCTATGAGAATCGGCCAACATCTATTTTTCTTCCCCCTAAATGTTAGGGGTAGTCCACCCTAATTTTATTTTTTATTTTTTAGACAAAATTTTTAATTTCTATTTTTTATGATACAACATACAAAAATACATACAACCCTAGATTTTCAACCCTCTACGATCAACCCCTATTTTTTACCGGGCAGGACGACGTCTGTCGGGACAGCTAGTAAACTATATTTGTGGAGTTACATTTAAATCCGTTCAGAAGTTTTCACCTGATCCTCTAACAGACAGACAGACAAATTCCAAAAGTTGTATTTTTCGGATTCTGCGTTATTTTCAAACTCATTGTTCAAAGAACATTGCTCAGTTTTGTAGGAGAGTTCGGCTTCATATAAATTTCCACGAGCCTGTATGATGTCACTACTTTGTAGGTAATTTAATTAATTATCAATTAAAAATATTTCAACCTTTTTACCAGATTTAAGACCGATCTTAATTTTTCTAGAGCAATATTTATTAGTAAAGTATAAATTCAAAGTCACAACGTTCAAAACTGGATGGCGCTGTTAAATACTCACATTATCTATGGTTTGCTGACCTGCTTTCATAGACTTAATCCAATCTATTTTGCTCACTTACCAGGGATGGTGCGAGATTCGTTTTACATTCGGTTTGACCGAATTTCGGCAGCTTGAGCCGAACCTCGGAATTCGGCCGAAAATCGGTTGAAATGCCCAATATTCTGTGCAGGAAAAAATAAAATACCTACTAGCACTATTTTGAGTGAAATTAATGGAAATCATATATATTATAAAGTCACGACGCTTTCAAGAAAGCGCGGCGAAGTCAAATCGAACTTCGGCCGAATTTTTTATTTCGACCGAATGGCCGAATGTTCGCTCGAAGTTCGTATTCGGTTCAAACAACATTCGGCGCATTCTTATTACGTATATTGCTATATAGGATGTTAGTACTTCTATCGTGATTTATTTATGGAGGTACATAAGTGATAGTAAGAGATATTAAACATTTAACTAAATAGAAAAGACATCAGTAAATAAAAACCTAGAAGTCACATGAACCATCAATGTAGAAGTAGTAAACATAAATATGTTTATATAATTTCTATGCTGGGTTACAAAAATATCTATAATAAGGTGAAGGCTCATTAGATTTTAGGGTAGACCCAAAATGGGCATTGTATTTTGACACCTCCAAGAGATTTATTATAGTACCTTTGCCCGGTAAACGTCGTCCTGCCCGGAAAAGCTTCAATCTATATGCCGAGAGCAGCACCACCTGCCGGGTCCAATCCTGATCCAACTCTGAATCCTCTGGCTTATGAACAACAACTTTGCTAAAGATCATACATGATCAAATGTATAGTTTACGATTCTATAAAGGACATACAAACATTCATTTTTATACATAAGAGAAGAAGATTAAATAAATTTAAACATTTGATCCAGATTTAAGAGAAATCTAAATTTTTCTACAGCAATATTTGGTTAAGGCTCATTCGATTTTAGGGTAGACCCAAAATGGGCATTGTATTTTGACATACATACATACACGCCAGGTCCCTTGCGGGGTAGGCACGAACAACAGATCGCCATTTAGGCTTATTCTTACACACCTCACTTGCTTCTTTGACATTCATAGTTCTTGTCATGCACGCTCGTCTGTTCTTAAGGCTCCTAACATCACCTTCTGCTAATACACGATCAATTTGATCATGGAAGGTGTGTCGTAGCCTTCCGCGACTTCTGCATCCATCCACTTTTGCATTGTATATCTGTTTAGTCATTCTTTCATCATACATTCTTTCCACATGCCCGAACCACCGGAGCATTCCTTTCCTTACCTTCACCCCGACACTCTCTTTCAGACCAACTCTCTTTCTTACTTCGGTATTACGAACGCGGTCCGCGAGCGTCTCTTCGCAGATTTTGCGCAGTGCTCGCATCTCGACCGCGTTTACTCTACTTTCGTGCTCTCTATTCCATACCCAACTCTCGCTTCCATACGTGAGCGTAGGTACCAGCACCGCGTTGTGTATGGCAAGCTGGGCCTTCTGGCTGTATTTTGACACTCCCAAAAAATTTGTTGTAGTATAGATAATTTGTGAAAAATGTGTAATTAATATTTCTCAGGACAGCGAAGTGACATTCAACTACAACCTACAGTGTGCCGGCATAGAGAAGAAGCGGTGTTTGTGTGGGGCCAAAAGGTGTTCGGGCTACATGGGGGCCAAACCCAAACAGGTAAAGAATTTAACCAGTAGATGTATACTTGTTCTAGCTTATAAGATGATTTTAGTAAAAATTGTGTCAGAAAAAGATAAAATTTCATACGCCCGGTTAGGCAAACGGTGGAAACACCACTGCCCATCTACCTGCTGACTTGTAGGAATAAAAAGATTTATTCAAATATACCTTGTAATTACTTTAAACAATTAATTACAATATTATAATTGGGAGTACATGTTCTAAAGCGCGGATGAACGATTGGAAGGGGCGATGACGTGTGAAGCAAAACGGAGGCAAGGGTAGCGTGTCTATAATTCCATCATGACTACGCAAAGTTCAGTCATCTTATCAGTGATTAATTAGTATTAAGTTATAATAATCTTAGGATAATTTTAATTGTAACTAGCGGCCCCCGCAGACGTAGTCCTGCTATGAAAAACAAAAATCTAGGACCCGATCCCAGCGCCACCTACCGGTTCCAATTAGGTAGTTGACAATTTTTAAGAAACAGTTTTATTTTGACCCTTATGTTTATTTTAGGCAAAATATTATTATTTCAGCAAAAAAACAACATTAACATATTTAAATTAGCAATTTTATAAATATTTTGACATTTCGTCACAAAAACGCGCCAAGCTGTCATGGCGTCTCGCATGACGTCACAGCGTGCAAAACAATCATCTGTTTCATTGAAGTGTCATCTGATAAGTCATTGATAACTTGTTGTGTTGTGCACACTAGGACGTCACGTGCTCTGATCGGCGTTCATTGTCACGTGTCTAATGGCTGCAATATTACAATTTTATTTCTCAAAAATATCAATCATTATTTAATATTTAGTTAAAACAATTTATTTTTGTCATATTTAGATCGTAATCTACGATACATATTAAAATCAGCCTATATTTTTCATACTGTCCACCCCAACACACAAAACCCACTCAAACACACAAAAGCAAAATCACCAAAATCGGTCCAGGTGATGGTGGATTCTAGAATCCGATCTCAGCGCCACCTACCGGTTCCAACGGGATAAAAAGTATCCTATGTACGTCTCCTGGTTCTAAGCTACCTCCCCACCAATTTTCATCCAAATCGGTACAGCCGTTCTTGAGTTATAAATAGTGTAACTAACACATTGATATATAAATTATAATCAATGAACTAACACGACTTTCTTCTTTCTTCAATAAGATAGATAGATTAATTAAGTCTTGTAAATACTGTCATATAATAAAGTTGTCTTAAGAAATTGTATTTTTAAGACTTCTCCGCGCCACCCTACTCATCTGCCCTAAAAACTCTAAACCACTCCCGGGAAAATTCCCGCGGGATATCCGGGATAAGAGCATCGCAGATTTTATTGCAGAAAATTTACTATCCACCAGTGAAAATATCGCATTGGAATGAGATTTCTTTCGCTCAGGCTGCTTTAAACCATTCCCAGAAAAATCCCGCGGGACTCCCGGAAGTGCAAAGATTCGCTAAATACGTCACGTGACTAATGGCCAACCTTAACTACTTGCGTAATTTAACACTTAATTATCTTTTCTCTCTCTCTGTCTCTTTCAAGGATGAATCTCAGACGAAGAAGAACAAGCTACAAACGAAACGGACATACAAGAAGCACAAGCCAGAGGAGTCACCTTCCATGTCCAAGCCGCAGAAACGTTTGGGACGACCGAGAAAGAACAAGGAGTTGACGGAGTTGGAGAAGGACTTGCTAATAATCAAAAGTGCAACGAACCTATCGAGTGACGATTCGGATTTTGTGGATAAACCCAAAGTGTTGAAACGTAAACGCATGAGTTTTTCAAGTGATGATAAAGTGTTATGTGACAGTGATAGTTCGAATAAGAGAAGTAAAATGGAGGTTGGCGATTGATTAGAAGGTAATATTTTATAAGCTGGTAATGTTAAGCTATTTTTTTGTTATAATCACTGCCAGTGGATGATGTATAGGTGTACTACTTTACTTCTGCTGCTTCGTAAATTTGAGGCTGTAGTGTTGAAAAGTGGTATACATTTGTAATTCCAAGTGAAGACATTCTTTTCTGTCATTTTCTGAACAGTGAGCTATGTGTTGAAAATTGGTCATCTTTCGAAATGGTCCATAAACATATAGTAGAGGAGAAGTATAAAGCCTACTAAAGTATGGGCTACATACTTTCGATTGGTATCGAATTTGTTTCATAAACAAACAGGTGAAATGTAAATTTTTATTTTTTTAAATTATTTATTATAATAATAATAATCCGCAGACAAACACACATATTGTATATCCAAATTAAGCAATTACGCTTGTTATGGTGATAACAACTGACCACTCTGGGCGATCCAGACACCAGACCATGTAAAAAAAAAGACGTTTGAGATTACTATACAGAATCGAACCGGAGCCTTTGGTTGCAGTGAGTAGGCGGCAAAGGCTTAGCCTGCTCAACAGAGACGTCAAATAAACATATACTGGACTGAAACTTTTTAGGCAACCCATATGCAATATATTTATTGACACCTTTAATTATATATAAAATAGGTTTCATCAAATTAGCATCTCAGTGAACGTCATTGTATAGCGGGATCCTATACTAATTGTATATCTAAAAGCTATTTTAGATAATTAGTTTGCCATCTATAAGAAACAGTAGAAGTAAACTTGTACACCTATATATTGCAGGGAGAATAAACCAATGAAATTTGTCAAACAATTGCAGAATCCTAATGTATAGTTATATTTTTATGTTAAGCTGTTTCATAGCAATGTGCTCTGCTATTTAACCCTTTCTAGGGGCTACATTTAATATTATTGTTGTCCACAATCTCAAACAAGAGGATTCTACGGTCTCTTTTATTCTAATACAAATTCTATGTAGTTAGAGGGAGAAAGCATCTGTTCAACGTTCATTTCAATTATCTGTGTCTTGCCAATGAGGCGTGTGCCTGCACAGTTTGGCAACTAATGCTGGTGTGCACCTACATTTAACCGATGGTTAAAATAAATTAATCACTAAAAATGTATGCATAAACAGTGATTATTTTATTTTAACTGCCGTTAAATGTGGTGCCCACCAGCCTAAGTGGTGGTTCGTCTTGGAGGGTTAAGCAGTTGTGCACACTATTTCTCATACTAGACTAATAACTCTGGATGTGTATTTTAATTTTTAGCAATTTTAAAAAAATGAAAACAGGTATCTAAATCGCAAAATCATTCCTTTCAAAGCTCTTAAAAACATACCATAGTATAATGCAATATTAATTAATTAAGATATTTCTTTCTCTCCCAGAGACATAGGCAACTATTAGCACTGATACTCATTACATCAATACAGTCTTAACAATAACATATTACCTATTAAAATATCATGGTAGAAATAATTTAGAGGGTGGTTTAAATCATAGGGTATTTGACCCTATTTGACTAGTTAAAAATAAGACGCCATAACTTGCGCTATAAAATGTGAGCAGCTTTGGCGTTTTTAAATTGTCAGTTGCCTTGTTGCAAGACGCAGTATTTGCTATGTCTAGGTTTCTCACCAACAAGGTATTTTACTTTTGGCTTAAAAGCCCAGTTGCCAAGCTATAAACTAAAAAAAAGTATTTTTCTCATGTGACCAAGATGTTTATATCATTTGAAAACTGGAAAAGACGTACTTGGCAGGTACAGTACGTAATACTTGATCTTTAATTTTAAGTTACCTATCGGAAAATTAGGTTTAAAAGGAGTTCTTCCATAAAGTGCTTGGTCAAATCACCTTGTAGCCTCGCCACATAAAAAAATATTTAGAGACTGTCCAAATGCAGCTTATTTGTAGCGCCTTCGCTTGAAAACCAGTAAGAAAAATGTCGAACCGGTTGCAGCCTAAGTACATAGGCACTTTTTTGGTTTTGTTATAAGGTAATCAACCAGTTTTTGGTTACAAAAGTTTGTTAAATAAAATTTCGAATGGTTTTTACTAGCAAATTTTGAGTCTCACACAAACATCTTGAAAAAGATAGAAATATACTTCTTCTCGCGGAGTTTATATAAGTCTTGTGTTCTTATCAAATTTCTTGTTCATCCAAAGGTTGTTTGGAAGAAATCGCTAACAGCGATAAGACCGCCTATCGTATTGCAAAATTTTATTTCTATTAACTAAATCTTTTAAAACACTTACAACTATTCTTTCCTTTATCCTCTTTTGGGGCCTTAAGATTTACACTCTAAACGAAATGGTTGACTAAAATCGGTTATAACCAGTTAATGTAAAACCGGTTATAACCAGTTAATGTAAAACCGACTGTAACCGGTTAATAAAAACCGGTTAGTATAAAGCCGGTTGCAACCGGTTAATAAAAACCGGTTAGCACAAAGCCGATTGTAGCCGGTTGTAACCGGTTGATAAAAACCGATTAGCGTAAATCCGGTTGTAACCGGTTATTGTAAAATCGGTTATAACCGGTTAATGTAAAACCCGGTTCCAATGCTGATTGCATTTAAAATTATGCCGTTAATGATTCAATACTCGTACTTGCATTTTATTGTACAGCTTTACATACACACACATGCATACATAACTTCACGCCAGGTCCCTTGCGGGGTAGGCACAGACAACAGAGCGCCATACAGGCTTATTCTTACACACCTCACTTGCTTCTTTGACATTCACAGTTCTTGTCATGCACGCTCGTCTGTTCTTAAGGCTCCTGACATCACCTTCTGCTAAGTTTTACATTAATAATTCCTCCCGCAGTAGGCAAATGTTAGTAACGCGCGACAGTATACGAATCGTGTAAGCGGAACGGACCTAAGAATGTACTGTAAGCAACTTTGCCATTTCCGTTTGCGAATAAAGAACATTGCTCAGTTTGTTAGGAGAGTTGGGCTTCATACAAAATTTGCATGTGCCTTTATAATTCTTACACTATTTTGTAGAAGATTTAAATAATTATCGTATGCATTAAAAATATTTACATCGTTGGACAAGGTTTATCAGAAATCGTAATCTTACCAAAACAAATTTCTTAGCTAACATAAATTGGAGGTTACAAAGTTGAAAACTAGATGGCGCTCTTCGTTATTAACACATTGTTTTGCTACATTCCGCTTCCATAGATTTAATCCATTTTTACTGTAGAGTGTTTGCTTTTTGAGGCACGGTGGCGGCATTAAAGTGTCAGATCACCTGTGCATGTTTCATTTCTGGAAGTACAAAAGTGAGTTAAAAATATTAGAGATTTTTAATATCTCACTAAATAATAAAGATGCTCAATAAAAACCTAAAATTCACGATATGAACCATCGATGTTTATCAACATCGCAAATAAAAAAAAGTGAAACTTCTTTATGACCTTATTTTCGAAAAATGATCAACTATATGCAACTTTACAGGAATTGGTTAAATAAATAAAGCCGTGGTAGGGGCAAGAAAACGAAATGGCGCGTAACCGAAAAAAGTGACGGTAATTTTTTCCAACGCCGAAAAAGAAGTTCACTTCAAAAATGTAATTGTAATTTCTATGCTGCGTTACAAAAATGTCTATAATTTTATTATAATAGCTGAAGAATAATAGAAGAAAGAACGATATTTTGTAAGGTTCATCCGATTTTGGGTGGACCCAAAATGGGCATTGTCCTTTACGGTCTTATTCATATTGAGTTAGATTAGTTTGTGGGCTTATTTAAGAACCTTAAAGAAGCCTACAAATTTACTTTAATCATTATGAATAAGACTGTCAGCCGTTATTGTGTGATAAAGCGTAATGTTAAATTTTAATTTTATAACCAGCTCGAAACAATCAAATCAAAGTATATACAAGACGATGTGACCAGTGGCTTGAAAATTGTATAGAATTTTAGTTTTTAATAAAATTGACTAATATGATTATGTTGTTTAATCAAAATATAACCATTATAATAATTCCGTTTTTTATTTCACATTTTTTTTGGAACGAAGTTTCTATTGCATGTTAATCGGCGGATGGGGGTTAGATGAAAAAGTGTTAAACCGAAATGAAAAATGCTGACCGCTGTACATTATTATACAATTTCGAAATTAATGAAGCAAGATTGATGGAACAGTTCGGAAGTAGGTAGACGGAGGGGAGAGGCAGATGGAGGGGGAGGAGAAGGAGGGAATGTGGCGACTGGATACTACAGTACTAATTTCTGAATGATGATATGATAAGTAATGAAATAAGATTTGAATAAAGGATATTCCATCAGTGTAACATACGTTGTTGTGGTACTTGGTGCTGATCTCTGGGTTTAACTTGATAGCAACCCAGTAGCCATGTAATGCTGATCACAAAGTATTTGTGAGCATTATTTATAGTAACAACTTAATATTAAATAGGACGCAGTGTCAGTAAAACGCTGTATTTAGAACCGTAAGGTCACCAAGGTAACCGGCATATCTCTCAAAATTAGTTGGAATTGGCAGTGGACCGGTCACGTCTCCTGGACAATGGCCCAATTTTACTATTACTGTCTTGTCAAAGGGGGTGAAGGTAAGGAAAGGAATGCTCCGGTGGTTCGGGCATGTGGAAAGAATGTATGATGAAAGAATGAGTAAACAGATATACAATGCTAAAGTGGATGGATGCAGAAGTCGCGGAAGGCCACGACACACCTTCCATGATCAAATTGATCATGTACTAACAGAAGGTAATGTCAGAAGCATTAAGAACAGACGAGTGTGCATGACAAGAGCTATGAATATCAAAGAAGCAAGCGAGGTGTGTAAGAATAAGTCTGAATGGCGCTCTGTTCTTCGTGCCTAACCCGCAAGGGAACTGGCGTGAAGTTATGTATGTATGTATGTCTTGTCAAAATCCCCGGACAATACAAAAGCGTCTCAAGCGTAAGTTTGCCTGATTTTTGTATTCTGTTAATTCTAATTCTTATTCGCTGAAGTTACACAATTTTTTTATTTTTTTCATTGCAGAGTTTAGCAGATAGGCAGTCGGCCCACTTAATAGCGGTTAGCATCGCCTATGGACATTTGCAACACCAAAGGTGCTACAAATGCTCTGCTGCTCTCTTAAGGGAGACTGGAACCTGGTCACTAATGCCGGAACACAACTCAAGGTTGTTATGGCGACATACTTTAGACCAGGGGTGGTAGCCATCCAGTCGGGCAAATGCCCTCCCACCTGGCTGTGGGTTGTTTTGTCGCCTCTTACGACAGGCCGCCCCACCGCAAGATATGAAATATGAAGTAAAAATACTTTTTTACTCAAAAATGGTCATGTGTACTCATATATCTTCGCCATTCTATTCAGAAGTCGCCTTTGACATTTTAAACATAGCTGAGACATTAGTTAAATCTGATATTTGTTGATTTTTTCGTTTTTTGTGGCTTGCTTACCAGACCTATAAGTCAAGTCTATTATGGATATTTACACTCACAAGCTTTTATACTTAATTAATTACATTAGTTGTTTTTTTTAAATATAGTGTTATAACCTAGGCGCCGACAAAGACAAATTCATACCTGTATATCTGTAAAAACGCACTATATTACCTGTCGGCATTTGAAATAATTGTAACCCTTTTGTGGTCGTCTTCTTTTGTTCACATATTTATTGGCATGCGCTTACTATTATTCTAGAGAATAGTAGGCTGTATTATTGTACTCTTTAACGGCCGTTTGCGATCTAAATATACGGTCATTAGCCTGGTGTGGCGAATTAAGACGATTACAATACGGGCACATTTGTATTTATGAGGTAGAAAATCAGGGCCCGATGAATGGAGGAGGAGGTAGTCGAGCGAGAACCACGATCAAGGCGAGACGTGTGTGTACACATCGGGAAACATAGTGACGGACTTGACGCGTTTTATTGAATTACGACCTTCCGCATTACGTTTGGATTTGTTGTGTTCGGTTATACTTGTACCTGTGTTATACGTGTTGTTATAGTTCTAATAAACTCTATAATAATATCAACGGCATTTTAATTCGAGTCCCGCAAATCGTGACAATAGTTTAGCGCGATATATATATCTAGTTCGCTTAGACTTGTAGTTTATGAGAAAAATTGATCGGAACGCAATAAAATATATTGATTGTTATTGTCAAAATGAGTGAGGATCCCTAAAAAGACAGCCTAAACAAAAATATCAAGAGCTCTGTACGAAATGGAAAGCAAACAACAAACGAATATTGCAATCGCGATAATTTAATTTCTACTGTCGTCAAACGAATTGGAGGACGATTTCATTTAACTCAATATTATTTTTGGGTATTATTTTTATAGCATTAAAATTAGGAAGATGGGCGACAGGGGCGGCAACGATGCCTACAAAAATGTATACAAAAACGCTTAAAGTACTATAGCCCAAAAAAATGTAAACTTTGTTTTTCTATAAAATAATTGTTCGTTACTAAAATCTGTATTTATATCTTAACTCAATAAGAAATAATTATTCGGCGGCGGAAACAGCTGAATCACTCAAGCCGCGCAAATATGCAATCCTCAGTGAGAGTTATATGTTTGTACTGTTTGCTGTCAGGACACTTGGACCGTGGGGTCCTGACGCCATGAGCCTTTACCAAAATTTATCAAAACGACTCACTGGCATCACTTGGTGATCAGAGAGCTGGTACCTATGGTGGTGCACTAAGCATCCAGCATTTTTTATCCAAATTAATCATAATCATGTAAATCCATTCTCCATAGCAACAACCCAAACACGGCCCTGCGTTAAGTACGGTCCTGCACTGCGATGACTCAACGGCATGGGCCACCTGCGTCGTCAACAACAGGCGACGCAGTATATAAGGGCGTCCTCGGCATGCAGGAGATACACTTCAAGTTCAGCATCAAGGCTTCACGCTGCTACGTACTCGCGACGCTTCAACGGGGTCACTCTGCCCGTTGAAGCCCTATTATATATCAAAGAGCCATTCTCAAAAGTATCAATTTGTCTACCTCAAATAACATTAAAAGTACTCCATAATACTGTATCGTAATTGTAATAAATAACATCTGCAACGAACCTGCGTATCAATTTGAACCTGGGATCGAAGAGTAAGAAGAGGCCTTGCAACACTGCACGCAATTGTGGATGTGATCAGAGAACACATATATACGACAACTCTGGTCACCCCCACAACTCACCTCCTACCTCCTACCTCAGAAAATGGATCAGTATGGCGATCCAGCGAGGAAACCTAGCCAGTCTTCTGGGTAGGTAGATATAGGCTCAGTATTCTACCTATAGTCTTGAGAGACTATGGGTAGAATACAATACAAATAAGTTTTCTTTTATTGTATTAGATTATTCATAAATTTCTTCATTGTAGTAGCTTATGTATAAATTGAGAAAAAAAAGGTCTTTTGGTTAACGATGTTTTCTTAAGCTTCGGTGGGGACGGCATTTTTAGGTTTGCCAACGGCGACAAGAAAGCTGGGGCCGGCCTTGCGTGCGGTTTTATCTCTCAGTTGTGGCCGAGCTATGGCAACGATAATGACAATTTACAATTTTGAGCGTTGCTTTATCTGCGTTAGTGTTAAAAATAACGCCGTTAACACATGCCTCACTAGTCTATAGTCTATTCAAATACGATATTTGTCAATATTTAACGGCATTAACAATGTCGCATATTAAATAACGCATTGAACCCATCGCCATATCTGCGTAACGGTTTATATCTGTAACATTGCCCAGATGAAGCCGCACCATAATGGCTTATGGTTTTCATGCTAAATTATGTTATGGGTATTTTGATTTAAAAGTTGAGCTTTACTTTTTTCTGAAGAAGTATGAGATGCCCACTTCGTGACATACTTAGCTTGGTATCTTATTTTATAATGCTGGGGGAATACATTTGTGTAATATCTTAGGGCCCGGGAGGAGGTTGCCGGAGGGCGTTTGAAACTCTAACAGCCGGTTCTCCACTCTACAAAATATTCATTAACGCGAACAAAGCCGGAGACCACAGCTGGTTTTGAATAAATATTTAAAAAGTGTCCCTGTATTTAGATTGTACCACAATTTACATTTCTCCGTTGTCCTTAGGCCATGTCCTCATTAGACGAATAGTGACGGCTGACTATTCGCTGGCTGAGTCTGAGCGGCGTATCGGTTGCTAATTCAATATCCAGTTAGCAGTGAACTGTAGCGTATTAGCCGCGAAATGCTTGCGAACTCTTGGAAGTCTAATATAAACGCCGTGCAGCGCTCCGGCGTAGTCTACAAAGAGCGTCACGTACCGTTCGCTTTTAATCGGCCGTTCACTGCATGAATTGGCAAGCAAAGCGCCGCAAACTGCGTACATTATCCATGTATGTATATGTATAAATTATTTTTATCCGTGCAGAAACGGAGAAAGAATACAATTTCCTGCGGCCGGGCGGCCTGTCGTAGAAGACGACAAAAAACACAGCCAGGTGGTAGGGTATTTCCCGACTGGATGGCTACCACCCCTGGTCTAGATTATGCCGCCATAACAACCTTGAGTTGTGTTCCGGTATTAGTGACCAGGTTCTAGTCTCCCTTAAGAGAGCAGCAGCACATTTGTAGCACCTTTAGTGTTGCAAATGTTTATAGGCGATGGTAACCATTTTCCATCAAGTGGGCCGTCTGCTGTCTGCTGAACTCCTGCAATATAAAATGAAATACATTATATGCAGTATGCACACTCCATTAAAAAATTATAGGCAGTAAAACTTGAAGTAAACAGTTAGCCGCTCACTGTTCGTCTAATGAGTACACGGCCTTATTTAAATTAAACAATTTGCTACAGGAAGACAGTAGCGGGCGACATACAGTGTTCTCCTTGGACCCCAGAGGCCAGTCTTATGCCCTTGAGCTTATTTTTCAAGCTTATTTTCATTCTGGCTTAGATAATTTTTCTTGGTCTGATGAATTATGTCTCCAATTCGTCTTCATTTAATCGGATCGCCACAGCATAATTCACCGTTATCCCCATTAATATTACAAATATGGAAACAACTCTGTTTGTTATGGTTTCATGGAAAAACTACTATATCGATTTGGCTGAATTTCGGTATATATTGTTACGAGCTACAGGACTCGAATTAAAATAAATGCCGTTAGAATTACTATAGATTATTAGAACTGTACGAACAGTATAAAACAGGTACAAAATAAAACTGGATGCAACCAGTTCACACTGCACGATTCAATGCGATTCAACATGCACAAAGTCTGTCACTATGTTGCTAATCGAAAGTAATACACGTCTTAATCGTATTGTAGCTGTCGATTGACTATCTCACTCCTCCGTTCGGGCGTTTTATACTCATCTGTATAACAGAACAAAGGATAGCGTTCGCCGAGTTAATCCCGCACATCTGCCAGTTTCAACGGCAATAAAACAAGGATTAATTCATTCGACACTAATTACGGCCATAAAATAAGTACGATAACAATTGATGTTTTTAAAGTTTAAACACGAAGTAAATAAAATAATTATTTTTACAACATGCCAGATGTGCGGTCTGTTTCGGTATGTTATAGTCAAATATCGAAGCTCTGGCACTCCTAGGTTTGAGAGTTTGACTAACCAAACTTCAGGTCTGTACTGATATGTAAAGCTGAAGAGTTTGTTTTCTTGAACGCGCTAATCTCAGAGACTACTGGTCTGATATGAAAAATTCTTTCAGTGTTAGATAGCCCATTTATCGAGAAACTATAGGCGATATATCATCACGTTAAGACCAATGGGAGCGGAGCACCAATGAAGAATGTTTCAAAATTGGGGGTTAATCTAAGCGGACGACACACAGCATTTTCTTGGGCCACGAACTCTAACCTTCGCCCTTGAGCTTTCTTTCAAGCTGATTTTTTATACTAATCTACATATTTTATACACTTTTTTTATCAAATGAATTATGTCTCCAAGCCGTCTAAATTTATTCAAGTTGTCACAATTTCCTTCGTCGTTGTTTATCTATATTATAATGTGCTCAGAGTTTTTGGCGGGAACTGAAAGATGTGCTGTGCAGTTTTATTTTCTAAAAATGTGTAAAATTAATCTAAAATGAACAATAGTTGTAGGATATTGATAGTTTTTGAGTAGTAATTATGTGCTTTGTGAGAAATGTGAACTGTATAGTCAAATGTGGCCTTTTGTGTTGTCACAAGAACTCCGTTGAATGGTACTAGCTGATTATCTACAGTTCAGCTGTGCTACATATAGGCTTAATAAAATGAAGAAGCTATATTGGAAACTAAGATCTGGCTTAAAGGCCTAGCTGCCAAGCCATAAACCTAAATAAATAATAGAGTTTTTGTAGTTTTCTTTGTAATTTCGCATTTGACCACGATCACGCTTAATGCCGGACGATTATCAGCGCGTTCCATAAGTAGCTCACCACGCCGAAAATGCTCAGTTAGCCATTCTACAAGATGACCGCGGTCTTTGTGGTCGTGGCGAAAACGGCTTTAATGACGTCATCAATTTCGATCACACAATGCTCACAACAACCCATGTTAAGAGGTGGGTCAAATAACTATTCTACTTGGGTTTACGAATGGAAAAAATCGCGGTCGTGAACGTGGTTGTTGTGAGTCCGTAATGGAACGCAGCATTGCGGTCGAAGACGGAGCACGCTTACCTAGATAGTACCTTTTCAAACGAGACTTGAAGCACCCGGATTTCAGGAAAAATAGACTCTGGTAGTGCATTCCATAGCTCAGTCGTACGTAGAAATAACGTGGAGGCGAAACGTTTTGTTCGCACCGGGGGCGTTTGGTAGCACTAGACTGTAGACTGTAGACTGAGCAGCAGACCATAGACTGAGCAGCAGACCATAGATGGGACTCGTCACTGTTAGCTAAATAGGTGCAACTCCGCACTCAAATACATGTAAAGTGTATACAGTGAATGTGTTAATATATGGTTAAGTGATTATATCCGTGCAGGAGCGGAGAAATAATACAATTTCCTGCGGCCGGGAGGCCTGTCGTAAGAGGCGACAAAACAACCCACAGCCAGGTGGTAGGGCATTTGCCCGACTGGATGGCTACCACCTCTGGTCTAGAGTATGTCGCCATAATAACCTTGTGTTGTGTTCCGGCATTAGTGACCAAGTCCCAGTTCCCCTTAAGAGAGCAGCAGCGCATTTGGTGTTGCAAATGTCCATAGGCGATGGTCCCTTTTTACCCTTCCCATGTTCGGAGTTCTATTGTTTACTTTGTGTTTAAAGTTTGCAATTAGACAATAGCTTATTGTTTTCGACTTTTTGGGCCATTCGCAGGAATAATTAACCAGGTGTGAAGATTACGGTTTCTCGGAAACCCCAGTCGACGCGGGCGATTTTTGTATCGTATAGTTTGTATAAAACAATGCCCGAACAGAGGGGTGGGGCAGTCAAGCGAGGATTACGATACAACAACACGTAGATTCGATGAGCGATATAGTGACGGACTTTGCGTGTGTTATTCAATCGTGCAGTTGGTACTAGTAGTGTCTATTTATATTTGTACTTATGTTATATGTTTGTTTGTTTAGTTCTAATAAATTTTATAGTAATTCCAACGGCATTTTAATTCGAGTCCTGCGTAACTCGTAACAATATGATGGCGCGGGCGGGAGCAGGGGGGGATAAAGAGAAGGAAATTACTTATAGGATAGATCGCCGCACGAGCGATGCGGGCTTCGCAGCGGCAAGCACTTCTTCCTCTTGTTTCTTCCTTTACGTCTTGCGGTTCCTTCGACTAGTGGACCAGCTGGAACGGGTCCAACATGCGGGTTGATGTAAGCGGGTATAAAATGCGGCACAACACACAAAATGCGGCGAGGTTTGCGCGGAAACAACGCCGCGATCAGCAGTCGGACGTAGACTATGTCACATTAAATAGTGACAGATACGGCGAAAGAAAATAGGAAACAATGAGGCGCTGACCAAATAGGTCGACGTTACCTAATCCATTGAAATCTTACAATTTAAGGACCGAATATTGCATTTTTTAGAGGACAAAATTTTATTTTTGGGACATGTGTGGGGGGTCAATAGAAGCTTAACCTCAAGTTTGTGGGGTCGCCACCCTTGTCCCCCGGCCGCCATCTTGGAAAAAGGGGTGAAAACACTTTTTTCGCGATATCTCGGAAACTATGCGTCTTACAAAAAAATTGCAAAGTCATAATTTGTAGCAAATTGTTTTTTCTATAAATATGTTTTTGTAACTTTTTGCCCTAAAATAACTACATATCTTCGTTTCCGTGGAATAATCGATTATAGCGAAAAGGTGGCGCTGCCGTCGTATTTGATTTTTTGCGCTTTTTTATTCAAGTCACCAACAAATACGTCACGTAATTTTCAGCCAATAAAAAAGTTTACTCCGCCATGCTAGTACTAAAGTCGCTTGTATAAGGTTGGTTAAATTTATTTTAAGAAACACAAAACCTATTTAACACCGTTAAATACCATTAGCATCTTGCACAACGCAAATTTTGCCGCTAAATATGTTTAAAGAATTGTCAGTACCTTTTGTGTAAAACGTATTTAGGCAGTTTAATATGATTAACTGATTTTATTTAAAGGCGATCGTTATGTAACCTTAATCCCTTAAAATCAGAAATTAAAAACATTTTTATTTCGTATTTCGAATTCATGATACACTTACATAATATTATAAAACAACCATGTAACTATGAAGCTATTTGGAATATTACTCACAGTCGTAACTCTTCGCACTTTCCATCTTTTACAGTGAGTGAGGGAGTACGCAATAGTAACGTCGGCGCTCTCAGGTGCACATTTAAATTGGTCGAGTAGTACGCAGATATAAAACTAAACACATTCCATTCCAGCCACGTTTATTCGGAAAGTGTTTCTAAAATGTATTTATAACCCTCCCATTAATATAAAACGTTAACTTTTAAAAGGTTTTCGTAAGCACTTAGCCCTCGGCCATACTGGTGAAACGACGGCGACGGCGATTTCATTAGAATCGCGGGCTATTGTTTTAATTTTTAACACGCTTTTATTAGCTTCACCTGTATGTATGTATGTATGTTTGTAACCGACCCCTTTGAGCTCGATTTTGTCCTACTTTGAACGATCAGATTTAATTCAAACTTTGCGCACCTGTCAAAGGTCGATGACAATGCAATAGTATAGTACCATGGAGCTGATCTGATGATGGAGTCGGAAGGTGGCCATAAGAACTCCTGTACTAAACAAGATAGACCCATCGTGTTTGGGCTTATTTTACTTGCCATTTTACATTAAAAAAATTCAACTAAAAAATGAAAAATAAATAATAGTTTTAAAAAAAACCTAAATAAAACACGCTTTTATAAAAAATCCAATCAAAAAAAAGAAAATGAAATTTAATAAATTTGGTTTTTGATGAATGGGGTCTTAAAAAAAAGCGTGGGGTTGTATTCAAAGCGCTTTTTAAGATATTAAAGAAGAAGACCCCATTCATCAGAAACCAAATTTTTAAAATTTTATTTTCTGTTTTTTAGTTGGATTTTTTTATGAAAGCGTGTTTTTTAGTTTTTTTTATTAAAAAGTATCCTACAGTATTCCATAAATTTAATACCTAAAACACATGATATTAAATTTAAGCAAAAAATGGATACTCATTATCTAGAAAAAAAAATCTTAAATAGTAAGTTGCACTACGCCTATATTAAGGACAATCTATCTAATGTGTGACAATATTATTATTATTAATAATAATAATATTTTTAATAAGACTCAAGCTCCAGTGGTCGAAGTGATAAATGGCATCACATTAGAAATAGCTTCGGTGAACCTGCAGCCCACCTCTCTATACACCTTAGCCACTCACAACCATGTTGCCCCTGTCTGGGTGGCGAGTTACCGTCTGCTCATTTTTCCATGTTTCCCAAACATTGCGACGGGCAGAAGCCATAGTCCCCATATTCCCAGACCGCTAGTACTGTTAGTACAGTTCACCCCAATAGCCCGGTACTTTTTGTCCTCATTTCTCACAATAATCCTACACTGGCCAGGGCTTGTCCTTGGGTGCATTTATTATATGGTGTAGACAGGAATAATCGCCGGCCAGTGTCACGCCACATTCAGATTAAATTTGTCAAGGATCTCTACGTGTTGCCCTTTCCATAGTGCCACGTAAGCCTTCCAAAATTCCGGGCCATTTTTACGGCCACCAAACCACTCAAAGATCTACAGTATATTAATTATATTAATATAATATATTATTAAATTTTATAATAATGTTACTCAGGAATAACGTAGCTTTCTACTGGTGATGGAATTTTCAAATTCAGTTCAGTAGTTCAAGAGGTTACTTCCTACAAAAAACAAAAATTATTTCTTTATAATATTAGTAAAGATAGACAAGTTTACGCACACAGGTGTTTACTTTATAAAAGTGCCATTTGTTAAGATATGAAATCTCACAACTGAGCTGTTATGTCGCTAGCTTTACCAGCGTGACCGCGGCCTTAATAGTTGCTCGGGATGGTCGTTTCCTTTCGCTGTTGCGTTTCACACCACTTTGGTTTCATATAATTTACTAAACGCGTTTTATAGTAGCTCGGGGAATTGTTCTCATTACTTAGTTGTGATATTTTCTAATTTTGATGAATATCCAAAAAGAAAGTAACTACTTATTTCACAAATAAACTGGCTTGTTGGCTTAGAGGAATAGAGTATAGACGGAGCTTATTTGTATAAAAGCGTTACATGAATTGGACCTACTTATGCAAAATGGAACCAACCCAGATATATACTGACAGTTTTGAGAAAAAGCCGTTTTTATTTAAATTTTGCATACAAAAAAATGTGTATATTTTGGAAAAAAAGTTTGTTGAATATTGTATATTATATTTTGTCCTCTATATTCAAGTAAACCTTTTAGGTTTTTGGATTACCATGGGTCTTGGATCTTGTTAGTTTATTATACTCTTGGTGTTTCGTGGGTTAGCTATTTGCGATAAAAATGTTTTATTATGTAAATGTTGTCAGATTTTGTTATGATTCTTATTGAATCAATAGAAGGTGCATTTCGAAAGCCTTCTGTATCCTTATCCCAATTTTGGCAAGTTTGTGGATTGGTTGTGTTTTGCATAAGTAGGTCCAATTGCAGCCGTTTTCACATACTTATGTAATACTATCTGACTTGTGCCCACTTTTCGCTGGGTGTCATGAAAAAACTAAAAAATATTATTAATGACAAAAAAACATTGTCTATGTTCATTGCAGACTCATTAGTGTAAAACCTATTTTGAATGTGAACCGCTTCGTTACGTAACGCGTTACGGCGCCAGTCTGTCTGGCTTCTTTCTCTGAGGCACATGGCAGCGGTAGGCAGGCTAAGTTCTTCTGTCGAGCGTCCTGACGCGCACACGTTGGTCTTTTTTATGGCAAGCCGTTTTTTTGTCGAGTGAAAATTATTGAGAGGAATATACATATCAATATCCATATTTGTGTTTATTAAGATTACATATTAGAAATAAGCACAAAAAGCTTATTTCTATTAAAAATAATTATATCTCTCTGCAACGCTCACAACAATGTTACTTAGGAATAATGTAGCTTTCTACCGGTAAAAGAATCTTCAAAATCTGTTCAGTAGTTCGAATTCCTACAAACAAACATACTCACAAACTTTACTTCTTTATCTTTATTTATATATTTATCAGTGCTAATTCAATTATTTAATATTAAGACCTATTCATACTTTTCTTCTAACATTTAAATTCTTCATTTAAATCTGGCACCGTATTCCCTTTTCGTACTCATGTCATGTCAAATCAGCGTTGCCAGATGACCATGTCAATTAACCCCCAAAAATAAGCCACCGTTGTAGCGAAAACGTCACTAATGAAGTCATCATTTTCGCTCACGAGGCGCTCACAACGACCCTTGTCAATAGGTGCGTTAAATAACCATTCCACTTGAGTTTACGATTGTGACACCAGCAAATAAGTGAAACGGGAAAAACCACGGTTGTGAAAGTGATCATTGTGAGTCTCTAACGGAAAGTAGCCTATGGGATACGACGCATACGAGTAGAGACGGCATAATAAATAAATAACGTTAATGAACGATCGAATGAATTGAATTATTAAAATGAACTATTGAATTGAAATATGATTCACTAGTAGAGTATAATTCTAAGAAAAAGGAATAATACCGTATTGTGACTTAGATATAATAATTGTAGTGATGAGAATTGTGTTTGTAGACGAATTATTGACATTTAAAATATCTCTCCAAAATTTCTCACAACAAAATATTTCCCCCCGAAAGTCCCCCCCAAGAATCTTCACACCCGAATCTCCCCCCAGACGTCAAAAAAACCCCGAATTTGCAGGGAATCCCCCCCATCTGGCAACGCTGTGTCAAATAGAAGATTACGTTGTAAGAAATTAGCTGGAATATAATAGTCGTAAAAGAAAATATCATTATATAAATGAAATATAAAAATGTAATATAAGAAGCTTTAGTAAGCAATAAAATAGATAGTTGTACTAGAAGGTAAGTGCCTAAAGTAGTACTGTATATATATATATACTTGTAATATTCTGAAAATAGCTCGACTTGGATTTTCACAATTTATTCATCGAATGACAAAACATGACATTACAAAAGAACTAGTTATAAATATACAATAAACCTTCATGATACAAACATTACATCCCTCCCGACTAAACTAAAGAGTACTACTAACAGGTAAAGAATCCTAAGGATCAATTTTTATAAATAGGCGGTTTACTTAGTCGACATTGTCTTATAGGGCGTCCCTGGGCTGTCGAGTCTACTGACGGATCAGAACCTTGCTCGGAAATATGAGGCCGTTCCTGAGTCTGAACTAAATTACTGGGTCCTGGCTGAGGCTCTAATGTTCTGTTGCTCTGGGTTAGAGTGTGTGTGTGCCCCCCGGACTGCTCACTGTTGGATTCAGTTAGCTCTCTATCTCCGTGCCCCGATGGAGGACGAGTGTTGGGAAACCACATCCTAGATGCATCACCCGACGGTGAAGGACTACGGCTTATCCGGTTTCTTAGTTGATCGATATGTCTGTGAATTAGGGTACCATCTCGAGTTAACACGTTATAGTCCCTTGCTCCTAAACAATCCCTAATCTTTCCGGGAGCCCACTTTTCCCTACCTTGAAACTGTCTGTACCAGACCTTTCCCCCCTTGGACATCTGTCTTACTCCCCCACCTGCGGCCTCGCGTTGGCACTGTTGTGCCCTAAACACTCGGCGTTCTCGATCAGGTCTAATAATGTCTAAACGCGTTCGAATTCTTCTGCCTAACATTAACATTGCCGGGCACTCACCGGTAGTTGAGTGCTCAACATTCCTGTAATTTAACAGGAAAGTCCATAGCGATCTATTAACGTCCTGCTTTGACTGAACCGCTTTATTTATAACTCTCTTTAGGGTACGTACTGCATTTTCAGCTAAACCGTTTGAGGCAGGATGATATGGAGCTGTGAAAATGTGTTCAATGCCATTAGCCTTTGTAAACTCCTGGAACTCTTTGCACGCAAATTGTGCACCATTATCACTTACAATCTGTTTTGGTATTCCCCAACGACTAAATAGTTCATATAATCTATTAATTGTAACCGTAGCTGTGGTGGAATGAACATCAAAAACTTCTATCCACTTGGACATGGCGTCCACTACTACCAAATAAGTTCTCCCTGAGATTGGCCCCATAAAATCTAAATGTAACCTTGCCCACGGACGACTCGGCCAAGGCCACAAACTTAGCGCATTCGTTCTCTCACGTTATTACAGTTCGTAAAACTAGGTATTTTTATTTTTAGCTCAGTTAACCACTGCCTGCCGAGTAAAGAAGTCGTACCGCCTTCTATTACAAATAACTCCAAGCGTTTGGATTGGCCTCGATAAGTCACTAGAGGCCTTATCACTCCAACCGGTTTAATTTTTGATCCGTCATAAAAATTCAATATTATATCATTTTTCTCCAAGGGATTAGTCTCCTGGAAATACCTCCCATAGATTAGAGTATTTATGCAAGATACTGCTGTACCTGTATCCACTTCCATCATAATCACTCGATCGTCAATAATTATAGGAAGACTTACCGCTTGATAATTATTCAAACAGAGCTGATGAAGATCTTCTGTACTCATTTCTTCTTCTTCAGAGTTGTCTTCTGCAACTACCCCGTAATGAAAATCAGGCTTATAATTTTTTCCTGGGCCTTGTAAACCTTCCTTGAACAAACTCGCTGTATATGCCCCCTTTTTTTGCACAAATTGCAAATTGCATTTTTAAAACGACAGTTATGATACATATGGTACCTCGAACCACATCCTCTACACTCGTTTTTATTTCCTACCAACTCGGGGGTGTGTTTCTGTTTAATAAAAGAATCATTTCCTTTACCGCTATGGGTATAGTTTGGTCTGATGGCATGCAAGTCACTATCTACCACATTTCCTTTAGAATTGTTTGAAGTTGAAGCTTCTACTATAGCCGCATTCCGTTCAGCAGCCTCAAAACTAGTTGCGATTTTTACTGCATCTGTAAAGTTTAAAGAATCTTCCTCCATAAATAATCTTTGTCTTAAACCGTCGTTACGTAGACCGCAAACAAACTGATCTCGAAGATTTTCGCTAAGGTTCGCATCGAACTTACAATTTCGTGCTAATTTTTTTAACTGTGCCACGTAACTCGCTATGTTCTCTTCCTCATTTTGTTTCCTCAGCCTAAATATATATCTTTCGGCTAGCACAGATGGCATTGGTTGTATATGCTTATTTAGAATAGCAATAGCCTCATTATATGTTAATTCGGACGGCTTCTTGGGACTGGCTAAATATGATAACAATTCATAACATTCGTCACCGATAACGGTGATCAAGGTTGGTAAACGTAAAACATCTTTTATTCCGTTTACAAGAAAATACATTTCTAATCTCTCGACATACATTGACCAGTTTCCGGTCTTCATCGAGAATTCGCCAATTTTACCGACGGATGCCATTTTTAATATAGCTATTCGTAATTGACTGTAATAATATCCACAATACGAACCATATATATTAAATACCTCGTCGCCAGTGTAATATTCTGAAAATAACTCGACTTGGATTTTCACAATTTATTCATCGAATGACAAAACATGACATTACAAAAGAACTAGTTATAAATATACAATAAACCTTCATGATACAAACATTACAATACTGTATATATGTACTGTATATATATACACTGACGGACTCATAAACTGCATCAAAGTAATAGACGACTTTAAAATAAATATTTTAACCAAGTATGCAAACTTTCTATACAGATTTAAATTGAAACCTCTAGATTGGTTCGTGAACTTTAAAACAGCGTAGGGTCATATCCTTAAGTTTAAGTTTGTGTACTGGAAAGGACCTTAAGACTTTTTTTGAAGAAAAAACAGAAATTTAAGGAAAATTGGTTTAATTAAAAAATTGGTTTTAACAATAAGATTAAGAGCTTGTCTGTGAGCTACAGACAACTTTGGACTATTTGCTGGTCTAAAAGGGGTGATATCCGCTTCCTTTAACCTTCTTTTGATTGTTCGTGCACTCACGTTTACTCCACGCACTTCATTAAGCTCTGTTTTGCTGTTAACAGACGTGAGGAAACGATTTCGCAGAGAAGTTGTAACAATAAATCGGTCATCACGATCGGTGGTTCCTCGAGTCCTGTCTGTACCACGTCTCTTTCTCTAAGAACCTGTCTCCACAAACCTTCTGTATACTCTAGAAACCGTATATTGGTTTAAATTTAAATTTCTACCAATCGTTCGTTGATCCAAGCCCTCCCGCACCAATGCTACAATTTGAGCCGCTTGTTCGGACGAAGTATAAAACTTTGCTATAAATAACACGCAAATCTGATACTACGAGTAATTTTTTTTTTCCCGGCTATATTCATTTGTTTTACTGCAGTTCTATTTTTAAATTTTCCTTTTTTTGAGACTAAGAGCCAGTCTCTCCATATTTATATAATTTAATCTATAAATATAAAGTTTGCATACTTATTTAAAAAAATAATTTCAAAGTAATCCTGTATATATATATATATATATATATATACATATACATATATATATATACATACACACATTATATATATATATATATATATGTGTATATATATATATATACATTTATATTATAGATGTCAAAACAGAAAAACATAAAAAGGCAAGACGGACATATCTAAAGCACAAAGGTAGGAACACTAAGAGTCTGAACATCTACATAATAATTGAACTCAGACAAACACTTGCTTTTCAACCCTTCTTATTCAAGTTCCCGCAAATCTGAGTTATATAATCCCAATTTCATCCTCACTGACAAGCACACTCGAGGCGCCCGCTTTCGGCTGCATTGCGCTGATGTTTTGTGCACGCTCACAATCTGCATACAGACGAGCTAGTGCAACTTGTTTAATGCCTCCTATAAAGTTTTAGAGAACGCTTTCGGGTTGCAAACTTGCTTTCCAAAAGAGATGTAGGTTCCAATCCTGGCTGGGAAGTACTATTTGTATAGTGGAACTAATATCCTCGATCCGACGGATGTATTCGAGAACAGAGGAGTCACTCTCTTCTTTCAACTTCTCCCAATTATTTGGGATCGGCACGGATTTGTCTTCTCTTTCTGATAACGCCACCTGGAGGTAAAACGTCATCCTCCCTCTAATTGTTTCTCACACCCGCTCGCTGACGCCTAAAAAAAGTGTAAATCGATCCCGCTACGAATGCACGCGTCTGAAGTGATATTACACAACTAAGGGAGATCAGACCACAGCCGGCCGGCCAGGAAAGCTTCAGCAGCTGTCGTATCTAGGTAACCTAGTTTCCATTTCACAAAGACGTTGCCTTCCCAACACTTTCCATACTCTTCTATACTCTTCTTTTTGTGGTGAGACAGGGGTCGTATGTCAGTATATACGTCCTCTGTCTCACCACAAATCATAATATCATCATCTTCACATTTTTTTTATTGCATCAGTTCAGCAGACAGGCAGACGGCCCACTTAATGGAAATCGGTTATCAACGCCTATGGTCATTTGCAACGTCAAAGGTGCTACAAATGCGCTGCTGCTCTCTTAAGGCCCTGGCCACTAATGTTGGAACACAACTCAAGGTTGCTATGGCGACATACTCTAGACCAGGGGTGGTAGCCATCCAGTCGGGCAAATGCCCTACCACCTGGTTGTGGTTTGTTTTTCGCCTCTTACGACAGACCGCCCGGCCGCAGGAAATTGTATTCTTTCTCCGTTCCTGCACGGATAAAATTAAAATGAACAAGTTGACGGTATGCGGTAGGCTAAGGAAAGCTTTAATAATACTGGTTGACACTTGACATCCTTGTCTTCCGTTATCACGGCCACTGAAGTGGCTGAAATGTCGTAAAACAAAAATCAAATAAATTACCGCTTCAAACTGTTAATACGTAGTTTCATTATAGATACAATTTATCCAAAGTTACTGGAAATGTGAATACTATAATGCCTTGAAGTAACAGGCTTTAATTAAAAACAAGAGTTTCAGAATAATTAATCTGTCCCAAACTTATAAAATATTACTTGAAATTTTCATTACAATTTTCACGCCACGTGGCTTGCTTGATCCTCGGTCACTGCCCTTGCCTGAAAATACTGTCTTGAGAGACGAAGGAGCTTTCGATGTAACTTATTTTTCTATGTTAAAGCTATTTTGTACTAAAAATAGGCGAGTAAGCCCCGAATGTGGCAATAAACAGTACGTTCCCCCAATGACATACATAAAGGGTACGTAAGGGCAGGGAGGCACTCAGATAAATTTTGGGACCCTCTACATTTTATTTGTGTGCACATATTTTAAGGTCGCTTCACATTTTCGTGAACGAACAACACGAATATAGAACTTATAAGAATTCCCCCGACATTCACTTTTCAAGTGTTCTACTCGCGAGAGTATAGAGCTCTTTTTGAAATGCACAACTATATTGAAGTTTTGACGGGATCTTGAAGAATCTTATGTAAGTTAAAGATATTTAATTTGGTTCAAGCTTCTGTTACATGGCTCCGGCTCTCGTTCGGTGATTAGCTTGAAGATTATTTTAAATCTTGAATTCTATATGAATTCTTAACCCTTACTAGACGAAGTCGTAGTAGCGTAATGGCTAGCCAACGCGTCCCAAAACTCAAAGAACGCGGGTTCGATCCTGGCCGGAACGCATGCACCACTTGGGCTGTTTTCTGATCTAATGTGTATATTGTCACAATTACCACGTGCAAACAACGGCGAAGGAAAATTTTGTGATACAACCTGCAAATCGAGATAACCGATGTGTCATAGATAACAAGCTGCCTTGGACAAGCGTAGCGGGTAACAGAAGGGGTATTTCTTCTGAAAATGGGAAATATACATTGTTATTTATATACTTTTAAAATATACTATAAAAATAGTTAATGTTATTAAGTTACTCATAAATTCACTTACAATAAAAGTGAGGTATGCTCCTATTGATTGACCCCCCCTTTCGAAATCCATCCCTGTATCTCTGTATCGAGTCAATACATCAACAGGTGACTCGCTAGTACAGTGATACGTTACAAGGGCGTACAGGGGCCACATATTAAAACTTCATTCATGCGGAAAACGTTGCAGATTTATAACCCGTTCGTAGTTTGTTTGGATACGGCTCTGTTAAAATTAAAGAATTCATCGTCACTACGTCCTGGATATGGACTTTACATTAGAAAGTTTTGTTATAACCCGACTCCGCATAAGCCCATTACATGAAAGAAAAAAGAAAGACAGAAACACTTTTTTGAAGAAATAATGATTGTTTTTTGGTGTATTTATGTGAAGAAATGCTTTTTGACTTTGTAAAGGCTGACGCAATGTGGAAAGGAAAAAGTAAGAAAGTGAGCCCCGGGCTTCCATGTAGAGGCTCTTACCTCAACAGCCATTTAACGCTAGGATGATGAAGAGTTTAAATTACGTTACAAAAAATTGTAGCAGCGAGAGGTAGAGGTTAAATTATACTTCAGATGGTAGAGAGTAGTATCACTGTCGAGTGCTCATGTGAACTGAACTGAACTAATTAATTTTGGAAACGGTAACCTTAAGTAGAGATATTAACAAGTCGTAGAGCTAGTATATATAGCACAGAGTGTGAGCGTGACGGACGATGTGCGAGCGAGATAGAGCGACTATTAATATGTGTGCTTCCGCGTGGCGCCAGCAGTAGTTTGTGGTCCGCTGCGATGACTAGACGTATGCAGTTCCCATAAATTTAACTCAAGAATAATATCAGAATAAGAATAAGCCTATGTTCGTGCCTACCCCGCAAGGGACCTGGCGTGAAGTTAAGTATGTATAATATCAGGCTTTAAAACTAAAACAGACCTGTGTTTTGATTCAAAGATAGATATGTTACCGAATCAAAAAGCAAATTTTCCTAACTTGTGGTTCAAATGTTCGCTTCAAATATCACCGTATGTTGCTAATTGAAACTCCTCAGTATGGGTATATAATCCAAACTAGCTTCACATACTGATACTACACTTTACGTAGGTGCTATACATTATATTCACGCTCCAAAATACTTTAAGTTCATCTGCGTTAGTATTAAAGATTTAGGCTACAGCCTACAGCGAGCCCAGCAGTGGGACATTTATGGGTTGTTTTTATAATATGTGATATAAAGAGGGATGTAAGGAGAAGAATCAATATTGCATGGCTAAAGTGGAGACAGTCAACCGGTGTGACGTACGACAACCTAATGCCACTGAAACTGAAAGGTCAAATATATAAATCTGTTGGGCCACTCAAGTGATAAACCTCAAACGTCTCTACTCAGCTGAGATGAGAATGTTGAGATGGATGTGTAGCAAGAATGGATAAGGTGAGAAATGAGTACATAAGGGGATCTTCGAAGGTTGACCCGTGACTGAAAAGTTGAGAGGAAAAAGATTAAGTTTGTATGGGCATATATTTAGGAGGGATGAAAGTCACGTGACAGAAAGAATTTCCGACCCCAATTGATTGGGATATGGGGAAAGAAAAGAGAGATTATTATATCCACTTACACTCTCTTTTCTTTCACCATATCCCAATTACTTGGGGTCGGCACAATATGTCTTTTCCTGCCACACTCTTTTACTCTGACACATCTTCTATCTCACCACATATCACATATATATCATATATATAATGATGTTGCATCTTAATGCATTAAACGCATCACCACATCTGCGTGATACGGCATATATCTGTAACAATATCCTAGATGAAGCCCCACTATAAATCCGACTACGTTTACCTTCAACTTTCAAATATAAATTTTCAAAAACACTACCAATCAGTTTCTAGAGTAAATAGAGAGAATTCAAAGCCGTGTTTGGCTTACCTCGAAGCCTCGTTAAGCCCAGCTAACAAGCCAGCACTCGTTTCAAATCTATATGAATCGATATACTGTAATACAGAATAGTGTTGATACTGAAATTTAGGTCAGAATCTGGGACACATCGTCGTTTATACCTAAAAATTGTCAACGTAATAAAAATATATAGGTAGACACTTTCAGCGAGGAAGTAAGAAAAAAGAATTTATTTGCTAGGGAAGCGACAATACAAGAATGTAGATTTTTTTTTTGCAGTTAATGGAAAGCGGTTACCATCGCTTATGTACATTTGCAACACCAAAGATGCTACAAATGCGCTGCTGCTCTCTTAAGGGAGACTGGAATCTGGTAACTAATGCCGGAACACACCTTCGAGCGCTACTACGCACTCGGACTGAAACTGGAGTGAGACTTTGCACCGACCAAAGTTGACTGAGAATGTTGTCTCGTCGTTCCGTCCGCACGTTTTTATATTCGAGCGGTGACGGAACGAGTCGAGCATTGGGGCAATGGATCCAAACTACCCTCAATTATTATTCTGCCGGTAAACAAATCGTTAAAATAGTACAATAATCTAGTATAATTTTGTAGTGAAGGCGTCACACGACTTTTTACTTAACTTTTTCTTTTTTTCGTGCGTCGTGGAACAATGTCTTAGAAGACCTATAATAAAGATTAGATATGACAAAACACCAAAAACCTCTTCAGCTCAAAGTAATCAGACAAAACCAATTTAGCGTAAGACCGAATTAATTTAACGCTACGAACATAATAGCAAGTAGCAAGTACTCGATCAAGTTACTTGAGCAATGGCTAACCAGGTTAAATAACTTTACCAAGGATCGTAAACTTGCGGTGTTTAGTTTAGTAAGATAAAGGTTGGCATACTGTTATTTAGTCGGTTTATTGGACTGAGAAAGGTTATTTTTTTCATAAATCTATACTAATATATAAAGTTGAGTTTGTTTGTTTGCTTGAACGGGTTAATCTTAGGAATTGTTGGTTTGATTTGAAAATTCTTTCAGTGTTAGATAGCCCACTCATCGGGGAAGACTATAGGCTATATATTATCACGCTAAGACCAATAGGAGCAGAGCACCAATGAATAATGTTCCAAAATCGGGGGGGGGGGGGAGCTATGGGACGTTTATGGACTGTTATTATATAATAATATTTTTCTTTTATCGCCTGTCCAACCCCGACACTACTGTTCAGGCATCTGAAATACACATGTATAAATAAGGTTAGTCTTTTACTTTTTAAAATTACTTAGAATCTAGTTTAAAATTAAAATTGTGAAAATCGTATGTAAAAAAATAACGTAATATCTATTATATGCATATGAAAATAAATCACCACGACTGGCGAGTCTTTACCTCATATATAATATTTAATTACGTTTTCACTGTTATTTCTCATAATAAAACTACGTTTCAACGATTATAAGCACGCTATTTTAATTAATTACATATAGGCGTCCTGATGGAATGGCTCTATTTTCCTGGCGACGTGGCGATCCTTTGGTATGGGATGTGACCTGTGTGGAATCGTTGGCCGCATCCCATTTACCAAACACGCCTAGATCAGGCGGTTCAGCAGCGGAAACCTTAGTCACTCAGATGGTGCAAATATGCAAGCCTCGGTGACAGTTGTATGTTTGTGCCATTTGCTGTTGAAATGCTTGGACCTTGGGGTGCTGACGCCATGAGCCTCTACCAAAACTTATCGAAACGACTCATCGACTCTTCAGGTGATCAGAAGGCTGGTGCTTACCTCCGCCACCAGATCAGTATGGCAATCCAGCGAGGAAAGCCAGCCAGCCTTCGATGAACTAGGCTCATTATTCTACTATAGTCTTAAAGGATTATAGGCAAACTATAATAGAAGCGAAGTTTCCTTCAATGTACTAGTTTCTAGACAATATATTTATAATAATTACACAATATATGTAAAGAAAAAAAATATATTTTTCTTTAATTTAAACTTAAAAACTAAACTACTAACTAAACTAAAAATATATTTAATCCTATTACTATTTAATAAATAATCCTATGCCTAGAATCACTGTCCACGACAAGGTGTCGCTAAATGGCACTTAACCATTATACAAATCGCAACACTAAAAGTGTAAATGTTGTGCAATTTATATTTCATAGAGTGGTAACACTAAATAAAAAGTCTTGTTGAGGAGTTTTTGGCGGGAACTGAAAGGAGACGTTCTGCTGTGCAGTTTTATTTTCTAAAAATGTGTATAATTACTCTAAAATGAACAATAGTTGCAGGATATTGATAGTTTTTGAGTAGAAATTATGTGTTTTTGTGAGAAATGTGAACTGTATAGTCAGATGTGATCTTTCGAGTTTTCACAAGAACTCCATTGAATGGCGTCGGTTGTAGACTGCAATACAACTGCGCTACTATACGAAGACCTATTATTTAACATGTTTCCGACTGAAAGACTTTGATTCTATGGTCATGAATAAATTAATAAAAATAAAAAAAGTCTTCTTGAAATCGCATAGGTGTTGTGACATTTTTCTAACAAGAACAACCTAAAAATCTATGTAAATCAAATTAATCGCCGAATCAGGATAATATAGAATAGACATAAGACACACATTACACATACACTTGCTCACAACACCAGCATGTAACAGATACACTCTACATGAGTATAAGTTTAGTATTAATATTAGAATAAATTAATATAATAAGTTATTCGTAAGGTACACCTCAACAGGAAAACACTGAATTAATGTTGACATTATGTGTGCACAAGAAGCATAATAACTTATAAGCGTGTTTATATTTATAAAAAATAAATATTTAGATTGTTAATAAGGGTACGGAACTCGAGTCTGTAGAGTTGTTAAAAAAAATCACCGAATCAAGCTTCCTAAATAATGAAGCACAAAATCCTTTGTTTACTTTCTATTTACTTTGTTGTAATAAACCGTCCCATTTGTAATAGAGTGTATAAAATAGATTTCCATATTATTATGTTCCATTTTGATATTTTGTGGGAGTTATATACTTAATGTCATTATGATATTAATATGTGAGGCAAAAACATTATACCCCTTTTTACAAAAATTGCGAGGACGAGAGTGAAATTTCGCACACTTGTAGTTTATATAGAGAAGGAGTGCAGAATGCTAATATTAAAAATACATTAAACCAATAAAAAAAAACATTACACAGACTACCATATATTTGCCACACACGCATATATACTGTTTTGTTTATTGTTAAAGTCAAATTAATAGTGAAGCCTTAGCGAAATCTGTGATTATAGAAGTCTTTGACAACAGAACCTTAATAATGTCGAAACTTATAATTTAGGTTAATTATTATGATCGAATTTTAACCACTAGGGGACCACTAGTTCTTATTAACATAGATAACTGCCATTACATTAGTGACACAGTTATTATTTCTAACAGCGTCAATAAACCGATCATCTATAAAAAACTTCAAAAATAAAACAGATAATAAAATTGTTTTGTCGCAAACAAATAAATACGGTGCTAAATTGATCTAGGCCAAAATCTTTATAGACATTACAGCTGTGGTCAGACGAGATGTCACTTGCTGTGGGGCCACTAAACACGAGGGCCACTCTTGACCTGCATTCGGGGCCCCATCTAGGGTTGTGCGTACCCGTGATTATTTAACATTTATTTACAATCAACAAAACCAATATAACCAACACCTGCAGGTTATTAGTGTGGCGACCAAGGGTAGAACTGCCCAGCAGCGTAAATCAGTTTTAGAACTTTTAGAAAAAACTAGAAATTTCTGGAAGGAAAAGACAAAGACGGATATATTTAGAAAAGGATAGACGATGAACGAAAGACAGAGATAGATAGATGTTAGAAGGGATAGACGATAAAAGAAAAAAAATGATAGAAAGATGTTAGAAAGGGATAGATGTATAAACGAAAGTTCCCGAACAGAAGGTTCGGGAAGGAAGAGACAGAGATAGATAGATGGGTTCCAGAAAATTCTTCCGGGTATATAAACAGCGTAAGACGCGACTACCGGGCAGTGTAGAGTTGAGTCAGTCCAAGACGGTGAAACGACAAGTGCGATACTAAAGAGTTGGAAGAGAAGGTTAATAGAAGACAGAGACGAATTAAGTGGTGAATTTAGTGACAAGTTTGGTGGACAGATACGCGAAGGAGGTGTGTAGCGTAGTTCGGGAGGGAAAGCAGAAGCGAGCTCCACGCGATAATATCGGAGGTGGTTCACGCAATATCGGCGACGGTATTGAGGATGTGACAAGTTATCGTCGGGACTGTGCATCGTTGGTCGTGCGTTTAGGGGCAACCCTGCAGAGAGGTACTACGTGCGGCTGTATAAGTCAATAAAAGCTTTTAAATTAAAATCTGGTGTTTTCTTCCAATCCATAAGTGCGTACCCCCGCTCGCACGTAACATTACCTTTTCGGCATTTGGACTTCTTTTGTTTGCTTTTTCTTTAAAATTTGTAATTAGAAAAACCTATTGTGTACTGTAATATTTTATGGTAGTCATTAGCCAGGTGTGATTCTTGGAAATTATTATTACGCGGTCAAGTATTGTGTCGAGACATATTGTATTTGTAGTATAAAGCAATGCCCGAATGCAGGGGTGAGGCAGCCAAAAGCGATAACACAAGCGAGGCAAGACGTGTGTACATTTAGTGATGGATTTTGCGCGTAGTATTGAATTGTGCATACCGTTTGGACTTATTGCGTCCGGTTATATTTGTGTTTCTAAAAAATTCTATGGTAATCCTAACGGCATTTTAATTCGAGTCCTGCAACTCGTAATAATATGAATTATTATAATGCTCGGGCCTCACCTGCGATAGTGTTATTGTAATTGACTGTGACCAAATGCGGCTTAGTTAAAGCGTTAAAAATAACGCATTTAACGACTACCTACATTAGTGATTCTTCTTCTTCAGCCAATCTCAGTCCACTGCTGGACGTAGGCCCCCCCAAGTACACGTCCCATATCCCGGTCTCCCGTCTTCCTCATCCAGCCCCTGCCGGCAATATTGCACAGGTCGTCAGTCCACCGGGCTTGCATACATCCTACTCTACGTTTGCCGAATTGCTCATCACCGAGCTCGAAAGGCAAGTCTCGCAATCAAATCGGTTCAAGCTGATTTATACGATACTTGCATGAACTTGAAAAATGTCATACGGGTTCTAGTTTAGATAAGTCGAGAAAACCTAGGCAAATATCTCAATGTGTTCCATGTCGTAGTGTAAACAAAACTCTTCGTGATGATCTTATAATTATCATATGACATACTCGTAGGCTAGTTTTTGTTTTTTGGATAAATGTTATATATTATTATGGTGTGATTAGAGTCTAAAGAGCTTACGAAAATGATTCCGATGAACTCTCCCATGTGAATGGAGAGACTCCTGTAGCCTGAGATTAAAAGTGGCAAAGCCAGGAGCCGCCGTTATATTGTTACGAACTGCCGGACTCGAATTAAAATAAGTGCCGTTGGAATTACTATAGAGTTCATTAGAACTGTACAAACACGTATAAAACAAGTACAAAATAAAACTGGATGCAACCAGTTCACACTGCACGATTCAATGCAACTCAACACGCGCAAAATCCGTCACTATGTCGCTAATCGAAAGTACTACACGTCTTAATCGTATTGTAGTCGTCGTTTGATTGCCTCACCCCTCCATTCAGGCATTGTTTTATACTAAACTGTATACCGACCCCCGTTCACGCACATCTGGCAAGCTTCGACTCAATGCAATAAAAACAAGGATTAATACGTTCGACAATATTACAGCCATTAAGTACGATAACAATAGATGTTTTAAAAAGTTTAAACACGAAGTAAATAAAAGAATTCGTGCCAACCCTAAAACATAGTGTTCGACCGCCAGCAAAAGTGGAGTGAGATGGCCGGACTACTTTGTTTTCTTAGCTACCCATTCCTTTATAAATAGAACTGCGCTTTATCAGATTCAGGCCTGAAGAACAGCTCGCTTTATCAGCTGAGATCTTGAGATCCTTTATTGAATTCACGTGTCGATTGGGTTCGACACGATTGCCCTCTGGCGGCAAGAAAAGGTTAAGTATATGTTAATCTTTTCACTGTGTTTTCTATGTACTCAGGTTAACAGAAAATAGTCCTACGCAATGAGCTGTATATTAATTACTTAATTAAATAAAAGTGGTATGGGACCAATAACTTTTTAGGTATTTTTTCCTTTTTATTAAATTTTAGTTTTTATATTCTATAACTAGCTTCTGCCCGCGACTTCGTCCGTGTGGAATAGTTAAAACAAAGTAAGTTAAAAAGTCCCCCGATTTTGAAACATTCTTCATTGGTGCTCCGCTCCTATTTGTCTTAGCGTGATGATATTATATAGCCTGTAGCCTTCCTCGGTAAATGGACCATCTAACACTGAAAGAATTTTTCAAAACAGACCAGTAGACCTGAGATTAGCGGATTAAAGCAGGTTAGATGTCCCAATTATCGAGAAAGGCTGGCTATATATCGTCACGCTAAGATCAATAGGAGCGCAGCACCAGTGAAGAATGTTTTAAAATCGGGGGACTTTTTAAATATTTTTTTTAACTGTTCCACGCGGACGAAGTCGCGGGCAGAAGCTAGTTATAGAATATAAAAACTAAAATTAAATATAAAGGGAAAAATACCTAGAGAAAAGTTATTGGTCCCATACCACTTTTATAAAAAAAATATATACAAGACATTGAGTCGCACTATTTTCTGTTAACCCGAGTACATAGTGTTACGTGCTGACAAAAAGTGAATCCACACCTGTCTGTCATAAATCGCAGTTTATTACCTTCCCGCATTTGGTGTTTATAAAATTCGTAATTAGAAAAAAAGTCCATTGTGTATTGTCATCTTTTATGGCAGTCGTTAGGCAGGTGTGTCGAACTGATTCTAAGAAATCCGATCTATGCGGGCTGGCAGCCATATTGTATCGGTGCAGCACCCTATGGAGAGATGGGCAGTCAAGTGAGGATTACGATACGAGCAAGACGTACATTCGATAAGCTATATAGTGACGGACTTTGTGCGTGTTATTGAATCGTGCAGTTCTTACTGGTTGTGTCCAATTATATTTGTACCTGTGTTATACGTGTTTGTATAGTTCTAATAAATTTGATAGTGGAATTTTAATTCGAGTCCTGTAGCTCGTAACAATAGAAAACACAGTGTAAAGATTAACAAATTAGTGTAACGACACACCTGCCGAAAGTACAGAACGGATATTTCGGCTCGAATGATTGGTCTGTACTCGGTTGACATGACACACTAAACGCGCCGAAGAGGTTGGCCGAGAATGAACCAAAAATAAATCTGACAGCCTAATTTCAAATTCAGAATACCAATAATACCATATACACATGCAAATGTATCAATTAGCGCCCAGAAACCTTCAGTTTGCTGCACTGAAAACCTCTACAAATACAACCTGCGCGAAAGTACCAGGCACTGCAGCACCCAGTCTTATCCGAGACGCGGCTACGAATACGCGTGTGACCGCGCCTTTATAAATAGTACGAAATTCAAATTTCAAATTCGAATTGTTCGTGATTGTTAATAGTGACGTGAAAAGAGTGATTGATTAATTGTTTATGAAGTTCTGTTATTGATTCACTTCTACGGTAAGTTTGTGTATTGTTTCTTGTTTTAAATTTGGAAGCTTTTGAATTGTTTTGGCTAAAAGAGCGTGTTCTATTTTATTTAAAAAAATAATAATTGTTGAATGTGTCATTTTGAAGTGAGTTATCGGCATCGCTTTTGAATTAATTTAAATGATATCTAAATTTGAGTTTAAATTTATTTTAATAGTACAATAATTTATTAATTAAATATGCAGTCTGTGTACAATAAATATATTTAATCATAGACTTCTACATATTGTATTTATAATGATTCAATGTAGAACACAAAACAATGTTTTTAGATTTTTGTTTGAATACGTTTTGAAGGGATTTACGTAAATTCTAAAGGCCGATTTAGATACAGTTTTCAGTGACGGATATCAGATGTACTGATTTACTATATTCGTTAATTTTTATTTTACGAAGCCTGTAGAAAAACATTTCAAGAGGGTTAAAGAAACTGTGCATTAAAATTATCTCTTTTTCTGATTTGTTAATTACTCATAAATCGATTTGGATGAGATCGGCATCAATCGATATGTTATGTTATCTTTTAATCAAACGTTTCGGAACTTTTCCCGGGCATTGCTCATGAGAATTAGAGTTTACCGCGTTGCTAGTATTATATGGGTACAATTTAAATGCTCACAAAAAATATTTTTTGTCCCTTAGACTAAGCACCAAATAAAATATATTACTTCATATATATTTAATCCACTCTATACCGAGGTGTCTAAAAAACAATGTTTTACGTTCCAAAATAAATATACACTCATCAGAATAATTGTAAGTTTTGTATTTAAATTCTTTTTGCTTATCAAAATGGATAAATGACCACCAAATATTGTTTTACTAAAACACTAACATTCAAACCGAAAATTACAATTCTAAATAGTTTAAGTGTAATCAAATTATCCAACCTGAATCCAAGAGTGGAAAAAATACATATTCAATTAATTATCGAAGTTTGAAATTCACGACAATGATCTGGTAATTTGGTTGCCGAGACGTTTTTTACGTTTTTTGACGGGATTTAATTAGATAGGAGACTGTATGTATCCGAAAATTTAAATATGTGGAGTTTTAAACAGTCGGTTAGGTTAGGTTATGTGTAGACCAAAGTGACTGGTAACCATTCACTATTTATCTTATATATAAGTGAAATATTAGTGAAAAACAACGCAATATTATATTTGGTATTAAAAATGATTGTACGTTCGACCATTTGCTTTTTTGCCTCAGCAAAAATTACTAAATTGGAAGTGGAGAAACAAAATATTGGTAATATCGACTTAGCGATAATGTAAAATATTTGGTCTGAAATTAGCTTTAAAGGCGTTTATATATTTTTATGGCATAGCATTAAAAGGAAAATAGCTTCATTTCTACAATACATCTGGAAACACAATTTGGTGAGCATTTATCCATTTTGGTAGGTATTTCGAATTTATTGGTAGTGAAATAGGTGCATTTCTGGTTCCAAGGTGGCTTGGCAGGTTTGAGACATCGGTTATCTCGATGTGCAGGTTGCGTCACGATGTTTTCCTTCACCGTTGTTTGTTATTGGCACGTGTTATTGTAACAATGTGCACATTAGGTCAGAAAACTGCCTAAGTGCCGGCTAGGATCGAACCCGCGCCCTTTGAGCTTGGGACGCGTGCGCTAGCCATTACGCTACCACGATAATTAATTAATTAATAATAAAATGTCTGTTTGTCATTTCAAACACAAGTTTAGGACATCTTAACTACTAACGATCTTATTCATATTGAGTTAGATTAAGTTTGTAGGCTTCTTTAAGGATGTTAACCTTAGGCTAGTGCTTAGGCACTGAATTTATTATGAGAGCTAAAGAGTTTTGGAACAATGTCCCAGGCAGGATTATAAAGTGTATAGTCATGAAAAAAATACATGAATAAACAATATTATTTGTAGACTTTAGAGTAATTTTTATTTTTTGCTTTTATTCTTAAAATTATTTTTTGCTAGTTTTTTTTTCTCATTTAAATTTCGTATAGTATGGTATGCATAACAATGAAATGTATATGACAATATCCTAAAGTTGTACTGAATCCAACGCAAGAAGAACGATCAAAATCGGTTAAGAAACAAAAAAATATTTACACGATGATTTCAGAACCTCCTCTTTTTTTAAGTCGGTTAAAAACAAAGGTAAGAACGCAAAAAGTCTCAAATCTACATAATGTTGATATAAAATTATATTCAGACACATTGCTTTTCAAGACTTCCTTTAGGGTTCAGAAAGAACAAAAAACACATTTCCAGTTTTAATTTTCTCCAGAATCTGCAGAACCCAAGCTCCGTTAAAAAACCCCGTTGCCGATGGATCCCACGATAAATTGAAAAACAAAATAAATATTAGAATCAAGACAAAAACCGCCTCAAATTTTAATAACTCTTCTTATTAAATTAGGCTCGTCTTAATCGGCCATTGAGCTGAATGAAGAAATATCGTTTTATATTGTATTATTAAAATGAAAATCTTAATACATTTTTAAGAGGATTGCTTAGGCTCGGGTCTTTATAAAACTTTGGGGGTTTTCATTGAAACGGGCTTATTAGCACCCCCTTTTCATTCGTGAATTTATGATAAAAAGGTATTGTTTCTTTTGTATAAATCAGTGTTTTTCAATCTGTGGATTGTGACCCCTAGGGAGGTTGCAGAGCCTTGCTCGGGGGTCACCTGGAAAAAGGAAAAGGCTATTTAAAATTTGCATCTTACTTAGGTACTTTCTACGCTCAGCAGCTTTTTGTAGAGTATACGTCCTAATAATGAATATAGGTAACAAAATAGAGAAAAACATAAACGTAGTTTTTTAAATTACTAACTTTTTGTCTGTCATGATCCAAGGGGGTCGCCAAAATATTTCAAACTATAAAGGGGTCGCATATTCAAAAATATTGAAAACTACTGGTATAATTCATAGGTTCTCAAATGAAATGATGTTGCCTCCATCAGTTGCGGGTGATCGTGGACCCAGACGCAAACGAAGGACATTGTTTCCGCTTCTTCTTTTTAAACTTATCAAGAAAATTTAATAAAACTACGTTTTAACGGTTTTAATCGCGGTAATTTATTTTATTTAGGTATATCCGACGTTTCGGCCGCTTTTCAGTTGCCGTGGTCACGGAAGACAAAGATGACATTTGTCAAACGTGTATTGTCAAAGTTTTTATTCAGCCTACCGCCAACTTGTTCATTTTAATTATTTAGTTTTAATTTTGTTTATGGATATTATTTACTCTATGGGAGCCTAATCTAATTTACCACCGCTTTACAACATGTTGTGGCTTGAATAGAAGAAGCGGCGCAAGAAACTCTTCAGCAAACATGCCTAGTTCTAAAATTTTTTTTTATAATATTAAAATGAGTGGAAGGAAATTTAATATACCTAAATAAAATAAATTACCGCGATTAAAACCGTTAAAACGTAGTTTTATTATGTGTACAAGTCGCGAAAACTTAAGAAAATATTAAGAAAATTTAAGTAAATGAATTATAATTTTATCCTCGTTAGTTGAGCTAAGCCTTTGTTGGTCAAGCTCATTGGGATGCAGAAGCTCCAGGCTATATTCCTGATATGGTTAAGTTCGTAAAAGAACTTTCCATTATTTACTATGGTGTGGGTGTCTGGGTTCCGACCCAGAGTAGTCTGTTGTATATTATCCATATCACTAGCGTAAATTATTTAGCTTGCGGATATATAATGTGTGTGCGCCGATTTATTTATTATATCTCAGAAAAGCGTGGCGGGCATATTAATTTGCTAAAAATGAGCTTGTCCAGCATTGGGATGTTTATGGGTCAATTTTAAATTATAATATACGAGAATAAGAAATATAAAGACAATCAATTTTAGCTAGACGTGTTGCCGCTAGCAACACGTTTAGTTTCTTGACGCTTATTATTCGTCACAGCAATAACACGTTGCGAAGCGGTGAATATAGAAAGGGAAGTAAATTTAAATTTTAACTTATATATAACTTTAACTTATTTTGAAATTATTAGAAAGAAGAAATTTATTTTGAATAAAAACTTGAATATCAATTTACATATAGTTAACATTTCAACATCTGATTATTTTTTGTCCCATATTTCAATAAGAGTAAATAAATATAGGTCATAGTGATCATAACCGATTCCTGGAAGATGTCTCATGCGTTCCAAGCTAAAAAGCTAGTTTCACACAAAATTTACATTATAACTAGGGAATCTTGAAGTTTTTGTTCTCTTATAAGGGGGCCGTTCATAATAGGTTGGGAATCACTGGTTTAAATTAAATCTATTTTCAAATACTTATATTCCGTGAGGATTATCTTAATGAAATAAAACCATGCAATCCTAAAAAATGGAAACTACAATCATATTTAACTGTAATCTAACAATTGACAGAGCAGTAAAACACATTATAAATGTAAAATCTGAAACAAACATACACATTAATCATATCATTAAAATTGTTTAAGATAGGCGCAATAAAGGAATTTATAGGTGATGTTTTTTGTGTAAAACAAATATCATTTGTAATATGTCATGTGGTTTACTTTACTTATAATAATCTAGTTAAGAAACGATTGGCCATATCTTAAGTAAGAGATTCTTAAGTCCCTAATCAATGTGTGTAGTACCTTTTTTACTTACAAACGTGTATTAGCTGTTGTTAACCTGAAAGGGGTACAGATAAATGAAATTTGAATGATATGTAACCAAAATAATCGATTGAAGACCAGAAGAGAACGAAATTTGGTCAGTATTACGAATCATCAACTTGCCTCTTAGTAGTCTTTTAAAATACCTTTCGACGTTGGTTATTTTTGATAATTCGACGAGTCCTACGTAGACTAATGCAACCGACAAAATGACTATATTTTCATATGCTGAAACAAAAAAAAATATCAATTAATTTCGAAGATACACACTTGTATTTTGGTGCAAGTGATGCTGTTTTAAACCAACACCACGAAATATATTTCGAAGCTAGAAAAGAAGAGGGTAGTTACTGAAAACTCTCAAAGAAAATGCACTCTGCGACATTCAATTCCGGTATCAGAAGGCAGTAGTAATCTCGTAATAGTTTGTCTGTAAGACTACGTTCTTGAACACATTGTCTATAAGTTATAATTTTTTAATAACGGCATTAGACAAATTCGATCAAGGTGTTGGGGTAGTAGCAGAAGATTGTAGGGGAAAACATAAGAGAAGGAAGGAAAGAAAGGGGGAAAGAAAAAGAAGGAAAAGAATAGGGTGGTAAAATTGAAACAACTACTGAAGCGGTACCTAAAGGGAGGTCACAGAAAAGTTTTGTTTACGGATGAGAATTTTTTTACAATTAAGCAACATCTTAACAAATAAAATGACCGTATTTATACTCAAAGCTCTAAGGAAGCTTCTCAATTAGTCGATCTTACCCGAAAAGCATGCGTCGACACAGTGTGTCGCTGATTTATATTAGAGATTCCACGAATATTCATATTCAAATTCGGCAGCTTCGAATACTGAGTTCGGCTTATTGGGCCTCTTTTTAACTAGTCAGTATTCGACCAAATACTACGTACAATTCGGCCAAATACCGAATACCAAACGGCGAAAAAAAGACACATTCCAATCACAAATTATTAATAGTTAAACTATGTTTTAACTATTTCAAGTGCGATTTTTAAATGTAGTTTAGGCCAGTTCTTAAAATGTGGGAATCGAATAAAAAAATCTTGTTCCGCGTGAATTGCGCATATTTTACGCCGAACATTCGGCAGCCGAATATTCGATATTCGGCCAAACCACAATTCGTAACTTCTTTAATTTACGTTCGTACTACACAAATGACGTGTTGACTGGGAACGTTCACGAGTAGCCTCTGAAGCTATTTTTAACCGACTTCGAAAAAAGGAGGAGGACTAATACATCTTGAAGTCGGTGCAAAGTAAAACAATAAAAACTACTATATTTTGAAAATCACTAAGTACCGACTTTAAGATGTTTTAGATAATATATATTAATAATAATAGCTTTAGAAATAAGTTATTTTATACATTTTAGTTTTTAAAGTCGGTTTTTTTAAACTAAGTTTTTTTTCTTACCTAGGAGTTTGGTTATAATTACCACGTGCTAGAGGTGATGTAAGTTAAGCTTTGTTCGGTAGTGTGTGCAAACAAAGTAAAACATGAAATAAGAGTAAGTAAACTAGAATGTTAATCATGTGCGAACAGACAGCCATTCCAAAAGACGTTAACGTGTTAGGTCATCAATCAATGGCTTGTCGATAGCCCCTCCGTATCTCACATTGAAGAAAATGCTTGCTCATTACATCTTGGTCTTCGACAGTTTTATCTCCTTAGATCGAGTCGCACTCGGAGACGGTTGATCCATCTTTCATATAAAGATTCGTTTCAAATTCAACTAGCGCTGCGGCTGTATCTTTAAAAACTACTAACTAACTACTGTAGCAAGGAAAAAACATCTAAATAAATTTATGTTCTGGCCTGTAGCATTCATTTCTGTAGCATTCTAACTAATACACCTATGTGACCCTTACAAGAAAAAGGTAGAGTATCGCTCATATAGCTCATGTAAGCTCATGAAAGTGGTTATCGTCACCTATAGACGCAACACCAAGAGTGAAGCCAACGCCCTGCTAGTCTTTAGGACAAGTCATACATTTACGGGATAGAGGGGATGAAATATCGGACTTTAAATGTGGAGTCTCACTTATCTACCAGACACGATTTGTTTATCGCTAACCGCTTCACGCCGCCATTCTGTGAGAGCGTGGTATTACACAGATCGAGCCAGTCCTAAAAGCTGTGATCAAGTTAACGATTCCAGCATAGTCCCACCACGTTATATCGTTTTGCAACGTATTGTTACGTGCTGTGGGTACCGGGATTGGAAGGAAACACCGATCTAAGAAAATATGTCTTTATAAACTACAGTCGACGATAGTCACGAATCCATAGATAACAAACCAGCTCGTAGGCTTCTTTATCTGATGTACGTAGCTTAACTCCACGCATGACTCCTACAATGCTTCCACAACGACAAGTCTTCTTCATTAGCATGCGCGATCCCACCTTCGTGGGGCCACTCTGCTGTTTCAAGGGAAGCTGCAACACGTCTAGCCAAAACACTAACTGTGTGACTCTCTTGTTGAATAATAATGCTTATAGAAATGCCACTATTAGAGAAAGTAATGTCTAGCTCTGCGTAACAGCCTTGCAGAGATTTGGCTAAGAAAGTATACCAACCAAATATACCAACTATTAACTATTTGGGCAGGGTTTTCTCTTTATTATTGTTCAGCCTTTGATGTAACTACTCACACCGCACAGTAAGCGATGGACACCGTCTACACCACTCCGCCTTTTATACGACAATGCTACCCTACAAAACAATAACATTGCATCATTGCTAAAAAAGCAATTACATCATAGTGTTGCCAGGATCATAAAAACAATTATAATAATTAGTTACTGATGCACTAAATTATCTAGACGATAATTTAGTGAGCTTATAAAATTAACGAACTGGAAGAAATGGTAATTTCATTATAAATCGAATTATCTGATAAAACAACTAAAAATATTATTATCTATGACGATTGTCTATGTGCTATTAATATACCCTATGGTTTTTACGACTACTGTGGTGGACATCGTGTAACAACTGATTAATAAAATAACTCTCGCCCTAACACAGACCAAAAGGAATCCTTTGATTCCATATTCGGTGTGTTTACGTTATATGATATGCGTCCGAATGATTGATGTAATCCCACTTCGACCATCCATCGTGAGATACAGGAATAAAATCAACTTATATTCGGGTTACTCAGGAGAGTACACTTTTCTGTTACTGTATAGAGGAAGTCAAAGTCGAAGTAATTTATTTGTATATACAGTCTAAATACAAAGTAATATATATATGTATATATATTAGGGTGATCCAAAAAAAAGATATTTTTAAATTTTTTTCCCAAACAGGCTCAAAAGTTTCTTTTGGGTGTAAAATAATTTCTGTGAAAAGATGAGCCCTTAATATTAATATTAAGATTGTCCTCATCGCATTTTTATAATTCCCATAAGAATAACACAGGAAAATATTTTTTTGCTTCTTCTGATTTTTGTACCGTTCATACGACTGGTTGAATGATAAATTGCTGTTCCAATCTTTAAAGAGAATTGAACGCTCTACAAAAAAGGTCTGATAACATTTTTTGATTTGTCGATTTTTGATTTTCGGCTACAGTCCGACTCACGCCTTCAACACGAACGCACGACATACGTGCTCGTGTATAAACGCTAGTATTGGCGCTCGCTGCTTGCTTTGAAATAAATCCTTCTGAACTGTATTATATTTGATAAAAAAATGATCCTTATTTTGACAATGAAACCAACAGTTTCGGCGTAATTTATAGAATCCGATCAAATTTTTGAACAATTGAACTTTGATCTTGAATAACTTTTGAACGCGTGGACAAATCAAAAAATGTTATCAGACCTTTTTTGTAGAACGTTTAATGCTCTATAAAGATTGGAACAGCGATTTATCATTCAACCAGTCGTTTGAACCGTACAAAAATCAGAAGAAGCAAAAAAAAATTTCCTGTGTTATTTTTATGGGAATTAAAAAAATGCGATGAGGACTATCTTAATATTAATATTATGGGCTCATCTTTTACAGAAACTTTTTTACAACCAAAAAAATTTTTGAGCCTGTTTGGAATTTTTTTTTTTTTTTTTGGATCACCCTAATATATATATTGCTGTGAGTTAGTCTCGCTAAAACTCGAGAACGGCTGGACTGATTTGGCAAATTTTGAATTATTTGTGGAAGTCCAGGGAAGGTTTGAAAGGTGAGTTAATATAAAAAAAATGCTTTGAATATAGTAAAAACAATAATTTTGCTTTCCCTTAGAAACTATTCCTGCCTGTCAAACATTTGATGTTTTTCCCGTCGTTTAGAAATCAATTAAATTTAAAAGTCGTTCAGAAAACAAATTAAATTTAAGGTGAATTTTTTTTGGTGTTGAAAATCAAACGTTTGATGTTCGTCCCGTCGTTCAGAAATCAACGTTTTTCATTTAATAATCTGAGGTAGTACGAAGTTTGCCGGGTCAGCTAGTGGACAATACTAATTATGTAGTGGAACGCTAACTAGCCAATGGATGGCGCCCAATAATTGAGTTCGCAAACGTACAAAGAATATATACAAATTTTCAACAATAGATGGGACTAGGCCTGTGAGGATTAACAATAGCATCGCTGGCAGATCTTACTTTGAGACGGAGGAGCATGCCAACTCGCTCCGCTCCACGCTCCACCCATTAAGGGCATCCCTAAAATTAGAAAAAATTAGTAACACAAAACAGAGCTAAGTTCAAAGCTATAGTACTGTCGGCACCAGACCCAATAACAGGCATCAATTCTCTGATTTTTAATTACCTGGATTAAAATGACAGCTGATCAAGTTTTTTGATTCATAAGTAAGTTGCGTGAGTTGAATCAACAACTCATCACTGTGGGTTGAATACTACAGAAATTCTATAGGATTCAACTTACAGCGATGAGTTACTTCAAGCTTGCAACATAACGTCACGGTGCAGTATCCATGTTCGAGATCCCGTGGCGTCCAGCTAAAGTGCAAGTATGGGACTCAGGTTAGGTTTAGTAGGTTTGTCATCGAGAGCATCAAAGCCTCTGATTATTTGGCTCTTTTTAAAATCATTCTACAAACTGAATATCCCAACAGATTTATTATATAGGTAGATAATAATGAATATATTATATTAATAAAGGGATTCTGGCAATAGTAATTTGACAAAATAATGCAGCAAATGATAATAACTTATATACCTGCAATACGATTATGTACTCCACACATACAGATTGGTGTAGGCAACTCGATGCGGACGTGCCAGCAGCTAATGGGCTTATCCGGTGGCTGATTAATAACCAGACGTATTGTGTATCATATGCAACGTGTTATATTTCGAAATATATATATATATATCTATCTGTGCAGGAACGGAGAAAGAATAGAATTTCCTGCGGCCGGGCGGCCTGTCGTAAGAGGCGACAAAACAACCCACAGCCAGGTGGTAGGGCATTTGCCCGACTGGATGGCTACCACCCCTGGTCTAAAGTATGTCGCCATAACAACCTTGAGTTGTGTTCCGGCATTAGTGGACCAGGTTCCAGTCTCCTTTAAGAGGGCAGCAGCGCATTTGTAGCATCTTTGGTGTTGCAAATGTCCATAGGCGATGGTAACCGCTCTCCAACAAGTGGGCCGTCTGCCTGTCTGCTGACCTCCTGCAATAAAAAAAAAAACGGAGGTTAGTCCACGAAGACCTCCAGCCATCGTAGGAAACGGCCGTGCGGGCGACCGGCAGGGACACCGGATCGGGCCGCACATAAAGGCCGGAGAGGAGGGACGCGCACCGATCAGCGCACCCCTTCTCACCTCAAGGTAGCTGGAGAGCTGGGCCTCTCAACTGAGCCAACAAATGATAAAGCCAGCCCGGGTAGGACCATCGTCTGTCCTGGGGACAAGGAACGTTCGAGGATAGGGCAGGGATTGTAGTGGGTTTGTCTGTAACTGCGGCATGGCATTAGCACTTCATAAGTGAAGAGCTAGTCCCATCCCAACCTTTTGAATCCCACACACGGGCTGCGACCTTTCCTCTTCGTGCGGCTTATGGTCCTCAATCGCATTTGAGCTGTATAAAAATAAAAGGGTTCCAAGTGGTTTGGGGGTTCAGAGACAGGAACCTCCTCACAATTCGTACCGTTTCTAGTAGCCACCCAAGAGCAACAGCCTCTTTCAGCAGCGAGGACCTCTCTAGATAATTAATGACTCTATATAAATAATAATATTAATATCCACGATTATTGTCGTCAATCTCTAATTAATACGGTCAAAATATTACGTTATATCCTCATCTCGGTCACACATAAAGAATCTATATAGCGCTCTTTTTCTTACTTATGACAAACGACCGTCCTTTGTACGGTTTCATATAAAAGGCAATTAGTTCCTCTCTTATTAAATAGATATAACTTTTGGTGTATGGTTTGTTTCGATTGAGGTGTTGATCAGAACTGGGCATAGGACACTGTCACCGCTGTAGATACATATAAGAAATATAGATATGCATAACTTTTTTGAGCTGACACCTGTTATAGAAACAGAAAGCGTGGGAACGCGCTTGTCAACGTCATTGGCAGAGCATACTACATTTTGGAAGAGGAAGAAAATGTGTTAAATAATAAGTAGCTTAGCATAATAATAAGAAGTGTAATTTTTTTATAAACTTAGTAATATGACCAGCTAGTAAATTCTATGATTACTTATTTTCTTTTTAAAAAAAGGGGGAAGATACAATAGTAACGGAATGTGTCTGTCAACGTCATTGGCAGAGCAGTTGACAGGTGCGTCAACCGTGACAGACATTGCGGACACCCTGGGTGGACATAGTAGAGTAGACCTTAATATTAACATTGCTAAATTAAGATACCTGGATTGTAGTTTAAAATAAAACCACTAAGACATAATATATATTTTATTAAAAATACTACAATTTACGGAAATCCCACTGCTAGGACGGTCTACTGGTTATTTGCCAGAATGCTCACTAATATACCTCGGTGTACTTCACCTGGCTGGCGTATGAAAGAATGAAAACACTTTATTGTTCACCAAAATGAAAACAATGTTCTTAAAACTAAGTACAGTACATTTTGAACAAAGGGCGGCCTTATCGCTTAAAGCGATCTTTTCCAAGCAACCCCCTAAACTAAGGAAAAAGACGTAGCTGTAGGTATGTATTTCGGACTCGTACGTCGACGTCTAGGAGTCTTCGAGCAGTGCGTCCTCTTCGTTGTGACCTACGGGGCCAAGACGTGGACACTGAGGGCAGGACTGATCCACAAATATCTAGTAGCAGAACATATGTTGGGTGTTTTTCTTATGGCTATAATCATAAATGAGGATATCTGTAACAGAACCAAGGTAAACGACATAGCGACTTGAAGTGGTGATGGAGCAGATGAGTCCTGGAGTCCACGTCTCGGTAAACGTAGTGTCGGACGCCCCTCAGCCCGATTGACTGACGAGCTGCGCAAGGTCGCCGGTAGACGCTGGATGAGGACGGCGGAGGACCGTGATGACTGGCGCCGACTTGGGGGGGTCTACGTCCAGGAGTGGACTGTGATTAGCTGACGACTGAGTCGTACTAATGACCGGTTCCTATATCTTACTTTTCATTCACTTGTCACACCATCAGTTGAATTTTGATTTAACTTGAATGGAACTAATACCAAGTCATAACTGAAATGAATGAACGAATGAATATGAATGAATGAACGAATGAATAATTTTATTGTACATGCATTTAATTACAATGGGCGGTCTTCCCGCTACAGGGACCTCCTGTAGACTACCCTGTAGAATTATTTTATAAACACCAAGTATTTTGTGAAAAGTGGTTGTGATATACAGGTGAATATTTCAAGTGGGCCTCTATGGTCAAATCCAAAACAATAAAATGTAGCTAGTCATACATTTGCTAATATTCCGTTCATAAAATCCATAGCCCAGGCAGGCTGTTTGGAAAAGATCTTTCTAAAGCCATAAGGCCGCCCATTGATTCTAATTTTACCGTTTAATGTGAATACTGTAAATTATTTATTTTATGTGTACGTAGTGAACAATAAAGTGTGTTCTATTCTAGTGAAAAAAACTCGAACCTGGAATTTAGAGGCCGATTTTGATGAAATCTTAAGATGATACCGATCTTAGACTTTTACATTTTCCCTTAGTTTAACGTTTGATATTCCTTCATATAAATTGATCATTCCAAGTTGCAATATGAGCAAGTTTAATACACTTAAATTATTCAAAGTTACGGGATTCGATTCTTGATTAGGGTGTCGTTTTTCAAAAATCTAATTATATGCTGAACTGCACCTATTTGGTACCATCGCGAGACTCTGTTTTTTTTGGTATATACTTGTATAAACGACAGACAAAATCACGGTTTCATAACTCTTCCGTTTCTCCCAATGTTTAGGGAACCCTAAGAAAGTAAGACGATTTAATTGGGTTTTTGCGTTGTTTTAGGCACGTGGGAGTGATTAAGTTGCCTTAGCATACCAAGATTTTTCTTGCCTAAAGGTTACATGCCTATTAATGAAATGTTCATTTAATTTGCAAGTAACTGATCCACCAACGCCAAACGTAGATGTATTTAATCTCTCATCCTTTTTAATATTACATTAAATTGTTATAGCTGAAAGAAAGAAAGAATATATTTACTTTCAACTAACTTCTGCCTGCGATTTCGTCCGCGTGCAAAGTGCTTTTAACTATCCGATAGGAACTCTTTAATTTTTCGGGATCATATACTTCTAATATCTCTAAGAATATATGTACCAAGTTTCATGATGATCGGTTCAGTAGTTTTCGCGTGAAGGCGTAACAAACAAACTTACATTCACATTTATAATATTAGTAGGAATAGTAGGGAAGTAGGGATTGCGACGCACACAATACAGACTGATAAGAAAATAACAATAAATGAAAGCCGCTATATATGAAATGAGGTTGGTTCTCAGTCTTTGCCGAAACATGTTCCAAAACAGCATTCGTTTTCAGTGCCCACCTCCGTAATCTCATATGTCCTAAGACCCAAAATACGTAGGTAACTTTGAACTATTACATTAATAATCAATATTAATAACAAGAATTATACAATAATGTTACAACCTAGGCGCTGACAAAGACAAATTTAGATATGTGATCATATTTGCGCAAGCAAAATGTGAATCGTATGCAGAAATGTTGAGGTCGCTCAAGTTTCTTATCGCTTTTAATCTATGATCAATTAAAAAAAAAGTGAGCATCTCGGGACGCCAGACAGAAGTAATAACTTAAAGTAAGTTGAACTCTTTAATATTAAAATTGTTTATCTTGAGATAAGCCTAGATCATTACTTATTAGTTATTTATGTACCTACATAGCGTGTGGGTTAGAGTGAGAGAGGAGGAGCCTGCCGTATGCGTGAGAGAAAAGGAAGCCAGACAGAGGTTACACATAAGACGTTATCACTTTAAAAAAATTTGCACATAAATTCAAGGAATAAAAGGGCAGCGGCGTATCGGTAGTGCCGTTTACTCGAGCGTTAACCCATCATTCCATTAACTTCGTCAATTTAAACTTACAGTCAACTGAGCAAATTGAACAAGATTGCTTCCCACATCATAGTCTCGTTAGGGCCAAGGGATCCCCCTAGATCAAACAACAGGATCCCTTTGTCGGCTATTGTTCCAACCAGTATAAATAACAGGCGAGAGGATTCGTTTGTTTAATGTATGTATCCGGATTTCCAAAGACTACATTAGGAACGTTTTCGGGCTTCCGCATAATAATCGCCGGTTTAACAAATAGTTCAAATTTGAGCGGCCGTTGTATATTAAAACAGTAATGAATATCTTTATCCTTTCTATATCTTTCATCCGTGCAGGAACGGAGAAAGAATAAAATGTCAAAAAGGCGACAAAACAACCCACAGCCAAGTGGTAGGTCATTTCCCCGACTGGAAGACTACTAGCTTTGGTCTAAAGTATGTCACCATAACAACCTAGTACTCCGGCATTAGTGACCAGGTTTCAGTGTCCTTTAAAACAGCAGCAGCGTATTTGTAACACCTTTGGTGTTGCAAATTTCATAAGTGATAATAACCGCTTTCCATCAAGTGAAACGTCTGCCTGTCTCCTGAACGCCTGCAATAAAAAAATACGACTTACCCTTCTGATCATGGGTATGAAAGAGTTTCACATAAATTTCTTTGAAAAACCCTTTGCCAATGGACCCAACGAATCTAAAGTTTTAACTCCAAACGGCACAAATATGTAACCCAAGGGTTTCATGCCTCTCTTGAGAAACAGCGTTTATTTAGTTTTCGAGATATTAATTAACATCATATCCAAAATAGACCCAAAAGAAACTGGCCAAAGCACACGGTGCACCAAGCGAATACGTTAATTTTCTCGTAAAAGACCTCGGAGCCAGTCTTTGGACTCCAGCAGCTGTTAAGCTGCCGAGGTACACTGCCAATGGCACGACGGCATGCTTTTTGGGACATTTCAACCCCATCGACTTAAAGTATTTTTATTTTCAATATTTTCCACTTGAGTGCCACCTGTCCTCCTTCCATGCTCATAATATCTTCTTCCTTATATTATTTCGCAAGTTATTTTCCATGTATAAAAATCCGTAAATTAAAAAAGTCGTATGAAACTTACACACGAATACAGCACAACTTAGTACATTAACTTAACCGTTACTTGGCGTGGGAAACCCGCCCACATCAAAGTTATTAACTTAACAAGCGCATGGAGCTCACTTAATCATTTATTTCGCGGACAAGTTAGAGAAGTAAACCAGGAAAAGCTATTATTTTCCCTTTTGCATTATTTTTCACCTTTATTCCTAAGGTTATTATATTAATTAAGTATATTTAACACGTAGGGGTGCTATTACGTATTATTTTAATGCTGCGACTTCATCTGGGTAAAGGCCATTTCACGCAGATGTGGCGATAGATGTAATGCGTAATTTGAGATGCGACATTGTTAATCACGTTAAATATAATATTAATAGATAACCTTATTTTTCACACTTTAAATAAGATATATTTGACTACGGCCGGCGGTCTTCACGTCCGTGACATAGCAGACAAACTGCAGGAGAGTCGCTTACGCTGGTACGGCCATGTCTTACGGAAACCGGCTAGCTACGTGGGGAACAAATGTCTAGCCATGCCGCCTCCGCCAGGTCCCGTTCAAAGGGGTAGGCCCAAGAAATTCTGGCTTGACGTCGTGAGGGATGACATTCGCACCAACGGTTTTAACACAAGGGATGCCGAAGATCGCGTGTAGTGGAGAAGAAAAAGTATGAAAGCGGACCCTGGGCGTCGAAGTGATCGCTCCGAACGCAACCGGGATTTAAAGCTCGGATGATGATGATATTCGACCACGGCCTAAATCTTTCACATTGTCGCAAATGAAGCCTCCAGATTTTTTTATTGTATGAATTCGGCAGACAGGTCATCTGGTGGAAAGCGGTTACAATCGCGTATGGACATTTGAACACCAAAGGATACCAGTGTGCTACCGCTTTCTAAAGAGCAACTGGAATCTGGCCACTAATGCTGGAACACAACTCAACATTGTTATGGCGGCATACTCTAGACCAGGGGTAGTAGGGTTCCAGACGGAGAAATACCTTGCCACCTGGCTGTGGGTTGTTTTGTCGCCTTTTACGATACGCCTCCCGACAGCAAGAATTTATATTCTTTCTCCGTTCCTGCATGGATAAAAGAAAAGAAAATATGTTTTAAATAATAAACATTTAAAAGCAAATTAAGATGGGATGTTCGACCCCCATTTCCTTGAGGTCCTACGCTCATCTGCGCAACGGTTCTCTAAAACATTAATGGCACGTGCAATAAAGGAGGGAACTTCTTGCACGGTTTTCTATTTTCGCTATGGGGTTTTTTTAAGAAGGGCGTTATAACATTTCTTAGAGGTCGGCAACGCATTAGCGACACCCCTGGTGTTGCAAATATCCATAAGCGACGGTAACCACTTTCCATCAGGTCGCCCGTCTAAACTTTTTGCTACTGCAGGCTTGAAATATAGACATATATATAGAATAGATAGAGAAAGTCAGTGACCACGGCCACTGAAAAGCGGCCAAAACGTCGGAATAATCAAATTCAAATAAATTACCGCGCCTAAAACCGTTAAGACGGAGTTTTATTATTTAAAAATAGAGTTACATATCTGGCACTATCTAATCACCTAGGATTTAAGAGATTTTTTGTATTCATTTTTACTTAGGACTTGTTATTCCCCGATGTTTTCATGGTGACCCTAATATTATTAAACTAAAAACATGTATATTCATTTAGGACCACCAACCGAGAGAATGATGTCATAAAAATAAATTGGACTAAACATAACAAAAATGTTATAAAACCTTACGAGAAAAATTTCATAACGCCTCAAACACTCATTCCAGAGACTTAGTACGCAATACTTTTTATTTAAGAACTACATATTGTCTATGACTTCTAATATAATACATTTATACACGACATAAGCCTGATTTAGTTGAAATTTTGCACGCATATGTATATCGCGTGGCAATACAATAATATGGTGCCATGAAGCTGATCTGATTATGGGCCCGGAAGAACTCCTGTACTAAACAAGATAGACCCGTCGTGTTTGGGCTCGTTTTACTTGTCTTGGCTAGCACTCTGCTGCTACATGATGTCCAGGGTCTCAGAAGCTTGTATTTAAAAACCTTTTTTAAAAAGGTTATATTTTTAAAGTGGCTATGAATCTTTTCGCTTCTGTCAGCCCCGCCGTACATTTTCTTAATTTCTGGACATTTCTTTATATGTAAAATTCTACTGTTTGTTACCAATGTACTGTATGTTACCGAACTCCTCCTAAGCCCCTGGATCGATTTTGAAGAATTTGCGTGTGTTTGAGTAGATCTCCGGATGGTTAAGAATTAAGATTCACTTTAGATTTACAATTGGATCCGGTAGGTGGCGATGAAATCGGGTTCTAGATTTTTATTTTTTCAAGAAAAACTTTTGCCAAGCCCGCTAGTTTTTGTATAACATACATACATACATACATAACTTCACGCCAGGTCCCTTGCGGGGTAGGCACGAACAACAGAGTGCCATACAGGCTTATTCTTACATACCTCACTTTTGTATAACACTGTATCATAAAAACATACACTACACTACACTAACACACACACACTAACACGCGATTTTGTAAGAGTTCAGATTAAGTTATTTGCCTATAGAAAGAACCCTTAAGAAAAGAAAAACATATTAAATATTTTGCTACTTTCGCAATACCTTTGAACACGAAATATTTGTATCGTATCTTTCAATATTAAATCGGCTTATCACTTTAATCGAGAGGGACCCGAACCGCCATCTTGGAATTATTATATTTTTATTCAGTCCTTTTAGTAAAGTCCTTTTGAACTAATCTCTCTTTATTATTTTTGATTCAAAACGCACTGCTGAGTAAGCCATAGTCTCAATGTAGACTAGTTGTCGCCCGTGGTTAAAATTCTACCATAATAATTAATTTCTAAATACTTCTATTATTGTTGATTAATAATTAACGTATCTGTTGTTCGTGCCTACCCCGCAAGGGACCTGGCGTGAAGTTATGTATGTATGTACTTCTATAATCACAGATTTCGCCAGGGCTACACTGTTAATTTGACTTTGAAAGTAAACAAAAGAGTATATAAGCGTCTTTCAGACCTTACGACAAATCAGACCACGCTTTCGTCATGACGTACTCTACCCAAATACAAAAACGAATCAAGGTAGCTTCTTGGGTTTAGCCACAGGACCTCATTTTGCATTTCAGAATATTACAACAACATGTATCAGTTATTGTGTCTAAATCGGTAGGTTAGTGACCAATGTATCATGTTGCCAGCTCGTCTCTTCATCATTAAACGCGGAAGATGTTCATTGAACAAGGTCAGTGAACCAATATTTACAAGATGTTCTGTTTTTATTGTCTTTTTATCGTAATTAATTTGTTCGGAAATTGCTTTTTTTTATATTTTGACATTACGGTTGATTTGATAGTACCAAAAACTTTGTATGGAGTAAGACTGCTAAAATTATGATTTATTGTCATTTGAAATGAAACACGTTGTATATTGCGTGTGTGCCAAATACATTGTAGTGTGTAATGTTTTTTATTGATTTAATGTATTTTTATGCGTAATTTAAAAAAATATATTAGCATTCGTCGCTTCTTCCCTATATAAATTATAAGTGTGCGAAATTTCATGCTACTCTGTCCGCGCAGTTTAGTAAAAAGCGGTACAAAGTTTTTGCTGCGCGTCTTAATATCTAATATATAAAATTCTCGTGTCACAGTTTTCGTTGCCATACTCCTCCGAAACGGCTTGACCGATGAAATTTTGTATGCATATCGGGTAGGTCTGAGAATCGGCCAACATCTATTTTTCATCCCCCTAAATGTTAAGGGTAGTCCACCCCTAAATTTTATTTTTTATTTTTTAGACAAAATTTTTAATTTCTATTTTTTTATGATACAACATACATAAATACAAACAACCCTAATTTATCAACCCTCTGCGACAAACCCCTATTTTTACCGGGCAGGACTACGTCTGCCGAGACAGCTAGTAATGATTATAATTGAAGACGTGAGTGGATGAAGGTGATATGTCGCATATTCGGTTTTTTGCTTTTTTTGCGTAGATGAAGGTTATAAGTCGATACCAAATGACTACAGACCTTAGACCATAGATATAAGGCATATTTAAAAAAATAAAGAGTTGCAAAGATGTTAAGTTCAGTTCAGTTTAAAATAAAATTAAAACTTTGATCTCGATTTATTCAGAATTGAAATTATGCGACTTATCACCTTCATCCACTCATGTCTTCAATTACAAGTATAATAGTCACTAATGACACCTGTACACACTTCTTCCTTTGTTGATAACTCCTCCACACTACAGGCTGTCCGTTTATGGAACTAACTGCCACTCAACATCAGGCAAGCCAAGTCTATATCCTCTTTTAAAAGATCATCATCATCCGAGCGTTAAATCCCGGTTGCGTTCGGAGCGATCACTTCGATGCCCAGGGTCCGCTTCCCTCCTTTTTCTTCTCCACTTCGCGCGATCTTCGGCATCCCTTGTATTGAGACCATTGGTACGCATGTCATCCGTCACAACGTCAAGCCAGCATTTCTTGGGCCTACCTCTTCGACCGGAACCCGGCGGAGGCGGCATGGCTAGACATTTGTTCCTCCTCCTCTTTTAAAACATTGTTTTGAATTATGTTTGGTCTTCTCAGGTATAATAGTGCTGGTTATTCTATTAATGTTTATGTAGTATTTTATAAAGATTTTTATTTACTTACTGAATTTGTTTTCAAAACCCCCCGATTTTGAAACATTCTTCATTGGTGCTCCGCTCTTATTGGTCTTAGCGTGATGATATATAGCCTATAGCCTTCCTCGATAAATGGGCTATCTAAAATTGAAATAATATTTCAAATCAGAAAAGTAGTTCCTGAGATTAGCGCGTTCAATCAAACAAAATACCCTTCAGCTTTATATATTAGTATAAGCTTTCATATGTTTTGAATATTTCCTATTATTTATTGTGTACGCTGCCACTGTAATGTTTTAATAATTGCTTTAGTTTAGGGGGTTGACTGGAAGAGATCGCTTTAAGCGATAAGGCCGCCCTTTGTTCAACATTTATTGTATTATAAGAACATATTTTTAATTTCGGTAAACAATAATGTTTTCATTCAGTCATTCTTTCACGCTTGGTTCTTACTCAGGGTTCCCCCGGGGAAAGGCGTACCCTCTTCACCAACGGGGGGGGGGAGGCCACGGGGTCCTAAAAACAATTAATGACGTAACGTATTGACTATTTATTCGTGCAAGAATGGAGAAAGGATAAAATTTCGGCCTGTCGTAAGAGGCGACAAAACAACCCACAGCCAGGTGGTAGAATATTTTCCCGACTGGATGGCTACCACCCCTGGTCTAGAGTATGCCGCCAAAACAACCTTGAGTTGTGTTCCGGCATTAGTGACCAGTTTCCAGTCTCCCTTAAGAGAACAGCAGTGCATTTGTAGCACCTTTGGTGTTGCAAATGTATATAGGCAATGGTAACCGCTTTCCATCAAGTGGGCCTTCAGCCTGACTGATGAACTCATGCAATAAAAATACTGATACTTTAAACATGTATGACAACTTGTTTAACAGCTTTCAGCGCGGGTTCCATCGGTGTAATACCACACTCTCAAGTGTCTCACAAATTTAGGACACCTTGTCACACTTCGTCGTCTCCATAACATGTGATGTCATTTATTGATAGACCCTTAGCTAAATCTAATTTGATCAAGATAGAAGCTTCGACACATTACCTACCCCTTTAAACCTAATAATAAAGTAAGACGCAACTTCTCAATGGCCCCAGACGAGGTCTGTACGCCTCATGTAACGTTAAAACGGTTCTCCCTAAAAATAATTTTTACAACCCTTATAAATAAGTTCAGAAACATCGCACCTCAATAGGGATTTATGGAGTAGAAAATACGTGTAAAGGGTTCCTTCTGCGTATCAGAGCTGGGAAGCATTAATGTGGGTAATTTTGTGGAGAATCTACTCAAAGAAAAAACGAATAGTGATCAGTTCGAATAAGAAGACATCATAAATGTTTTTTTATTGTTCAAATCTCGCTGCAAATTCCTAGTAGACACCTGTTTTGGATTAGGCTTAGAAGTTGGAGAATTCCAGTGAATGGTGTGCATATTGTTAGGTGGTATGTATGTTATTCAATATTAAATAAGGTCGTCTCGTTGAGACAGAGTTAGTTAAGTTTCAACTGCTATCGCGAATTATTAAGTATACATTGGGACGGGAATCTGGACTTATTGTATTTGGTTGTATTTGTTAACAATGTATATTACGTGTGTGTACTTCTAATTAGGTTTGTGACTTTCAATCGACATTTAACTCGAATACCTTAAATTCGTAACGAGATGTAGTTTAATAAATAACATTCTCAGTAACCATTTAAGTTCTTAATTTAACCCCAAGGTACTCTAAGGAAGCCTTTTTTCTATAACCTCTTTTTACACATCAATTCATTTTGGTACCCCCTAGGGTGTGCTCGGGTAAACCCCTGTGTAATTTAAAAGAAAATTACACGGCCGTATGCAAACATGTTTCGGCGTATACTGTGGGTATTGACCGGTGCCTTGTTTTAATTTAGCCGAATTATACAACTAAATTACTTGGATTATTCTGGGTTTTATGTGAAAAAATTCGTACCTACATTTTGTGAATTTTTTTTTATTAACATACGTGGAATTAACTAATTTAGAAAGATAGATAACACTTTATTGCTCACCAAATATACAATTTCAAAAATACACAATCACAATTAGTCCATTGAAATTTTACACGAGCTTTGCATTTCTTAGAGGACGCAATTTTATTTTTGGGATATGTGTGGGGGGTCAATAGAAGCTTGACCTCAAATTTGTGGGGTCGCTACCCTTGTCCCCTGGCCGCCATCTTGGTAAAAGGGTTGAAAACACTTTTTTCGCGATATCTCGGAAACTATCCGTCTAACAAAAAAAATGCGAAGTCATAATTTGTAGCAAATTGTTTTGCCTTCAAATATATTCATATAACTTTTTGCCCTAAATTAAAAATTAAAGAAGTTATAAGTAAAAAAGGGAGAATTTTTGTATTCATTTCTAACTCTTTTCTTTACCATATAACTTACCAAATTTAACTAATCGAATGTTAAGCAGGTAGGAAAGGTCCCCCGTTTTCCCCGCCACCTATGAGGTAGAGTCCGTAGGCGCGTTTAAAATGCAATATTCGGTCCTTAAATTGTAAGATATCAATGGATTAAATATTGTCATGGTAGAAACGATATGCGGGCTTATCGCTTAAACTTTTAGAACAAAGCGACGTGAGGTGACACCACGAATGGATATCAGAGTTAAATTGCCAGCTTGTGTGGAGACTCGACTACTCAATAATCCACTAAAACCGACCTCCTCCCATGTGCCCCGCGCTTATGGCAGGAAGAGCGTGAGACTTAGAACGTAGCTAGGGGCACATATAACGAAAAAACACACACACACACATACACACACACGCACGCACTCATAGTTTTAGGTTAATTAAATAATTCATAATTCCATTATATTTAAGTTTCTATATCATAATAAAAATTTTCTTGGGTGCTGCGATACAGACCACGAGTCTAGTGCAGCAACCGCCGCCAAAAAAATGTAGCCTTAATTTTAATTCAAAATGTGTTATTACTACTATAAGTTTTAGATATAATTATATAAGGCCTAAACATAAGTTTATATAAAAAAATTTGAATTTGAAAAAAAAGTTACACCCACGCTGATCGTAGCACATCAGTGCTTGAGAATGTCCCGGGAAAGGCAAATTCACTTCGTCAACAGGGTGAAGACTCTACTGCTCCCTAAATACTAGAGGGCATCAGTGACATCCACCAATCAACCTTAGACAATCATGGTGGATATATAAGACGAAATGGGCCGCTATAATTTTTTTATAGACAAAGAAAAAAAATCAAATGGAAATTGCATTTCCAATAAACGCGTTTGTGTGAACTGGATTCATTGCGCTGAAAAAGGCTTTAAAATTCGCTCAAACGAATATGGTGGGCGAATTTTATTAATTTCAGCAAAAATTTGAGCGATCAGTTAAATTTTATTAACGCGAATATTTTTGCCTGGTTGGAGGAAACCCAAATAGTTTATATACCTATTTCGTTATAAAAAAAATAACTGTTTTCATAGGCCCATATACACTACACCTTTACGTCAAATATAGACTAGGGTGGTCGTTAAAAATTAAATTTCTTGCGACGCCCCCTAAATAGCTTCCTTTTAATTAAAAAACACTGGGATTTTTTTGTATAATTTTTTCAAGTCAAGACATCACGTGTCTCAAGACGATTCAAGTTAAAACTAAAAATATAAGAAAAATTGAAAGATAAGCTTGAATCACGAAGAATTTTAAACTTTTTCTGAAACTATAATTTGAAATTCATCACTGAGAATGATAATACGGAAGGTATTTCATTGTTAAAACTTTTCCAATCTTAAAATAATTATTACTTCTAACTATGAAGAAGTTTCCTGAAAAAACATGATATTACCCAAAAATTAACCTGAATCGTCTTGAGGCACGTGTTGTCTTGACTTGAAAAAATTATAAAAAAAATCCCAGTGTTTTTTCATTAAAAGGAAGCTTTTTAGGGGGCGTCGCAAGAAATTTAATTTTTAACGACGACCCCAATATAGCCAGATAGATAAATAAGATTCTAAACAACAACTCTTTATTGTTATACTATATAAATAATATGTATTTAATCTTTTTACAATTGTTGTGCACATTTTCCTTCTTTTTATACTTTTTTCTTCATTTAGTATTTTGTTTGCTTCAGTGTCTGTGTATGTCACTTGAATGGCCCTAGCTGAAGATCAGCGCTGGTTAATTTAACCAGCAGCATTTCTTTGATTTTTATTGCATTGTATTACATTGTACATTTATTTGTTTATACTTGTATATCATTAAATATATGAAACAAACTGAAAAAGAAAATTATTTATTTATGATTTAGTATATAATATTAATCTATGCATTTTACTGAAATATAAACTAACTGAAATAAAACTAATTATAAATAAATATTAACTAAAATTAAACTAAAATATAAAAAATATAAAAAAATACGAACTATAAGTAAAAAATAGACTCCAGGTCGCTCTCGGCGGGGAGAGTGCCCAAAATGCTGGCCGCATTTCCGCGTTGGATGGCAACGCTGATGCGTTGCCCTAAGTGCAAGCCAGCCTTTTGGTCACGCGAGACCTCAATTAGTCGCTTTGAGAGGTCTCGATAGAGGTGATGAGCTCCAGGCCCCCACGGCCCCAGGGTTTCAACCCCGAAAGCCACAAAAATGTACCCATTACTTGTATATTGTATTTTCATTTTTGTTGTAGTTCTAAATAAATGTTTTTTCTTTCTTTCTTCTTTCTACTTTATTGTACACCATTACAGAAACTTACGAACTAGTTTTATTCGAATTGTGCACAAAGGGCGGTCTTATCGCTAAAGGGCGATCTCGTCCAGACAACCCATGGCAAGAATATTGCTGATTATGAGTGGCGATGGTGGTATACGTGGTATGGTAGGCATCCAGTCGGGCAAATGCCCTACCACCTGGCTGTGTGTTATTTTGTCGCCTCTTACGAAAGGCCGCCCGGCTGCAGGAAATTGTATTCTTTCTCCGTTCCTGCACGAGGCTACTAACAGAGAAAATTATACGTCAAAAATATCAAGCCAAAAATATATAAAATAACACACGCTGTATTATGTTAAATAAATTGTTCATTACTTTTGTTCCCTTACACTCCATTAGCGTTCGCCCGAAGAATAACTGCTCAAGTTGGGTCGTGTTGTTGCTTAATGCCGATGTGTATTGTCGCATTTGGGTTTTGTTTGTACGCCCAACAGGTGTCGGCTGTCTTTTGGGAGATATTTGTATTTATTATGAAGTATTCGGAGGATTTATATGGGAAGTTTATGTTAGGACTGTTTTTTACCTATTCAATTTAAATAACATTTACTGTTGGAGATAAAATTAGGTTTTTAAAGTCCTACAATATACACTATGGGTTTCAGTGATCACCAAAAACGAATTCTTAATTTTTAATAAAATAAATGAAAACTTAAGATTACCTACATACATACATAACTTCACGCCAGGTACGCCAGGGGTAGGCACGAACAACAGAGCGCCATTCAGATTTATTTTTACACACCTCACTTGCTTCTTTGACATTCATACCTCTTGTCATGCACGCTCGTCTGTTCTTAAGGCTCCTGACATTACCTTCTGCTAGTACACGATCAATTTGATAATGGAAGGTGTGTCGTGGCCTTCTGCGACTTCTGCCTCTATCCACTTTTGTATTGTATATCTGTTTAGTCAATCTTTCATCAAACATTCTTTCCACATGCCCGAACCACCGGAGCATTCTTTACCTTACCTTCACCCCGATACTCTCTTTTAGACGAACTCTCTCTCTTACTTTGGTATTACGAACGCGGTCCGCGAGCGTCATTCCGCAGATTTTGCGCAGTGCCTCGCATCACGACGGCGTTTACTCTACTTTCATGCTCTCTCTTCCATACCCAACTCTCGCTTCCATACGTGAGCGTAGGTACTTAAGATCAATTTTACAAAACTCTGAATAGATTACGTCACACGTTAATTTGGGGGGCGTTTCAAGAAAACTTGTGTACCATTACTTAGTGAGTTATACTAGGCGCACTAGGGGCTAGTGCCCTGGGCGGCGAAGTTTTCGAGGGCGACAAAATTTGGGGTGTCAGCAAAAAGGAAAATCAACTTTCTGCTATATACATCAAATGTTTTAAAAAATTGGGAACTCATTGGATTCGTGCCAAATTTTAAAAATCGACTTTGTATTGGATATTTACGTTTTGAAATCTAGTTACAGTGCATAGGCATTAGGGTGGTATTTTTCCAGGTACCCTAGGACGGCACTTAAGGTATTAAGGTATATCCGGTCAAAAGTCGTCAAAATCATCCTTACGTAATTAATGAATGGCCCCTAACTACTCTTCTATCACACATTCAAAATCGCAATCATCCTGATACGCTCAATTGTAAGATAGCAAATAATTTAAGGCGGATGCCATTTTGTATACATTGAATTGTCATCTCCGGTTCCCTTTTGCTTGTTCTTTGTTACCTGTAATCTTGTTAAAAGCAAATTCTCAGAATTTCTAACAAAAATCAAGTTGTGATTGGGAATTGAAAGCGTTTGGAGAGTACTGTTTCCTCTTAGGCTACGAATCTGATTTTTGAGGGAAAATTAAGATGACATTGTCACGTATTGCGAGATACAAAGTAGTCCCTATAAATATTATTGTTGCGAGCTACACAGGACTTGAATAAAAATGCCATTGGAATTACTTATTTTAGTAAAAGACATAATAATGTCTATAATATAATTATTATAGAAATTATTAGAACTATACGAACACGCAAAACATAAGTACAAATATAATTAGACACTATGAGTACAAACTGCATGATTCAATAACACGCGCAAAATCCGTCACTATATCGCTCATAGAATCTACGTCTTGCTCGTATCGTAATCTTCGCTTGACTGCCCTTCCCCGCCTTTTTTTTTAAAGGGGACATCCGTTAGACAACCGTAGGCCGCGCGAGAGGGAAAAGTCGCGGCCCGTGTGTGGGATTCGCCGGGTCGGGGTGGCACTAGCACCCCACGTTGAGATGTGGGGAACTATTTCCACGCCGCGATTAGGGATACCCACTAAAATCCCTGAGCGATCACGAGAGTCCTTTGTCCAGGCTGTGGGCTCGCTCGCGCATTCACCACCAGCCTGGGCGGACGGTGGCCACACCTCTCCGTTTGGTAGCCTGAGATTTGGGTCTCTCCGGCTTCTCTACCTCACCGCGAGGTAAGAGAGGGCGCGCGGGTCGGCGCGCGTCCCTCCTCTCCGCCTTTATGTGCGGGTGGGTCCAGTTTCCCCGCCGGTCGCTCGCACGGCCGTAGCTTACGGCGGCTGGAGTTCGTCATGGACGACTCTCAGACGCCACCGCCGACTCTGACGGGAGGGGAGCGTCGTGGATTGCTCCCTCTCCCGCTCCGCCGTCTCCTTCGCGGTCATGACGGTCTCGCAGAAGGAGGCGGCTGCGTCCCACGCGTCGGAGCTCCCAACCATGGCCTTCACCACGGCCGGGAGGGCCCCTCTCCGCCTTGGGCCATTGCTTTATAATGCACCGATCCATACCTGGCAAGCTTCGCAATACAATAACAAGAAGGATTAGTTCGACACCAATGACGGCCATAAAACAAGTATAATGACCACATAATGTTTTTCTTAATTACAAACTTCTAAACACAAAGGAAATAAAAGAATCCGAGAAGGTAATAAATTGCGCTTTACGCCAGGCAGGTGCGCGTTTATTTGTCAGTATATAACATTATAAATGCGAAAGTAACTCTGTCCGTCTGTTCCGTTTTCACGGAAAACTACTGGTCCGATTTGGCTGAAATTTAGTATTATATATATTTGCGATGCCGAGGAAGAACATAGGATACTTTAACCCCGAAAAATGGGACAGTTTCCGGGATAAAATATATACGTCTCTCTATTTATTATCTTTTTTATGGAAAGAGTATTAGAAGAGAGAGAGAGAGAGAGAGAGAGAGAAGAAACTCTGTACATAATAATAATAATAATTCTTTATTTACTCTCACACTAACAATGATTAAATTAGTAACAATTTTTGTTATAAACTGAAATGGTGAGAGCCTGGTGTCAGTAAAAGGAATAAACTTGTGTGACTGATCACCAGCCTCTTTCTCCCCAGAAAAACCAGCTAAGCATATTGTGCAATATTGTGTATTGAGTGTTATTATGTGTGACTGTGTGAGTATGTTATCGTGTATAATAGATGTCGAATAGTAATAAGTGTTAATAAAATAAGAGTTACATATAAATTAAATTAGACCAGCCTACATAAGATAATGATATACTACTAAATTTTAAAAAGTAATAATGTGTATATAATATAGTCATAGCAGATTTTAATGTATTAAATTAAGTAACAAATAAGTAGTAATGTTAGGAAAGTATATTTAGGTAACTAAGACTAACAATGCTTCAGTGGAGTCATAATCGAGATTTAAAAGCCACTCAGTCAGTGTTTTCTTACATTTAGCTTTAGTTAATGAGTAAATATCAATTTGCTTATTGATTTTGTTGTATAAATAAGTGCCTAAAAAGTAAAAGAAATTATGTAATTCTAATACCGAGGGTGGCCAAGTGATACTTTTTATACCGGATAATGGGATGGATTTTGGGATAGATTTATGTGAAGGTTATCCCGGAAACTAAGATAGGATTTGAAATTTTGTCCATTTCGTCCACTTGGTCTACTTGGTCCACTGGGTCCACTGGGTCGTATAAATATTTTTAATTGTATACGTAATTTTCTAAAAAATTATAAGCTTAATGCACAACGCTGAGTTCTAAAAACTTGTGTATGTAAATTAACAATGGAACGATTCATAATGTCCTACATCGAAGGTTAGCCATAAATACAAAGGGTTTTATCTAATATATAAAATTCTCGTGTCACAGTTTTCGTTGCCATACTCCTCCGAAACGGCTTGACCGATTTTGATGAAATTTTTTGTGCTTATCCGGTATCTATGAGAATCGGCCAACATCTATTTTTCATCCCCCTAAATGTTAGGGGTAGTCCACCCCTAAATTTTTTTATTAATTTTTTAGATCAAATTTTTAATTTCTATTTTTTTATGATACAACATACAAAAATACATACAACCCTAGATTTTCAATCCTCTACGATCAACCCCTATTTTTTACCGGGCAGGACGACGTCTGCCGGGACAGCTAGTTGTATTATAAATAGTTCATATTAGTTATTAGTTATGTAGCCGCAGACGTCTGATCACCACGGCGGCCGCTCACAAATGATCGGCAAGCGCGTAGCGCGCTGCCCCTGTCGGGCCCCCTGTATTTCCCTCCGCGCATACCTCGCCTCACCTCACCGCGACACGCGTCACCTCTTGAGTGCGCGTATTATTATTATTAAATATTATATTTTGTTTAGCAGCTAAATGTGTGCTCTATTGTAAAATATTAATCAGTATTTTTACCAAATAAATATGCATTCCTGAACTGCAATCCAAAGACACAACATTGTTTCACTTCTACCTGAAGACCTCCAAAGTTACATACAATAAGATAATCAGCTGTGTTACTTTTTATCTCATTAGAAAACGCCGAAGTTGCCTAGATTTTGCACGAGTTTAGCAAGTTATGATGTCATAACTTTCACGAGTCAGAGCATTCATTATTTATTAAATATAAACATTAATTGAAATTATTTTTACACGATATTTTAAACGTATGATGATAAAAAGTGTTTTAACCACTGCTCTTTTATACGAACAATGTTTTATTATAGTGGATGTGTAGCATGTCCTCAATTTCCTTTTTTAGACGAAGAAACTAAATACTTTGGAATTTGTTCAACATCCTCATTTTGTTGAGAAAAAGTAATTTACTTTCTTTATAATTTAATTTCAGTGTCCAAATTGCACGAGATTATATATTTTATTGGATTACTCTTTAAATTGGTCCAATTTTTCAAGTCAGCCTCAACGGGGCTTGATTTTCTAACCGGTGTTGAATTTCATATCTCGACGTGGAATATTTACTCGCGCTTTTACTTTCGTTCGAGAAAGAATACAATTTCCTGCGTCCGGGGGCCTGTCGTAAGAGGCGACAAAACCACCCCTTGGCCAGGTGGTAGGGCATTTGCCCGATTGAATGGCTACCACCCTTGATCCCCCTCCCTCACGAGGCTTCTTCTATTGCCGGCGTCTACTTGGTCTTTTTGGGCGTGGGGCGGTTTGTAACGCTCCCCACGGGAAGAGAGATGAGCGCGCGTGGAACGGCATGTGCGGGTGATCTGTTCGTTTTAATCCATTGTTACCATGTAATAGATAATAGAACGTGTGCAGTCTAACTTGTTATAGAATAGGTACCTATCCATAAATAAGCATTTTTTGCAATAAAATAAATGTTGCTTTTGTTTTCTGCCGTCCTTTGTTCATTAAAAGTTTGCGACGCGAACGCTGTTACAGTGTTGGGCACGGAAACAACCGGCCTTTGTTATATTTTATTCTAAACTGGCGGCCCGTCCCGCCTACACACGGGTGGACTTTCATGAGAAGTTCGTGCGCCAGTCTGTTCGAAGATTGTGGCTTAAATGTACCTCGCTTTGCTTAGCTTAAGTACACGTTTACGTGTTCCTTGTCATTTCCCACCCAACCCGTCATTGGCACTCCAACCCATTACCGGACCGGCTGACTGGCGGTGAAACGTGGCCAACGCGATGCTCCTAAGTCTAGTCTAGTCTGGCCGGTACTCTCCTTCGAAGCCATCGGGATGCAAAGGGAGAAGGAAGTGCAAGCAATCATCGTCAGCCATCGTCATTTATTGATTGTGGGCTTTGCCGTTATACACATTATTCTTTCTCGCGAGATTCAATCGCAGGATGCCGCTCGATACGGAGGTACGACGGACCACCACCCTGCTGATGATGTGGACAATGCACCCCGGACCCCAAGTCAGCGCCTAGGACGTTCATTGTGCAGTAATCACAAAAGGCAAAAATGGGACCCAGGTTTAAGGTTTAGTGGTGTAGTTGGGAACGACTAACCTCAGAGTCCCACACATGTCGGTTGCGGCGCTTCTCGCTGTTTTTAGCCTTCCCCCGAACGGCCCAGGTACGACATGTATTGCCTCTGCCTTATCCTTCGATCAATAATAGTGTTATCAAAACAAAAGTATGAGTTTACATAGCACAATACAAAAATGACCTCGGGCACGGCATACGACGTAAAGATACCACGACCGCTATGTATGCTAATAGGTCACTATATGCGCATTTTCATAATAAGTTCTAAGTTGTGATACTCTAAGGTTCATTCCAAGTACTGAATATATACATACTCTTTTAGTAATAGGGGTAGGATATTGATAGTTTTTGAGTAGTAATTATGTCTGCTTTTTTGGTGAGAAATGTGAACTGTATAATCAAATGTGGCCTTTCGTTTCTTCATAAAAACTCCGTTGATTGGTGTCTGTCGAATTCCTAGAATACACCTTAGCTATCCTAAGGTTTCTACATCAGAAGAGGCTGTATAGAAAGAAAGAAAAACTTTATTCGAAGAAATAGCGACGTAGGTAATTACATTCCTTATGCATTTTTATACACAGAGCATATTTTGAGAATTTGTACGCCGCATTTTTCAACCTTATTTGCTAGGTCTGCACCCAAGATATTGTTGTGCCGGAATTATATGTGACACAACGCTGATTTTCAGTATAAACCTTCTTGTAGAGACTGAGGTTCCTGTCAGGTTGTACGTCAATCAAACACAAGCGATCGAGTGGAACTGAACTTTATTTCTGATAAAACACATTCATTCATTCTCATTCACTCACAGTTCCTTGCTTGCACTTGAAGCGAATCGTAATACCCACTTCCTCTGACTTTATGGCCTGAAGCAAAATTGTTTGCAGCATTTTAATATATCCATGTAGCTTATGCGCTTAAAACTTTTCAAAGACAATTCGTTTCTGTACATGTTTGTTTGTATTATCCTTTTTGGACATTGAACTTAGTTCTTTTCAAGTGAAATTGTTTCAAGATAGAAGAAAAATTACTTATGAAAGTTGGAGAAAAAGATTTCATAAAAGCAACCGAATACAACAAAGAACTTTTCAAATTTATATAAAGGTTATTAGGGGTTATTATATGAAGACTTGTTGGAAATATCAAAATTGAAGTTTCTTTTTATTGCTGGAAAGCAGACAGGTTGATAATCCATCTGATGGGAAGCGGCTACCGTTGCATATGCATATTGTTACATACCGTCAAAGAAACGCGCACAACTGCCCGTCGTAAAAACGCAGTTTATTGCCTTCTTTGATTTAGGAACTCTTTTGTTTAATTTGTGTTTAGATTCTGTAATTTAGAAAAACATGCTTTTGTTATTTAACTTGTTTTATGGCTGGTTTGTTCGCAGGTGTGAAAATTACATTTTCTTGGAAGAACCTAGCCCACGCAATCGATTTTGCATTGCATACTATTAGATAATGCCCGAACGGAGGGGTGGGGCAGTCAAGCGACGACTACGATACTAGCAAGACGTGTGTAGTACTTTCGATTAGCGATATAGTGACGGACTTGCGCGTCTTGAATGGCATTGAATCGTGCAATGTGAACTGGTTGCATCCAGTTTTATTTGTACCTGCTTTATACGTGTTTGGACAGTTCTAATAAACTGTATAGTAATTCCAACGGCATTTTAATTCGAGTATTGTATAGCTCGTAACAATATTTAAACTATCAACATTATTTGTAACTAATCAAAATCATTATTGGTTAAAAATCATTGCGGTCTTCAACAAATATCATTGTTATCATAACTCATCATTGTCTGCAACGACATTATTTTATCATTCCCACGTCTTCCAAATAATTCTTAGATTCAAGTGACTTGTTGTTGGTGATGACGTTTGGGAACTGCCTTACGGAATCGTAATAAGCTAGTTACGCTGCTAAATTTCTCCGAAACAAAGCTCCTTTTTTCATCAAAAAAATATGTTTCCTTCATTAGTGGGACTGGTTCTGAATTAATGATTACTTAAATTTGAGAACCCTGTGTGTTTTTTTTTTAATTTGTAGACCCGAACTGTCTCCACCTTAGGGTATGGCAGAGTTACTCTTTATCAATAATTTATCTTTATTGCTAATTAAAGGTTTCAGTTATTTCCTTTCTTGTGCTATTACATTTTCTTATATTTATCTTGTCTCTAGTTTACATGTTATCTTTGCCAAATAATTTTCTATAAATTTATACTGTTTGTGAGTTATTGATACAATTTCGTTGAAATTTTTCCGTATTTACTTACAATTTTAGTATCGTTGTTATTTTAATAGCTGTAAACCTTTTTACTTATGTATTGTATTTATTTATATTCTAAGTATGACATGCTGCTAGTATACATCTTTGGTAATTACTATTCTGTTTATTACATACAATATATATACTATATATCAACAAATTTTTGACGCTGTAAGTAAATATACTTAAGTATATCACTACAGTGTTCATGTTTTTTAAACACTTTTATGTTACTAGTTCTATATTGCTGGTCCATATATACGTATTTCTCTATAAATATATTATAATGCTCTTTTGCTTTGTTGTATATTTATATTTTTAACATTGCGTGCGAATCACCCAGGCAGACAGCCCACCTGATGGAAAGCGGTTAGGTACCATCGCCTATGGATATTTGTAAGGGAGACAGGAATGTGAACATCTCACGGTTAATGCAGTGGCATACTCTAGATCACGGGGATGACCATCCAGACAGAGGACAGAAAAGATTCAAATTGACTCACTTTTATATGTATGTGAGATAAGTATGGATATAATTACCAACGATTTAATATATAATAATTAAAGTAAATTATAATAATATATTCTTTTACTGTACAGGCTATTTGATTTTGGAATGAGCTGCCTGTTACGGTTAGACAAGCTAAATCACTAACAATATTTAAGAACATCACAAAAAACATTACCTGCAACATAGGGTGTTTGATATTTTTACGTATATTTATGTATATAACTAGCTGTCCCGACAGACGTCGTCCTGCCCGGTAAAAATAAACATAAAAAAATTTAGGGGTGGACTACCCCTAACATTTAGGGGGATGAAAAATAGATGTTGGCCGATTCTCAGACCTACCCAATGTGCACACAAAATTTCATGAGAATCGGTCCAGTCGTTTCGGAGGAGTATGGCAACGAAAACTGTGACACGAGAATTTTATATATTAGATATCAATAGCTGTATTTATTGTGTTTTATATGGTACATATAAATGGACTAAATGTTAAATTTATTTAACTATGTAGAGTAAAAGCTAAAATAAACTAAGTCATAAAATACAAGCGATTATAGACTGTGTAACAAATCGCTGCCATATGGGAGCATGCCCAGAAGGCTGGCTGCATTGCCGCGCTGTATGGCGATGCTTATTTGTTGGGCGAAATATGAGCCAGCCTTCTGATCACGGGTGGCATCAAAGAGTTTCTTACAGATCTCTTTGAAGATACTCTTTGCCGATGGACCCCACGGACCTAATGTTTCAACTCCAAACGGCACAAATATGTAACCCCTTCCGAAGGTTTCATATTTGCGCCGTTTGAGCCCTTCAGCTTTTAAAGCAGCATTGCCAGCCTCTAACTCAGTCATTGGAAGATGTGAGGGCGCTAGAGTGTCTACACATGTCGCGTCCCAAACAAGCGGCCGACCCATCTTCCAAGGAATAAGTGACATACCATCCGGCCTCTTGCCATCGTCGCGTACCAAGCCATTCAGTTCTAATACGGCCGGTACGCCGACTCTGACAAGAGCCCGGCGGATGATGTCATTGAGGCTGACATGGCGAGATGTTCGGCCAACACTATGTAAACATGCTAATCCGTGGTGTCCAAACGGGTCCACCACACTCCCACACTGGCAACGATGTGATACACAACATGGGGCCCCCAGGCGAAGGCTCGCAGCTAAACGAAAAGTACCCTCATCTAAGAGTGTGCCTGTATTTATATATGTCTATTAAGTATAATTATATGTATGTTTATAAATGAATAGAATATATGTAAGTAACTGCATATTCTTCCACCCATTTTAATGTTATACAAAATTATTAGAGCTAGGCATGTTTGTTGAAGAGTTTCTTGCGCCGCTTCTTATCTTGAAGCCATAACATGTTGTGAAGCGGTGGTAAATTAGATTAGGCTCCTACAGAGTAAATAATAACCATACACAAAATTAAAACTAATGAAAATGAACAAGTTGGCGGTAGGCTAAATAAAACTTTAACAATACTCGTTGGCAATTGACATTTTTGTCTTCCGTGATCACGGCCACTGAAAAGTGGCCGAAACGCCGGAATAACAAAAACCAAATAAATTACCGCGCTTCAAACCATTAAAACGTAGTTTTGTTATGTATACAAGTCGCAAAAACTTAAGAAAGTATTACTTGCATATCCTCTAATATTTATGTATTACCAATTTATATATTTATGTATGACCAAAACCACCTTTGACCAATATAATCTGTTTTATTCCTGCCATGGGTTGTCTGGACGAGATCGCTTCTTAGCGATAAGACCGCCCATTGTGAACATATAAGTTTTTCTGTAATGGTGTACAATAAAGTGTTATCTATAAATAAACGTTCGTATTACCCTACAAAGGTATTAATCCAAATGATCCAAAACCTTATTTCTGAAGTATTTTCCCTTGTCCTACCAACAATGGAGCGGCGTGTATAGACGTTTAAGCCCACTCAAGTCCTATTGTGCGCTCTAGGGAGTGGCTCGCGACTTCCGCTCCACCTTCAAGGGCCTTCGAGCTTGAAAATGTTGGGATTTGTTTGTTGAAAGTGTTGGGAAATGCGCATTATGTGTTTTTAGATATGACCTGGGGCCTAAAATCGCTGTGCACTGTCGTCCCAATTGAAGGTTTCCGAGCAGGAACGGAGAAAGAATACAATTTCTTGCGGCCGGGCGGCCTGTCGTAAGAGGCGTCAAAACAACCCACAGCCAGGTGGTAGGGCATTTGCCCGACTGGATGGCTACAATCCTTGGCCTAGAGTATGCCGCCATAACAACCTTGAGTTGTGTTCCGGCATTAATGACCAGGTTCCAGTCCCCCTTAAGAGAGCAGCAGTGCATTTGTAGCACCTTTGGTGTTGCAAATCTCTCCAGGCGATGGTAACCGCTTTCCATCAAGTGGGCCGTCTGCTTGTTTGCTGAACTATTTCAATAAAAATATTATCTTCCATTGTAACCTGTTGTTGAATTTAAATTATTATCTGGAATTAAAAAAAACAACCATTATACCTGTTTTAAATCTCTCATCAAAAACTTAATTAATCTTAGACAAATCATGACTTGTTTGAATTAAACTTGTCTGCGGTTTGACTGGGCTATAATTACTAAAGTTTGTTTCATTTGATTGGTTAAATATTTGCCGAACTCTTCAATATAATAATGAAATTGGAAGGGCTTTAAACTCGCTAGGATATTATTGCGTCCAATGAGATCCGGCCACCGTAGATACAGTGTTGCTAGAGTCGGCCTTGACATAACTCAAGGTTGTTATGTCGGCATGTCTAGACCAGAGGTGGTGACCATCCGGACGGGCAAATACCTTACCACCTAGCTGTGAGTTGTTTTGTCGCCTCTTACGACAAGCCGCCCGGACGTAGGAAATAGGGCTCCTTCCTGCTCGGATAATGTTGATACATTGCAAGTATCAACTTGTGATGTTCAGCATATAAACTTGCGAGAACGACCTCTTTAGGCTCTCAGATCTAATCCTTTCTATTTAGATCTGGCCTTTTACGGAGAGCACGTAGACTGTTTTTAATTTTCTTATAACATTAATATTGTTATAACCTGAGCGCTAACAAAAGACAAATTCACACATGCATACCTGTAGACTTTTTTTACCTTTGCGGCATATGAACTTATTTTTTTTACTTTGTGTGTTTGTAAAATTTGTGATTAGAAAAACCGCCTATTGTGTATTATGCTCTTTTATGACAGTCATTAGCCAGGTGTGATTCTAAGAAATTCAGTCCACGTGGTCGAGCAGACATATTGTATTTGTACAGTATAAAGCAATACCCCATTGGAGGGATGCGGCAGTCGAGCGATAACCACAAACGGAACAAGACTTGTGAACATACAAACTATTTAGTGACGGAATGTGCGCGTGTTATTGAATCGTGCTTTAGTTTGGACTGGTTGTGTTCAGTTATATTTGTACCTGTGCTATACGTGTTTGTATGATTCTAATAAATTCTATAGTAATCCCAACGGCATTTTAATTCGAGTCCTGCAACTCGTAACAGTTTTATTACACAACCATACGGTACAGTGCAAAGATAAATATACAGTGCGTAAAAAGAATAAAAAAGGAAAGAATGTTGACAGTGTCAAAATATGAAAAATTAAAACTATCTTAAGAGGTTGATTTGAACACCTGACTTCATAGCCTTATTACAGTACAGTAACAATGCGTTGTCACATGGAGGAATTCGTCCCAAAGCGTAACTTAAACGACTTTCGAAATATTGTGAGGGTAGTATATAAGAATAAAAATGAAAGTTACGAATACATTTTTACTTATATTTGTAAACTAGCTTCTGCCCGCGTCTTAATCAGCGTACATAATTGTTAAATATACTTTTTTTTTAAACCCCGATTTGTTTTGAAACATTCTTCATTAGCGCTGCACTCCTTTTGGTCGTAGGGTGATCATATATAGCTTATTGCCTTCCTCGATAAATAGGCTATCCAAAACTGAAATTGAAACTGATTTTTTCAAATCAGACCAGTAGTTAGATTGCTATTGAAATTAGCGAGTTCAAGCAAACAAACAAACTCTTAAGCTTTATATATTATGAACCTGTAACTAAGATATAGGCAGTAAATAGTAGTAAAATAAGACATCATAGCATGGAAAACTTCGGGAATGTATAATGTAAAATGAATATTGTATAAGTGAGTATACAAAACATTGCAGACTAAGAAATATAATACACATGTAAACATTTACAAACATAATAAATAGTAGTAAAAATATGTAACCATTAAAACACGGTAACTATTAACAAGCTCTGATGAATGTAAAGATAGTAAGGACTTATATAAACATTTGGAAAATAAAGGAATAAAACAAAAAAAGGAAAATAAATTAAAATAAAAAACAAAAAAAAACACAGTAAAAAGCAATAACGCCGAACAATCTAATTCATCTGGAGAGTTGATTAAAGAAAAGACACCGTGTTGTCGACCAGTGATGCCTGGTCAACAAATAAGCGTCGTCGATTCACGAATTGTCGAGTAGCTTGTCAGCGGTACTAGATCTGAAAGGGCCGGTCATTTGCCCTACTAACGGTTAAATGTGTTTTATTTTCCGTCAATACATCATTAAGTTCTAAATATATTTCCCCTTGAAAATTTCTCGTGCACCCGTTTTACGCAGAGCATGCCTGATTAGATTTCACCTACGTCGAACATTTTAGCGAAAAACACTCCAGGTAGGTAGTGTCATGTTTTTTAGAGTTTATTGATTTTGTACAGGCTCTTTGGACATGTGGCTTATATACGTGTTGGCAACCTAAATTTATGAGAACTATTATATTGTTACGAGCCGCGAGACTCGTATTAAAATGTCGTTAGAATTACTATAGAGTTTATTAGAACTATGCAAACAAGTATAATACAGGTACAGATATAACCAAACACAGCAAGTCCCAACGTAATGCAGAAGATCGTAATTCCATAACACGTGCAAAGTCCGTTACTTAACGATTCCCGATTGTAGTACACACGTCTTGCTTCGTTCGTGGTTATCGCTCGACTGCCTCGTCCCTCACTCAAGGCATTCTTTATACTGCACCGCCCGCGTGAACCGAATTTCCTAGAATCAGTTTGTACTTTAGATTCGACACACCTGGCTAATGACTGCCATAAAAGATTACAATATACAATGGGCTGCTTTTTAATCACAAATTTTAAACACAATGTAAACAAAAGAAGCCCAAATGTCGAAAGGTAACAAAATGTTTTTATATAGGTATGCAGATGTGAATGTGTTTTTGTCGGCATCTAGGTCGTAACAATATATTATGTATTACGTTATGTTGTTCATGTAAAACTGATTTAAGTTCATAAAACCTTACTGTCATCAACGTTAATTGGAAATGTTTACTAAGTTTTAATAACGTGTTTCAAAACTTTGTTTCAGGTACAAACGCTGCTATGGAAAGCTGTACATCAAAAACGCATCAAAAAACTAATCACAATTTAGAGAGTGAAAAAAACTTGACTTAAAATAGGGAAAAACCACAAAAATGTGAACAATGAGAGTTGAATTCTTACTCAATCTAGACCTATCTAACTTTACAATAGACCTAAGAGATCTATCAACATCAATGTACATCACAGATAGTTATGCCAACAAAAGCTTAGAATTAAATGAAACAACAAACGATTTAGTGTATTCAAACCAAATAGCTGACGATCCTTTGATACTATTCCTAGTGATACTAAAATGCATGATAATGCTGTTTATAATACTAGCAGCGATTTTTGGAAATCTACTTGTGATAGTGTCTGTAATGCGACACAGAAAGCTACGTGTCATTACGAACTATTTCGTAGTATCGCTAGCATTGGCCGACATGCTTGTAGCTATTTGGGCTATGTGCTTCAACTTCAGCGTTGAAATCACCAACGGTGTCTGGCTCTTCGGCTACTTCATGTGCGATGTCTGGAACTCCTTGGATGTCTACTTCTCATCGGCCAGTATCCTTCACCTTTGCTGCATCAGTGTTGATAGATACTACGCGATAGTTCAGCCCTTGGACTATCCTTTGATAATGACCACAGCGAAGCTTGGAATAATGTTGGCTGTGGTCTGGTGCAGTCCAGCTTTAGTTTCCTTCCTCCCAATCTTCATGGGCTGGTACACCACAGAAGACCATTTGGACTTTAGGAGGAGATATCCGAAAGTGTGCAGTTTTACAGTGAACAAAGTGTACGCAGTGATATCCAGCTGTGTTAGTTTTTGGATTCCTGGTGTGATTATGTTATATATGTACTATAGGATATATGTAGAAGCCGATAGGCAGGAGAGGATGTTGTACAGGTGAGTTGCTAATATTATTATCTATACTTTGCCTTTCTTTAGAGGATAATTTCGGTGCATCTCACACACAAGTCTTAGTAACTTAATGATTAAAGCACTCTTGTCCTTGACTCAAACAACGTGTGAATTCGAATTATAGCCAGGGTTATTGCCCATCTGGATGGCTATCACCCCTGGTCTATAATATACCATAACAACCTTGAGTTGTGTTCCGACGTTAGTAGCCAAGCTATAGTCTCCCTTTAGAGTACGTCAGCACATTGGTAGCACCCCTTGGTTTTACAATTGTCTAAAGCTGATGGTAATCAGCTAGGCCATCTGCCTGTTTGCTCAACTCAAGCAATACAAAAAAGCCAGAAAATCATCTGTAATAAGTCATAATTTTTCTATCTTAATATGCATATTATTATTGGAACCTACAACGTCGAGATGACCAAAGTTGTCAAGTCCCCCAAACCACCTTGAACAAAAATGGCGGGTACATTATCTAGTTTCCTTAAGAAGATTGGAAGACCCAAGCCCAGCACCAATTACGCTGTTTGATATTGCTTAAACGCCCTTAGTCAATTTGAGAAACTCGAGGACCAATAGTGTATTTTACAAGAATCCCGTAAAAATATTGTTACAACCTAGGCCCCGACAAAGACAAAGGTTATAAAATATTCAAAAGCACATTTTATTACCTGCCGGCATTTGAACTAATTGTAATCCTTTTATGATCGTCTTTTGTTCACTGATTTATTGGTATACGTTTCTAGTTATTGTAGACAACAGCCTATTGTTCTATTGTATTCGTTTACGGCCGTTTGCAGCTGTATCATTGGCCAGGTGTTGGGGATAACGATTACAAGCTGATTGTGTTGACGTTGCCGGGTGGGCACATTTGTATTTATGAAATATAAAATGACGGCCTGATGGAGAGAGTGGGCAGTTGAGCTCCGACAACGATACGGGCGTGACTTGTGTACATTCGAGAATCTAATAGAGACGGACTTTGCGCGTTTTATTGAATTAAGAACTTGCATTACGTTTGGGTTTGTGAAGGTCTAATAAACTCTATAGTAATTCGAACGGCATTTTAATTCGAGTCCCGCTAACTCGTAACAATAATAAATTTATTGCAAAAACTTTTTATGTAACCTTTTTTGTCAACCCTACTGACGAAGCGTGACGTCATGAGGCTATCGGCAAACCTGCACATGGGTAATAGTGTCATTTTACTATCTCGATACTTTCCTCGTAGGTGTGATGAAGGAATAACGGATTAAGATTCTAATTTATGCAAGTTTAAGTTGGCTCAAAATCCCTCAATACTCAAAATCCCTCAATGGATTTGCATAATATTCGGACCCGTATTTCAATTAATAATTTAGTCTGCATTCTAAATGGCGAAATTCAATTACAAAGGGCTAACAGAATTTGTAATATGACAATCCATTTGCCGAATCCTAAAGAGATATCTAGATTATTTTGATCTCGGAAGGGAGATAAAACTTTTTTTGTACACACAGGTGTACAAAAAACAAGTTCTAGGTCTACATATAATCGACAAAACCCCAAAAACAAAATCTATTTATTATATAAGATGATTTGCTCAATGACCACCAATTCGAGTACATCGGGAAAAAATACACTAGAGAATTTTTATCCGTGCAGGAACGGAGAAAGAATACAAATTCCTGCGGCCGGGCGGCCTGTCGTAAGAGGCGACAAAACAACCCACAGCCAGGTGGTAGGGCATTTACCCGACTGGATGGCTACCACCCCTGGTCTAAAGTATGTCGCCATAACAACCCTTAGTTGTGTTCCGGCATTAGTGACCAGGCTCCAGTCTCCTTCAAGAGAGCAGCAGCGCATTAGTAGTACCTTTGGTGTTACAAATGTCCATAGGCGATGGTAACCGCTATCCATCAAGTGGGCCGTCTGCCTGTCTGCTGAACTCCTGCAATAAAAAAATAAAAAAAAAGAGAATCATATTCTGACACCAATTTCACATAATTTTTTTATATATTTTATATTTATATATTTTATAATATACTCATAAGTTATACATAGGTAATAAACATTGTAGCAGCGGAAGGCAGAGGTTAAATTATACTTCAGATGGCAGAGAGTAGTATTTACTGTCGAGTGCAGATAGATGTGAACTGAAGTGAACTTATTTATTTTGAAAACGGTAACTTTAAGAACAAATATTAACAAGTCGTACTGCTAGCTCAATGTGTGAGTGGGATAGATGATGTGCGAGCGAGATAGAGCAACTATTAATATGTGGGCCCTCGCTTTGCGCTAGCCAGTAGAGCGTTGTCCGTTGCGATGACAAGACGTATGCAGCTCATAGCTGTCAAACGGTGCCGGGAACATTCCTAAAACTCTCTAATTGTGAATCTAAACTATCCCCGGACCCACTCAAATAGTATTTATTTTACACCTTGCGTTATATTTATCGAAGTTTTAGTTGTAAAGAATTTTTAAAATCGGTCCAATAGTTTTTGAGTTTACACGTTACAAACGTAAAAATACAAACCATTCCTCTTTAGTAGAGATTTGTAATTTTTAATAAATTTACACTTAAATGTAATTAACATACCTAGAATTAAAACACTCAAGAAACAGATATATTTTCAATTTTGAAATAATGACCTGATCGATGTCAGTGTTAAGTGTTCTTACATTTAAATTGAAAAATTTCCATAGTATTAAAGAACCCTTTCAGACTGCCCGCAAAACGGGCTTAGTGAGTCGTTTAATTATCTGTTGAATATTTATTTAGCCGTAGCGTCAAAGACAAAATATTGTTTATTTAAAATCTCATTTGAATTTAAGCGTCTTAGGCTTGAATTAGTGAGGATATGGCCCTTGGGTCTTGGTTGGTCGAGCTTCCTTTTTTCCGTAGCCCTATCATAAGTTGAAGGAAGGAACACCGGAAGGTTTTATTGGGAATTCTGACTCGTGCGGTGTTGCGGACGTCACTTGATGTGAGTGGAAACACAAATATTTTTTGGCTACACCGTAGTTATATCACGATATTTATGCTAGGTGGTAAATGAGTGCGAGATGTGGCGTCCGCTGGTGCACACTGAGGTCGCGGCATGCAGACTCCCACGTCCACGGCAAGTAAACGCCACACCAGCGAAATGTTCGATAGTATTATTTCGCGGGCACTAGTGCCACCCCAACATAACGAAACCCGCAAGTAAATGCCATACTAGAAAAATGTTCGATATGCATCGAACAAGTGACAATACGACAAATAATTTCAATCTTAATAACTAAAAATTGTTGCAATAATATATATATATATATATATATAACCCTGACGTGTAACATAGTTACGAATAAATGAGTTTATGAGTTTAATACTGTTTCGAGGCCACTAATGCCACCCCAACATGACGAATCCTGCTAAGTAAACGCCATACTAGCAAAATGTGCGATATGCATCGAATAAGTGGCAATATTACTTTTTCGGGAGCACTAGTGCCACTCTCTGAAAGAGAGTGTTGGGGTGAAGGTAAGGGAATGGAAAGCTCCGGTGGTTCGGGCATGTGGAAAGAATGTATGATGAAAGAATGACTAAACAGATATACAATGCAAAAGTGGATGGATGTAGAAGTCGCGGAAGGCCACGACACACCTTCAATGATCAAATTGATCGTGTATTAGCAAAAGGTGATGTCAGGAGCCTTAAGAACAGACGAGCGTGCATGACAAGAGCTATGAATGTCAAAGAAGCAAGTGAGGTGTGTAAGACTAGGCCTGAATGGCGCTCTGTTGTTTGTGCATACCCCGCAAGGGACCTGGCGTGAAGTTATGTATGTATTGATGTATGTACCAGTGCTACCCACACATGACCAATCCCGCTAAGTAAACGCCACACTAGCGAAATGTTTGATATGCATCGAACAAGTGGCAATAGTACTTCTTCGGGGATACTAGTGCCACCCCAACATGGTGACTCATACATACCCCCGCCGCATGTTCCTCGGTTTGACGTGATAGATTTTGAAATCATTGTTTTGATTACATCCCTCGGAGTCGGCTCTATTGCTGTGATATCACGCTCTCATAAAATATCGGCGTGAAATGGCTCTAACTAGCTGATCATGTTTCGTGCGATGAATGAGGGTTCTGATGGCCCACTATCTCCCCACTACCCCTATCTCCGCTCTCCCATATGTAATCTTAATAATAAATAATCGTGTTACGCCACATTTAGATTAAATTTGTCAAGGGGCCTCTACGTGTTGGCCTTCCGATGGCCCCACGCAAGCCCTCCAAAAGTCCGGGCCATTTTTATGGCCCGTGGTCTTGAATGACATACAATAATAATCGGCAGACAAAGATACACATTTTCACAAGAAATTCTTTTGACGTACAGGCTGTTCGCCTGTGAAACTCCCTCCCCTTGAAAATCAGACAAGCTACATTCATTTCTTCATTCAAACACTTGACCATTAATTGTACATTAAATAAAATTGGTTACAGAAAATGGAATGATGTTATTGCTCGCATATTTAATTTATATTATTATTATCATCTATTTAATTATGTATGCGGATCAGGGGGGTGCTCTCTGGCCACACCTTCCATCCCTCTTCATCATCCCTCATCTCCTATCCTCCAAGAGCTGAGCCTTTTCGCCAGCTTCACGATAAAGTAAAAGATAGAAGCAATATTTGTAATCATTGTTCCCTTTGGATTATAGTATTATTTTCTTCACGACATTTCAATTTGATTGCTTCCTTATTCCATCGCTCCTTATTCACAAACAGTCTCCCTATTCTTGTATTATTCAAACCTAATTATATTGAAAGGAAAACATTACAAGTGTTTGTAGCTCGTTAGTAGTAATGTAACACCTCATTAAATAATGGAATAGCTGAATTAAGGCGGAAGAGATGTAAGACGAGTTGAGCTTTCATATAAAACAGGCGTATACGCTTTCATACATTGTTTGAAAAGATAATATTGTTTGTAGAAAGATTGTAAATAGATGCAAGTGATTTTAAGATTGATTATGATGTTACAACTTAGGTTCCGACAAAAACAAATTCCACTCCTAATCTGTAAAAACACATTTTATTACCTGTTGGCATTTGAACTAATTGCAATTCTATTATGATCGTCTTCTTTTGTTTACTTATTTATTGGCATACGTTTCTAAAGAGCAGTCTATTGTTCTTTGTCTCGTTTATTACCGCTCGGTTGAATCACTAGCCAGGTGTCGCGGATTACGTCGACTACGATACGGACAAATTTGTATTTGTGAGGTATATATCGACGGCCTGATGGCGAGGGGGTTTAGCGACAACTGCGATGAAGGCGTGACGTTTGTACATTCGGGAAGCTAATAGTGACGGACTTTTCGCGTTTTTTTAAATTAAGACCTTCTGCATTACGTTTGGATATGTTGTGTTCGGTTATATTTGTACCTGTGTTATACGTGTTTGTATAGTTCTAATAAACTCTATAGTAATTCTAACGGCATTTTAATTCAAGTCACGCTAAATTCGTAACAATATTTTATATAATTGGTAGGTTTAGTTATTTTGAATGAATTAATCGTATGGTATAAGTATTAATTTGGCTTCTTGCCAGTTTTTAAAAAGTTCCCACATTTTCTAAAAGTGTCTGTCAAAAGTTATGGCCTACAGGCAGTGTCTGGCAACTGTATATCTTTGTTTATAACAATATCATACATAACATACGCAAAAACTAGCCTTACTACTTTGACGTGAGTTGGCATAATTTTTTTATCACCTTTGATACCTGCTACCTGAAAGACGGCCCCGCTTTCAGCATAGCGAGTATCCATTCCCTTCTAAGTTTATATTAAACTAACGATCCTAAAAATTTCACCTTTCCTAAAATGACGTAAGTCTGGTGTTACTAAGATCTTACTCTATTAAGGCCGTTTCCGAGATACTAGAAATAAATTTCTACATACACGATAGATATAATACTTACTGTTTAGAATAGTGCCTGCGTCTTCTTTTTACGACGGCACTGTTCGCTATCAGCTGGCGGGCGCTCATGTCTATTTCTTTAAACATTCGCTTTGGTATTCAGCTCTCGTCCTTTAAATATTAAAGTGTAAAAATAATCTTCTAGCAGATAACAATCAAGCGAATAAAAAAACACTCAGTCAAATTTTAAATTTGCAACTGACCCAAAACGAAGGAATTCTTGAGGTAGTTCAAAAAGGCTTGAAAAGGAACTTAGTATTTCCAATTTTTGATTGATCTCAACTATTGATCCATGTTGCATCCCACATATAAAACTCACTTTTTTTCTTCCTTAGGAGTAAAGTAGCAGCATTGCTTCTTGACAAGCACCTTCAAATCAACGGGATCTCCATGGGCGACGTGATGAGGGAGCGCCAAAGTATCCAAATGCAGCCGATGGCTAGCAGTAAGATGAAAAGAGAACGGAAGGCGGCTAGGACATTGGGAATCATCATGTCGGCTTTCTTAGCGTGCTGGCTGCCATTCTTTCTATGGTAAGACTCTTATTTACTTTTATTGTTGAGGTCCGGTACATGGAAAAGAACCTAGCTAGGTATTAGTTTCCTTTTTTTTGGAGCACAGCCAATAAGCTGAAAGTTAAGGCTTCCAATTATGGAAAGTGTTTACCTATGGACATTTGCAACAACTACCAATGTGCGGTCGTTACGAAAGAAGGACTTGAACCTAGCCGTTGATGCAGAAACACTACTCAAGATTGTTATGGCGGCGTACTTTAGACCAGGGGTGGTAGCCATCCAGACAGACTATTGCCCTACCACCTGGCTTAGGCTAACAGTGTTATAGTCGCCTATGGACATTCGAACATCAAAGCTGTTGCCAAGGCGCTTCCAGCTTCTAAGGAATTTTATGATACCTTTTTGGAGAACCTCAGCTAGGAGCACTTTGGGGATTCCAAATCCCCAAAGTGCTATAAAAACATAGAAAGCTAAAATTGCACCAGAACATTTGTAAAACCTTTAGATATAACCGAAATAGAATAAAAAATTATTAGTAACTAAGAAATTTGTAAAATGGATATTTGGAAAAAATGAGAATTAAAGACGGAAATAAAAAAGATAAACATAAAAAGAAAATAAATAACCAACTAAAACCATAATAAAAAAACCCTAAAAGCATAAAGTCCGGACAGTCACGTTCGTACGAAGAGAGAAATTAAAAAAAATCGTATTGCTGATGGAAAACCTCAGCTGGGAGCTAATTCCAAATCCCTAAAGTGCAGAAAAGAAAGTTTCTTAAAAATTAAAGTGAAGAGTTAACTCATACCATTCTGACCAGTTTCTCGAAACTTGTATAGATAGTAGAAAGCCTAATTACTTTTGCTTATGTCAAATAATATTTTTTGCCACCAGGTACATAATAACAGCCCTATGCGGAGACGCCTGTCCTTGCCCCCCTCCAGTGGTGGCAGGAGTGTTCTGGGTTGGCTACTTCAACTCGGCCCTAAATCCGTTAATCTACGCATACTTCAACAGAGACTTCAGAGCTGCTTTCAGGAAGACCCTGGATTCCTGTTGCAGGTTGTTGTCCTTTACTTGGAGTAGCGTTGTTGTTTTTGGTAATTTTATTATTTGAATATGTTTTTTGATAATTTATTTTTATTTTTCATAATTTAGGAATTTCGTTTTTTACCATCCTGTTCACTGACTTGATTACTTTTGATTTCGGTTTTTTAATCATTTTCAAAACGTCTCATTGACTCTTCGGGTGATCAGAAGGCTGGTGCTTTCCTCGGGCAACGGATCAGTATGGCGATCCAGCGAAGAAACGTATCCAGCCTTCTGGTCAGTTTACTTATAAAAGACGGTGATTGGTGTTGCGGGTGACAAAGGTAAGAATTTGTTGATGGTGGAAGGAGGCAAAATCCACAGCCTGGTAGATAAAGCGGCACTCACCTGCGGATTCCCAATCCTCGTTCCTTAGAATAACACGTTCAGTACGTCTTCCGAAATTTGCGTATTATTCACACCAACAACTGCAGCGGGTGCACAGGTAAAAAAAGCGTTCTTATGATTGCACTTAATGCGCGTGCGGTGATCGCGGGGCTTTCGACGTACTGGGCCGCCCGTCGGCACGAATCATGGTTGGCCGATAGGTGGCACCACCTGTCTCTATCCAGCGTGCGGATTTGCGGAAAGGAAGGGAAAAGTAGGTAATATAAGGCGCAAGGCGCCTAACCAGTGATCTAGGCTCATTATTCTACTTCTAGTCTTGAGGGATTATGGGTAGTATACAATACAAATAAGTTAAGTTTAATTTTATTTTATTCGATTATTTGTCTTCACCTTCAGTGTTTTGTACCTTTATTACCTTGTTGTAATTTATATCAATATTATTTAAAATGTTGTGTAAAAGAAATACATAGAACAGTTTTAGTTTTTGAGTATAAATCTAGTTTTATAACTAGTTATTTGTATGTTATCTTGCACCCAGCGTCTGATGTCATAGATTTTTTCCATTTATGGTGTACTTTTTATTCGCTGTACTTTCTTTCCAAAGCAAAATATTTTGGAGAAAGTACTGAAGCGATAGCGGATAAATCTTGCCAGTAAACTATAATATTACCTAATATCCTGACATGATTTTTTTTTATTGCCGGAGTTCAGCAGATAAGCAAACGGCCCACTTGATGGATAGCGGTTATCATCGCCTATGGACATTTGCAACACCGAAGGTGCTACAAATGCGCTGTTGCTCTTTAAAAGGAGACTGGCACCTGGTCAACTAATGCCGGAACACAACTCAAGGCTGTTATGGTGGTCGTCGTCGTTGTATTCGGGCAAATACCCTACCACCTGGCTGTAGGTTCTTGTGTCGCTTCTTACTACTGGTCGCCCGGCCTTAGGGTATTGTACTCTTTCTCCATGAGATGAACTAACAGATATGAGTCTGGTTGTCCACTCATAATGATTTATCTTTAAAGCAAATTTTGAACAACAATATTAGTCGTAAATCTATGTCACTTGCCCGTGTTTCTTTGACCCTCGCCGCCCCGAAATAGATGACGTATTTCATGTTATTTTGGGACGTTTACACACAAAGGTGATGTTCATTTACAAGCCTACGTCCTTCATGATCAACCGTATTATAATAGTTTCGGATAATAAGCGAGACCCTTTCCGAGATTCAAAGATAAGCGGTTAAGATTCATTAAAGACAATCCATCGTATCTACTGACAAGTATGAAGCATCATACGCGGTATGCCATGCCGTAAATAGGGCGGTGCCACCGGTGGTCAGGCATAGGACGTAGACTCTGGGGGACGCAAGAATAGCCAGACCAGACAGGACTATTATTTGTTCGGTACTCTTGACAAGTTCCCCTACATGCCAGTATCATCAAAAACGTCTGTTAAATTATAACTATACGTGAATAACTCCAAGCTGTGGGTTCTTATGGAGTGGTTTACTTTCCAATCATGCGTGAAGAACTTGAGAGCAAGGCGATTCTGTGCTAGTCCAGAGCCGGGTGGTTCTAATGACCTAGACTAATAATGTTGATAATTGGTATCACAGTAAACAGTATTTCATAGATGTTCACATAATGTAGATAGAGATTCATATGTACACAAGAAGGTTGTTGCTCCATTTGCCACAAATATATATAATTAATTTTGGTATAGGAAGGGACCGAATATATCCGGTTTATAAGGGCTTGACTGATAAGACGTACCGGTATCACGTAGCCTTTTGAAGCTTAAAAGTAGCTCTTGGCGAAGATAGTGTTTCCCTTTTGATATAATATTACACAATATATATACTTCTGTTAAGTTACGGTTTATGTAGTTTTACCTGATGTGTTATCACATTTCTTCGTGCAGGAACGGAGAAAAATGACTAATCCTTGCAGTTGGGCAGCCTTTTTAAACAAGGTGTAACCCGTCGTGGACATCCTACCTTTCGGGGATTACGGTAGGGTAGTGTTGGACTTTCGATGGCGTGCTGGGACCTATCAAATAAACTACCTGTGTTCCATCTTGACGCCGTATATTAGGACATCATAAAACCTCATAAATGGCCCTGACGGCGGTCGCTCATAGAGCCCCTCTTACTAAGGGAGAAATAAACAAGCAGCGTGATCTCTCGACCAAGCGATCGGGCAGCCTGTCTTAAGAGGTGACAAAACAACTTACAGTCAAGTGATAGGGCATTTGCCCATCTGGATGGCTGCCCTGATCTAGAATTTGCCGTCATTATAACTTTGAGTTGTGTTCCGACATCAGTATTCAGGTTCCAGTCCCCAATTAGGGGCAAACAATACCTCTGTAACTGTAAGTGTCGTAAGTGTCTGTAAGGCGGCGCTAATTAACCACGTCAGGAATCTCTCCTTCGACCCTACGTTCCAGTAAGATGGGCGAGTAAAGGCGTAAGTCTTGGATGTGCGTGACGGATATATCTAGTTGTTCTTCAGTTCGAAATGCGCTCAAAACGCTGTAGTAAGACTCAGCCTTTTGAACACTATTCAATATAAACGTAACGAATTTTACTTTTTTGCTGCAAGGTCGCTTTGCGGAGACATTGGCCGCCGCTACTGCTGCGATAGGCCGCGGCGTGATCACCAACACCATTCCAATGCATCTTCAGACATTCACATGAACAACTGCATTAAGTCCACATCAGCTGACATCCTTAGAGCACACCAGCCTTCGTGCTCCAAGCCTGAGGAGATCGTATTTGAGACTTAGTGTTATTATACACATATAAAGTTGTCTACATGGGTTGATCAGTGTTGTAGCTATGACCAGCGCTCACGACGACCCATGTGAAGAGGTGGGTCAAAGTGGGCACTGAACACAGAGCACTTATTCTAGAGAGAATCAAATCTAGAAGAGACTTTACAGAGTAATCGCGCCTTTTTCAATGTCAAGAGATCTTTTGACATTGAAAAAGGCGATATTTTCAAATCAACCAATAACTTTTGTGTATTTCGTCGTTAATGATATCAACGCCCATAATCCGTTCCACTATAGTTTATGATTGTAACGTCCGCGAGCAAGTGGAATGGGTAAAATCGCGTTGTGAGTCCCTTCTGGAACGTAGCCAAGGTGTGTTTGATCACAGACTATGTATCATTGTCAGACTGTCGTTTATTTGACAGTGTACTGACATTGACAAGTAAACAATAGTCTGTGAAAGATACAAAGGTACTCAAAGTAAACAAGGAACGTTTTATTTCATTTAACATGATGCAAACAGATATTATACAAACAAATTAGTTTTCTACCCTGTGCCAAATCTTACACACCTGTATGTTTGAAATACGGCTCTAGAAAGGGACATAAAGATGTCCGTTCATATTGAAGTATTCTGTTGATTATAAAGCAATATTGACACCTATAAAGTCTGCTCGTGATGGCCAAGTCTTAACTACAACGCTGGAAACCATGACGCGTAAAGATGGTAGAAAAAAATTGTAGAATCAAATTTATGTAACTTAATACATAGAATTATCAAAAAAATGTACATACGCCCTAAATGTATCCTAATGTATTTTAGATGACTTTCAGTAGCTGAGTAAATGTTAGAAACTATCTAAATTTTAATGTAACTTGTATAGGTAGTATTTCAAATTGAAATGTTAGATTGTTTAGGTTGTGATTCATTGTAAATAAAATAAAATATGTTATTAAAGTGTAAATAGTAACTACGACTTACGAGTATATCGTTTGTATTCTGATCGCGATTTATAAAGAACTAAATATAATGTACGTCTATCTCTTACAATAGCGAACATTTATACTGCTATCTTTCTCGCACGATATGAAAATGCAAGCAAAACAACAATAGTATTAAACTCCAAAAGAGATGTACGAAGTATTGAATTATTGTACGAAGTTTTTATCACTCGCGGCCGGATTAAGATTTTATGGAACTTTTGAAATAGTTATAAATTCATTCTCTATATTTATACTTTTTTTTAAATTAATATATAAAGTGTAAACTCTACATGCCGACGATGAAGAGACTGTGCATATTATGGCGTTATAGAGAGATATCGTTAAATGGAAGTCTGTTATTTTTGTTTGACGTCTTTTGCTGCAACAGTAATTTTGTTGTATTTTTAATTCATATCTTGAATAAAATAATTTAAAAAATTATGTCGAGCATTTTGGTGATTAAGGAAGTACTTACAAGTGTCATTATTTCGGAATTTATTAAAAATTTCGGTATGCATGATGCCGACAGTCGAATTTATTGCGGGCTAGGATAGTAAAGCGATAAAAGAACGTATACAGCTGCGAAGCTTTTACTGATTTTGGCAACTTAAAAGGTACTTTTTATTACTTAATTGCTGTCGTTACCCAGAGTAATGTAATGTGTAATGCTATATAGAGTGTATCATTGTATGAAAGACAACTAAACCAACCAAAGCCAAGTGATTTGAACGCTTAAGGGAGTTTTTCGTTAAATCGAATGACGTTACGTAGTGTTTACACTGAATGTTTATATATATGTCGGAGAAGGCCTCGTTCTCGTGAAATGTTCTTTATTGCTTGCAGGTTTAGTGGGCGTCATCAGGGTAAAATGCGAGCATAAAACACGATGGCCACGGTTTATACACTTATAATTTAGATTTGATGAACATTTTGACATAGTTTAGACCGAGCAGCGGGTTCAGGGCACATACTTCCAAGCTTCAATACTTTCTTTAAAATTCTCAATGGTCCAACTCGACCTATTGCCATCAACCAAATGTGCCACAAAACCTCCTCATTCTACCCAAGTAAAAAAGTACAGTGGCGCCTCGACCCCTCTCAGAGGCATATTATTATGCTCTGCTCTGATTGGTCGTTCATTAAATTACAATATTCATAACTTTTATTAGGTTAGAACGATCTTTAAGTTATAGAAACATTTAACAAATCAAATTAAATTAAATTAAGAATTTTAGAAGTAAATAAAATGTAAACAAATGATATTGTGCGTTATACATCCAGTCAACAATACATCGTCATATCGTCATAGTCATAGCTTCCCTCCGACATATATATATATATTAATGAAATTACAATTTGACATTATTTTAGAAAAAGTAGCAAAAGGGACCGTAAATTGGTCTCGTTAGGGAAAAAAGGACAAACATGAAATATACAGGTAATTAAAAACAAACATTCTCATTATTAATTGAACGTTATTAAAGGAAAATTAAAAGACAAATATTTTTGTTTTGTATGAAAAATGTACAAAAGCCGACAAGCACAAACTGAAAGTAAAGTCAGCTTAATTTAGCTAATATCTTGTTTGATTTTTTGGAAATTTTATTCCGCTTTTTAGGGTTCCGTGGTCAAGTAGCGAAATCGTTATTTATCCTGAGTTCGCCATGTTTGAATTTTCCTGCCTCCAGGCGAACGGGATTGTCCGGGCGTAACGCTTTTTGCGGTTTTTGTATTTTTATTTTCTTTGTTCTTTTTTATCTCTTTCTTTTTGCGAGCGCGTTGCGATGGCCGGGAGAAGGCAAATGGACGCGAAAGAAGAAGCAAGAAAGGACTTACCTCGCCACCAGTCCGCCGCCACAATGCACGTCCACTCTCACTAGGATTCTGGTTCAAGGTGGATTAAATTTAGTTCTAACAGTTTATTCTCTTTATTGTGCTCCCACAATTTTATATTTATTGCGGTGACAGCACTGACAGATCTGTCTGTCTCTTGTTTAGCGCATTCTTCATTTGAAAGTATATTATATTCTTGATGGCGAGTATGGGGAGGAAGAATTTACAAGGTGTTCCTCGGCGCAACCACTTTTCTTTTTTGTCTCTTATTTCTTTAGTTAAAATCAAGTGGTAAAGAAAACTGGCTAACGTAGCCAACGTTAGCCAGTTTTCTTTACCACTTGATTTTATATACTAAGGCTTCGGCCTTCCCACAAGTAGCATGCTTCAATGCTAGCTAAGGGGCAAGCTGAACGGTTGCAATGATAAATGTATAATGGCAATGCTGTTTTTAACCGACTTCAAAAAAGGAGGAGGTTCTCAATTCGTCGGAATCTTTTTTTATATGTTCACCGACTACTCTGAGATTTATGATCCGATTTACGTGATTCTTTTTTTGTTCGACGTGGAATAGCTTTCATTTGGTCCCATAAACATTTGACATAGTTGGCTTAGTAGTTTTGATTTTAAGAACATATTATATGAAAAAAAATCCATTTCTCGCGGCACCTTTCGCAGGCGTACCCATAGTTAGACACTAAAATGTAACAAAAACACAAAAAAAACTTCGTTAAAGAAAACCGACTTGAAAAATAAAGTAAAAAAGTAACTTATTTCTAAAGCTATTATTATTAATATATATTATCTAAAACATCTTGAAGTCGGTGCAAAGTAAATCATAAAAATTACTATAATATTTTGATAATATTTTGAAAATTACTAAGCACCGACTTTAAGATGTTTTAGATAATATATATTAATAATAATAGCTTTAGAAATAAGTTATTTTATACTTTTTAGATTTTAAATCGGTTTTTTTAAACGAGGTTTTTTTTATTTTTCACTAAAACGATAGCTTACATTATTTTTAAATGCTGCGTTATTTTGTGTAACCGGGAATCCCGTGAAAATTTCACGTCAAGCGTAGACGAAGTCGCGGGCCTATGATGTGTTAATAGTGTTACAATATTATAACATTTGTCGGACGGAACGTGGGTTATAGAAGCGGCCTTGGAGGCCGGAAATGCTCACTTGCTTACTTGCTCGCATACATATGGCACCAATACGCACTATTATACTCTCTGCCATTCATCACTCTCTCTGCAATCCGTCTATGTATAGTTATAATTTCATTGCAAAAACTCCTTGTGGCACTCAGGGACTGCCGCGGTAAAGCTATTGCATAGCATTTTTTATCATCTTGTGCAATTATAATCATTTATTTATGCAGTATTTTTTTTCTTTAATATTAATTCAAGTTACACTTTTTGAGCGTGGTGACCGATAAGAAAACAAATCACCTATGTATACATATATGTATATTTACGGGGCGCACATGCGGTGGCATTATAAAGATATGATAGATAGGTACCTGTATTATCCCCGCAAATTGCTATTGCGCCTGGCCGCCATTTTGGTGACGTAACCGTAGCCGAACACTCAGTACTGTTAGCATCACTGGCCGGCGAGTACGCGTACATATCGAGTTGCGGATGACGTCACGTGAATGTTGATTTGACAAGGTTCCAGCGCTTTACCGATTTGCGGGGATAATACACCTATATACTTTCTCACAAACAACTGCTTACGTATTCTTTCGATTTCAGAGCAGCTCGTCGTCCATAATTTGTAATGCTTGACATACCTCGAACCGCTACGAGAGCCGCACGCACCCGTTCCCCGCTCACCGCGCATGGTAGACAGAGTGGGAGGTGTTAGGTTTATTTTCGTTACGGAATTTCTTGATTCGGTCGCTTAATAACTCCATTAATAAGTCCTACAGTCCACATAGTTTTATTTGGAAGAAGCAACTGCCATCGATATAACTCATAGGTTAATTTTAGCATAGCACGTATACTCGTTTATCTAATATTTATAAAACCTCGCCGAGTCTAATCGATTCTAATAATAATTGGATAAGCATTTTTGACGTCGTCTCTTATCCGATTAATATTGCGGTGGGTTTGATGAAAATTCCTGATTGACAGGGACGTACTCGAAGTGATATTATTAGTGTTAAACGTACGATTTTCTTACACTGGTAAACATCTTGTAACGAGTTGCAGGACTCGAATTAAAATGCCGTTGGAATTGCTATACACTTTATTCATCATCTCATCATCTTCAGCCAAATTCAGTCCACTGCTGGACGTAGGCCTCCCCAAGTACGCGCCACATATCCCGGTCTCCTGTCTTCCGCATCCAGCCCCTGCCGGCGATCTTGCGCAGGTCGTCAGTCCATCGGGCTGGCGGGCGTCCTACGCTACGTTTACCGAGACGTGGTCTCCACTCCAGGACTCGTTTGCTCCATCGGCCGTCGGTCCTGCGGCAGACGTGACCGGCCCACTGCCACTTCAACTTGCTAATTTTGCGAGCTATGTCGGTTACCTTAGTTCTCTTACGGATGTCCTCATTTCTGATTTTATCCATAAGAGAAACACCTAACATAGCTCGCTCCATAGCCCGTTGAGCGACTTTGAATTTGTGGACCAGTCCCGCTGTCAGTGTCCACGTCTCGGCACCGTACGTCATTATGGGTAGGACGCACTGCTCGAAGACTTTCGTCTTCAAGCATTGCGGAATGGTCGACGAGAAGACTTGACGAAGCTTACCGAATGCTGCCCAGCCTAACTGAATCCTCCTATTGGCTTCCCCCTCGAAGTTGTGCCTGCCAACCTGTATTTTCTGTCCAAGGTAGACATATTCCTGCACAACTTCCAGAGGGACACTCTCGACGTTTACCGGTCTCGGCATGACGTGTTCGTTGAACATGACTTTCGTCTTGTCCAAATTCATGCCGAGACCGACCCGTCGGGAGGATTCGTTCAGGCTGTTCAACATGTCGGCAAGCTCTTCCAATGTCTCTGCAAATATGACAATATCGTCAGCGAAACGTAGGTGGGAGATGCGCTCGCCGTTGATGTTGATGCCCCGTTCATTCCATTCCAGAGTTTTGAAGACATCTTCCATCGCGTTGGTGAACAGTTTCGGGGATATGACATCCCCCTGTCTCACCCCGCGACGTAGAGGTATAGGCTTCGCCCTCCGGTCTTGGATCTGAACGGTCATCGTCGCGGCGTCATACAGGCATCTCAACACCTCGATATATCGCCAATCGATACGACATCTCTGCAGAGACTCTAGAACAGCCCAAGTTTCGATAGAGTCGAAGGCTTTTTCGTAGTCCACAAATGCCATACACAGCGGCTGATTATACTCTTCGGTCTTCTGTATAATCTGCCGAACAGTATGGATGTGGTCTACGGTGCTGTAGCCTTTTCGAAACCCAGCCTGTTCCGGTGGTTGGAACTCGTCAAGTCTTGTGGCGAGACGATTCGTGACGACCCTCGAAAACAACTTGTAGACGTGGCTCAAGAGTGAGATGGGCCTATAGTTCTTCAAGAGAGTCTTATCACCCTTCTTGAAGAACAAGACCACCACACTTTTGGTCCACGCCCTTGGCACAGTGCCCCGGAGGATAACGGAATTAAAGAGCTCCGCCAAAGCCTTCAGGATTGAGATCCCTCCCGCTTTGAGGAGCTCAGTTGTAATACCGTCATCGCCCGGAGCCCTGCCATTTTTAAGTTGCCCGAGTGCCGTCCTAATCTCGCCAATGTCGACCTCCGGGATATCTTCCGTATAGTGGCGCGTGAGTGGTGCACGTGAGTCATTAGCGCCTTGAGCCGAAGGTCTTTCCGCCCGCGAAGAATACAATTGTCCGTAGAACCGTTCCACCTCTGCTAGGATCTCATGGTGAGACGTAAGCTCCCTGCCATCTGCTGTCCTCACTTTTGCAAGATGGCTTCTCCCCAATGGTTTTAAGAAAACTTTGGACCCCCTATTCTGCTCTATAGCAGCCTGAATGGCTCGCGTGTTTGAGCAGCGGAGGTCCCGTCTTACAAGTTTTCTTATCCGTTTGGAGAGAGCCCTATGCTCCGGTGAGGCAAAAAGAGCAGGTGGCATCTCACGTCTCATCTTCATGAGATCCAAGGTTTCGGTGGAAAGTTCAGAGCGTTTGTTTCTTCGCATAGGTGGAAAGTGCCTTCGGCCCAGCTCTCGCAATGTTTTTACCACGTTGTCGGTTATCTCGTCAACATCGCCAGTGGTTTCCAGCGATTCAAACCGATTTTGTAGTTCCAATTGGAACTGTTCGGACCCTATCGTAGTCTGGGGCGGCGTAGGTCGGAAATTAGACTTTATCAGGCGGAGCCTTTCAGCTTTGCAGTCGATATTTAGAGTGCCTCGTACAAGTCGGTGGTCACTGCCAGTATTAAACCTGTTGACCACTGAGACATCTCTAAATATGTGCTTCTTGTCCGCCACGATAAAGTCTATCTATACACTTTATTAGAACTATACAAACACGTATAACACAGGTACAAATATAACCGAACACAACAAATCCAAACGTAATGCAGAATCCCGTTATACAATACAACGCGCAAAGTCCGTCACTATTAGATTCCCGAATGTACACATGTCTCGCCCGTATCGTAGTCCTAGCTCAACTGTCTCCCCTCTCCATCAGGCCATCGTTTTATGCTCCACAAATGAATATGTGCCCGCCCGGCAACGTCACCACAGTTTCCTCGAATTAGCTTGTAACACCTGGCTAATGATGCTAATGTGCGAGTACAATAGGCCAATGGGCCGTATGCCAATTAGGAAGTGAACAAAACAACGATCATAAAAGGATTACAATTTGTTCAAATGCCGACAGGTTATAAAATGTGCTTCTACAGATCTTGTAAACGTGGATTTTGTAAAGACAAAGGTCAGGGCCTAGGTTGTAAACAAGAAATATTTTATTTAAATACGTTTCTGAGCTACTTCCTAAAAGTAATAATAATTCTTAATATAACTAGCACTAGAATCCGTCCCTGTAAATCGTCGGAGGATGCACTTATTGAATCCGCTATTTGCGGTCACAAACCCAACGGCGCGCGTACCGAGATCCCCTTTTGTCAGTTATTAATAAAGCGAGTCGTTCGACGTTTCCAGTCATCTATTTAATCCGTTAACGATTGATAACTTTACATATTTATTTTATGTTTACATATATACATAACTTCACGCCAGGTCCCTTGCGGGGGAGGCAGGAACAACAGAGCGCCACACAGGCCCATTGTTACACACCTCACTTGCTTCTTTGACATTCATAGCTCTTGTCATGCACGTCATGTATTTTGTGAAAGTTTGTCTCCGTGTAGATGATACACTCTAAAATAACTTAACGGGTTAAAATTAAATCTAACTACTATATAATTATATTGTTACGAGCTAGTGATTGACTCAAAACACAGGCCTTGTTCCTAGTTTGAGAGTCGAAGGTATACATACTTATCTTAATTTCTATAGCCGTAATCTAAACTAACACATTTTTCTTTTGTTACTTGTAAAACACTAAAGGCTAATAAAGATTTATTATTTATTTATTTATTTATTAGCTACAGGACTGGTATTAAAATGCTGACTTTACGCGTGTTATTGAATCGTAAATTAAGTTTGTACTGGTTGCGTCCAGTTATATTTGGACATGTGTTTGTATTGTTCTAATAAATTCTATAGTTATTCCAACGGCAATTTAATTCGAGTCCTGTAACTCGTAACAATATGAAAAAGAAACGCTGATAACAAGCCTCCGCCTGTAGGTAACAATGCAAATATGCATTCACGATTCCTAATGATAATATTGTTACTAAGTTTCTATCCTTCCATATAAATCTGGAGCCAGTATTCCCTGAACAAATAAACAAGTACAAAATATTTTCCGATGAATTAAGAAGAGAAAGAAATCCTCCTTTTTTAACTCTGTTAAAAATAACAAAATGTTCTTACATTTTTGCGTATACTTCGATGTCTTGGAATATTCAGATAGGAATATAAATGCAAAAGTGGATGGATGCAGAAGTCGCGGAAGGCCACGACACACCTTCCATGATCAAATGGATCGTGTACTAGTAGAAGGTGATGTCAGGAGCTTTAAGAACAGACGAGCGTGCATGACAAGAACTATGAATGTCAAAGAAGCAAGTGAGGTGTGTAAGAATAAGCCTGAATGGCGCTCTGTTGTTCGTGCCTACCCCGCAAGGGACCTGGCGTGAAGTTATGTATGTATGTAGGAATATAAAATCCAAACCCAGAGCGGAACGATTTGGCTGGCACAGCTACGTTGAATACAAAATCGATTAAATGTTTCCATTGTTACGTCTACTTCGAACATCCTTCAAGAGAGCAGCAGCGCATTAGTAGTACCTCTGGTGTTACAAATGTCCATAGGCGATGGTAACCGCTATCCATCAAGTGGGCCGTCTGCCTATCTGCTGAACTCCTGCAATAAAAAAAATAATAATAATTATCAGTAGGGAGTGGCGAGTCACCGTCTGCCCATTTTTCCATGTTCCCTGAACATTGCGACGGGCAGACGCCATAGTCCCCATATTCCCAGAGCCCTAGTACCACTAACAGTTCACCCCAATAGCCCGGTACTTTCTCTTCTCATTTCCCACAATAGTCCTACACTGGCCGGGGCTTTTCCTTGGGTGCATTATTATATGGTGTAGACAGGGATAAGTGCCGGTCAGTGTCACGCCACATTTACGTTAAATTTGTCAAGGGGCCTCTACGTGATGGCCTCCCCATGGCCCCACGCAAGCCCTCCAAAAGTCCGGGCAATTTTTATGACCCGTGGTCTTCGAAGACATTATCAGTAACTTTTAATTGAATTTATGAAATGAAAGGGATTTTATACATACATACATATTTTTACGAGTGCGAGTCGAATTAAAATGCCCTTAGAATTACTATTTTATTAGAACTATACAAACACGTATAACACAGGGATAAATATACCCGAACATAACAAGTCCAAACGTAATGCAGAAGGTCGTGATTCAATAAAACGAGCAAAGTCCGACAAGTGTCGGATTTATAATCTAATAAGTATTAGATTCCTAATTGTGGTACACAAGTCTCGCTTCGCTCATAGTTATCGCTCGACTAACTATTCCCTCAATCAGGCTATGATTGAATGCGGGTCGGGACCTTTCCCTCTCGCGCACCCTACGGTCCTCAAACGGATTTCTGGTATAATTTACTCCAATATACATATGTATATATATGTATATGTATGTATATATATATATATAAAATTCTCGTGTCACAGTTTTCGTTGCCATACTCCTCCGAAACGGCTTGACCGATTCTCATGAAATTTTTGTGTTTATCCGGTATCTATGAGAATCGGCCAACATCTATTTTTCATCCCCCTAAATGTTAAGGGTAGTCCACCCCTAAATTGTTATTTTTTATTTTTACCGGGCAGGACGTCGTCTGCCGGGACAGCTAGTATATATATATTAGTAAAATAAAATGTTAAAAAGAGTGGCTTATGCCACTATCTAGAGTAGATTTTAAAATATTTCATTGTAATATTTTTAAGCAAGAATGTAAATGGTTCACTGACAATTGTCATTCCTATTATATTTTTTCAATATTAATACTATAATTATTTAATAAATTAATCAAATATTGTAAATAAAATAATACTAGAGATTTTATTAGAATTTAGATGAAAATTGTGTGCGATATTTTTATTTTGTTTATTAAAAATCTGTAAAGATAATGTCGTTTAATAAATAAAAATTATGAACATAAAGCTGTGTTTTCATTTATTTTTGTTTAAATTAAATAAATAAATTTAAAATGAAGAACTGGTGATTCACTTTATGACTAATTTAATCTATACGTATAATAAAACTGTAGAGGTCGAATTTCTGTATAATTAAATGTAAGATGTGAAAGAGAACAAATTTAGATTTTTTCGAATTTTTCTTTCTCTGTTCGTCTGTTTGTACGGGCTAATCTCCAAAATGACTAGACTGATTTAAATTAAATTTTGTATGGTGGTAGCGTATATCCCTGGTCAACGTATAGGATACTTGTAATCCCGAAAAATGAGAGTTCTCGTGGGATAGTTAAAAAAAAAATCCCTGCGGACGAAATCGCAGGCAGAAGCTAGTTTTCTTATATATAAAAATAAATGATTGTCTGTATGTCCTTTATAGAATCGTAAACTATACATTTCATCATGTGATGATCTCTAGCAAAGTTGTTGTGCATGAGCCAAAGAAGGTTTCTGATTTGGTTCACAATTGGACCCGGTAGGTGGCGCTGCTATCGGCATATCGATTGAGGCTTTTCCGGGCAGGACGACGTCTGCCGGGACAGCTAGTCTTAAATATTAAAGCGTCGATTGAAAGTTTTAGTTCAGATTTTCTACACAAACAATGGCACCTGGTGGTGCCAACTGTGATGGCAGAGTGTGTTAGGTTTCTTACTGGACGATTCCTTAATGTTATTCTCGCATGCTATACTCTTCTATCATGACTAGGGTGCAAACAAAAGAGCATTCCTAAATGATTATAAAGATAACCCTATTGTCATGACTTTTGATTCTCTGCTATCGGCAGTTAAAAGTTTAATAACAAAATTGGATTCAATAACAGATAAGAAAGTTTATAAAGAACTTTAAAAGACAATGAAGCTCGCCTTCGAGTTATATACATACTAGCGGCCGCCCTCGACGTCGTCTGGGTTTGTTATGATAATTTGTAACATACAAACAATTCTTGCAACGCTTCCTCTCTTCAAGCCACATGTTGCGGAGCGGTTGTAAATGCGATTAAGCTCCCATAGAGTAAGTAGTTACCATAAACTAAATATAAAGTTGTGGGTAGGCTAAATAATTACTTGAACATTCTTAATTTGAATTTGATATCTTTGTTTCCCGTGATCACATTTACTGAAATTTGGCTGAAACGTCGAAATAAAGATCAAATAAAATGTCCCCCTTATAATCAATACAATGTCATTTTAATTATGTGAGGTAGTCGCGAAAACTTAGAAAATACGATACAAACAATTGTCAACGACATCAGCTAACTTCTGTCAGAGCTCCCGCATCTATAGATTGGTATGACGAACGTGACTCAACAAATTCACTAACCGATTCTCCAAAAGTAACTGCTTTCGGGCCTCAGTCATTCACCACGCGATGACACTTGTTATTTTTTAATATTAGTTATATTGTATTAGTTAGAATACAATATAACTAATATTAATTAATAATTAAAACACAACTCAAGATGTTTACTATAACTTACTCTCTCCAAGTGTGCAAACTTACTCTCTTCGCGCAGGAAGAGAAAATACTATTTTCTGCGGCCTGTCGTGAGAGACGACGAAATAACCCACAGCCAGGTGGCAGGGCATTTGCCTGTCTGGATAGTTACCACCCCTGGTGTAGAGTATGCCGCCATAACAACCTTGAGTTGTGTTCCAGCCGGCAGTACGTTGGCAGGACTTCTGGTATTGCTAATGTCCTTAGATGACTGTTACCAATTCCATCGTAAGCCTGTCTGCTAAACTTCAGCAATAAGAAAAAGACCAGGGCCCAACACTTAGATCATCATCATTGTTGCGGACAGAAAGCACCCCCCTGACCCGCCCGCCGGAGCACACCTACTCTCCGCGCCCCGTATACCGCCGACACCGATAGCTCGCGCAATTAGCCGCTAGGCGTCGGATGGGATGCGGGATACAGCAGCGGCCTTGGAGGCAAAATGAGACACAACAGTACGTACTGCTTTCTCGCTCGCGCATGCGAGAACTACTATCGCCGTCCCTTTCTCGTGCTCGTGTCGTTCGCGAAAATCGTTCCCGGTAGCAGGATCCGTTCACGCGTTGAGCCTCCCGGGAGCGTTCCCTTCGTAGCCGCACCGAGTGCAGCCGTCGTTGGCTGGCGGATCACCGCCGCCAACGACGAGCAACAGTGTATTGCCCACCACCCCTTCATGGAGAAGGTTCCTGGTGGGCAATAGTACCAAGTGAGACAGTGACTCGATGTAGTGTAGTGCTAGTGATAGTTTAGTTCATAGGAACTGTAGCATGGCGGAACCGCCGAAGAAACCTGTGGTTTCGAGCCGAGACCCGCGGCTGGCCTACAGGCCCATCGCTACGACAACCACAACACCGTCGCGTACCACCACCACTCCCCCCACCGCGGGCGGGGCTCCGCTCATTCCCACCGGATATGAACATCCGACTAGGGAAGAAAGGACCCCACGCCAGGTAGGGGCGAAAAGTAGGAGGTCACCTTCAGAGGATGAAGATGAACCTCACAAACGCCAAGATTTGGCCAAAACGCCGTCACCAGTGAGACCAGAGGAGGGGGGAGGGGAAGAGATGGCCTCCTCCTCCGCAACCACCTCATCAGATGTCAGCAGCAGCGAGTCGGCGGACTCAACACCACCATCGCGCTCCACGTCTTACGTGGAGCTGGAAAGTTTGTGCACCGCCACCGCCGCCGCATCGGAGTACCCAAGAAACGCTGCCGCCGCTGGACGTCACGACGCCGCGGCTACAGCACAAGGTAGGATTACTCCACCTGTATTGACAAATATATCTTTCGCGGAAGTCGCGGCGTCGCCACGAGCGAGTCCGACCGCATGGCCGCGTGCGAGTCGGACCTCGCCAGTGCCCACGGCGACCTCCACGCCGGGCCCAGCTGCGCAGGATCCCCACGCCGCCCAAGCCGCCCCAGTTAGAACTAGGGAAAAAGGATACCCACCTATAGTGGTGGACAACCTACCTAGATGGACGGAACACTTTAAAGTGCTCCATAGAAAACTAGGTTTCGCACCAAATGCACGCCCCTTCGGAAAAGGTGTGCGATTTATGCCGGCCACCGGAGAAGAATTCCGAACGGTACAAAAGCACCTAACAGAGGCCACCCAAGCAGACCCAAATGTGCAATGGTTCTGCTACAGTGAAACGGCTGAAAACCGACCAAGATAGCCATAAGAGGACTGCCTCCGGACACAGATCCGGAGGAAATAAAATACACTCTAGAAGAGCAGGGATACGAAGTCAACTTCGTGAGACATATCCCAGGCGTAGGAGGCAAGCCCGGTTGCCTATTTCACGCCTCTCTTAAGCATCTGGACCAAGAAAGCCTAAAGAAACTATATGCTACAGACCAGATGCTATACATGCAGGGTGTAGTTGTTGAGGCATGGGCGGGGCATGGAGCCATCGCCCAATGCCATAGATGCCAAAAGTTCGGACACTCATCCAAAAACTGCCACCGGGCACCCAAGTGCGTCAGATGTGCAGGGGATCACATAGTGGCAGAGTGCGAGAGGCCAAGGCAAGAGACGCCGACATGTGCCAACTGTGGGCGCGACCATGCGGCGAGCTCTAGGAAATGCCCACACTTCAGGAGGGAGGCACGGAAGAGGAAAGTGCGAGTGCCCCCCCCACCACCAGGGACAGAGAGACTCCCAACAAGGGCCGAGCGAAGGAGGACGCAGGCCCCCATACATCCATCAGGGCGGAAACCGCCAACATCAACTGCACCAGGTAGGCACCAAGAAGTGCCCACAGAAGTAAGAGCCAATGACCCCACAGATCGTGGAGCTCCCCTGCCCACTAAAAGAAGACACAGAGGGGGCAAGAAACATAAAAAACGGAAGGCCTCTGCTGCCCGGGAAGCGAGGCCGGGGAAAGCCGCCAGGGATATGGCAGCCACCCCACTTCCAACACCTGCCCCAAGACAATTACAGGAGAGGAGTGGAACAGCGAGGCCAGCTCCCCCCCTACCCCCTGCCCGCATTGCGGACAGAAGATGCCCATGGAGAAACCCACACCCGCGGTCTCGGACAAGGCCGAAATACCCCTGAGGGACGTACCAACTGTACAACCCCCCCTACCACAACGCCGCCAAAGGAGCAGAGCTAGACGCACCGCCGCCCCAACCTCCGCCCCAATCGTAGATACCACTGGAAGAGAGACCAGCGCCAGGGACCCACTACAAGCCATTCTCCATCGTCTGGACCGAATGGAAAGATTTTGTGGAGCCCTGACGGAACTGGTCACCTCGATCGCCGCGGGAGTCCAACTCCAAGAAGCGGCGACAAGAAGCCTGACCAAGCTACAAACACCCCTAAATGGATAACACCGGAACAATTAGGATACTATACTGGAACCCAGGGGGGGTTGCGGATAAAACCACCCCACTTCGCCTTCTCGCCCAGTCGCAGGATGTCCACGTGATTCTCCTGGGCGAGACGAAACTAAGGCCATCAAACCCATTCCGGTTGCAGAATTTCATCGTGTATCGGCGCGACGAGGTCTCTCCCCGAGGAGTGCCGTATAGGGGAACGGCCGCCTTGGTGAGGAGGGACATCGTGCATGATGAACTGCCATACCCAGATTTCGAAGAGCTCCGCGCAATCGGGGTGCTAGTGAAAGCGGCCGGCAGGGAGGCGAAAATATTCGCCGGTTACCGCCCGCCGAGCCCCCGATTTGTCCGCACTGATCTAAGGAACATCTTCGACGGGACGACCCCCACACTGCTGGCTGGCGACCTAAACGCTAAGCACCATGCATGGGGGTCACGGGTGATCAACCCGGTCGGCAGTAGGCTGCTACAAGACGCCGAGAGCAGCGGCCTCACCGTACTTGGACCTGATTCGCCGACTCACATCCCGTCGAACCCACGCCATAGTGCGGATGTACTAGACATCGTAGTCCACCAACATCTCAACTGCCCGGTCAACATTGAGGTGCTGTATGACCTTGACTCGCAGCACCTCCCTATCCTCGTTACGCTCGCCCTCGCGGTGGTCGCTGTGCCGCGTAGGCCGCTGAGCGCGAGGACAGACTGGGCAGCCTACGCCGTCAAGATGGAGGAAACCATAACCCTAGGCGGACTCTCCACTCCTGAAGAGGTGGAACAAGCCACCCGGCTCGTCATGGAGCGGATTGAGTCCGCCAGGGAAGCCACGACTACGATGTATGCACCGCGGAGCAGACGTCCAGAGCTCCCAGCCCGGCTCAGCCAGGACATCAGCCACAAGCGTGCACTTAGACGCTTGTGGGCCACAACCAGATGTCCGGTGCTCAAGGCTAGGCTGAATGCCTTAACAGCCCAGGTCTCGGAGGCTGTGAAGACTTGGCGGGGAGAGACCTGGGAGAGTGTAATCGACCGGGCCTCCGAACGCGCCACGGATCTACATGCCCTGACCAGAGCTCTACAACGGACGCCCATACCCACCTATCCGCTGCTGGACGACCAGGGCAGAAGGCGTTTTGCCCCCAAGGATCGCGCTGAGATCTTCGCGGATCACCTGGAGGTGCAATTCAAGCCACATCCAGTACCAGCGGATATATCGGAAGAGATAAGGGAACACCACCAGCACGTCGAGACTACGGCCACCGAGTTCCTGTCGCGCCCGCATGAACCTCTAGGCGGGGAGGCCTTCATCTCCCCTGCCGAGGTTCGCAAGGCGGTACTACAACTGCCTAGGCGGAAAGCGCCGGGCTGCGACGGGATACCTACGGAAGCCCTAAGATGTCTACCAAGGAGGGGCTGCGCGGCTCTCGCGCGCCTCTTCAACGGAATCCTTAGGACCAGCCACTTCCCCGACGTCTGGAAAACAGGGAAAGTTGTCATGCTCCCGAAACCGGGCAAGGATCGGCGCCTGCCCTCAAGTTACCGGCCAGTCACACTATTATCCCATGTAGCCAAGCTGTTCGAGCGTTTGCTGCTGCGACGACTAGCTCCGTGCATCGAGCCTCGCGCGGAGCAGTTCGGGTTCCGCAGCGGCCACTCAACAACGCTCCAGCTGGCACGGGTGCTACACCTCCTCGCCAGAGAGTGGAACCACGAGCGAAGCACTGTCGCGGTCTTCTTGGATGTGGAGAAGGCCTTTGACCGAGTTTGGCACGCAGGCCTTATATACAAACTTACGAAAACAGACACGCCACCAGCGATAGTGCAGCTCGTGGCGTCGTTTCTCCATGGCCGGGACTTCTACGTTTCGGTCGAGCTGACAACTTCACAGAAGCGTACAATCTCTGCCGGTGTTCCCCAAGGCAGCTGTCTCTCGCCAGCGTTGTACGGACTTTACACCGACGACATTCCGACACTAGAGGGCTCTTTACACCCCTGGGAGAGGGATGTCACGCTGGCGTTGTACGCAGATGACAGCGCCTTCTTCGCGACCTCACGGAATGAGGATGTAGCTGCTCGCCGAATGCAGCGCATGCTAGACCTACTACCGGCGTGGCTGGACAAGTGGCGCATGGCGGTCAATGTGGGCAAGACCGCCGCGCTACTAGTCGCCCGCCGGCGCCGTTCTGCGGAAACACTTCAGCTTCGAGGTCAGGAGATAGAGTGGCAGACCTCGGTCAAATACCTCGGGGTTCACATAGACAGGTCGTTGAGCATGAGGCCCCAAGTCGAACACGCCATCAACCAGACACGTACTGCAAGAGCCTTGCTCCGACCTGTCCTGTCGTCTAAACTGCCTCTGAGGACGAAGATCGGGGTCTATAAGACCTATCTCCGCTCGAGGCTGACCTACGCTGCCCCAGCATGGTATGCGCTATGCTCGGCCACCACGAAGAAGCAGCTACAAATCCAACAAAACATTGCCTTGCGTATATGCACGGGCGCGGGTCGGTATGTCCGAAACGATGTCATCGCCCGCGACCTTGGAGTAGTCAGTGTGGGTGACTTTGTGGCGATGTCGGCGCGTCGTATGTTTGACTGCGCCGACAACGGCAGCCACACTCATCTGCACGGGTTTGCCCCACTGCACGCAAGACCACCGGACCATGAAATACGAGGCCCCTGGAAACCGACCCCCCGTGACCTTATACGCCCGGATTAGGGCGATGTTGTGAGGTCGCGATCAACCACAATGCCGCAGAAAGGCCACCAGACGCCCCAGATGGCCACCCAAAGCCCGCGATGGCCATCGGACGCCATGATTGGCCCACTAAGCCTCTGAAGGAGCCAACGCGAAGCCCGTGAAGGCCAACGGAAGCCGCTGAAAGGCCATGCGAGCTGCCGATCCCCACGGCGGCTCCAAAAACCACAATACCGCAGGGTAGTCACCCTGTGGGCGAATGCTGGGGTAAAGAGCCTAGGCTCGACACCCCCCGCCGCTTTGCCACCCCAAACCTATAAGGGTCGGCGAAGTCGAAGAACTAGAGAGAGGCAAAATGATCATTAATCACAATTCTCATTGACGATTTACTACTCTGTCTCCAGTACTATTGAAATAGTAGAATTAGGCACCAATGGTAGCCATCCAGACAGGAAAATACCCTACCACCTGGCTGTGGGTTGTTTTGTCCTTACGACAGGTCGCCCAGCCGCATGATATTATATTATTTTTTGTATTAAATAATAACTGTTGTAAAACTATAATATAGTACGCGTACCAAACTCAAAGGGCGCGGGTTCGATCCTGGCTAGACGCATGCTCCACTTAGGCAGTTTTCTGGCCTAATGTGAATATTGATACAATTACCACGTGCTAACAACGGTGAAGGAAAACATCGTGATGCAACCTGCACATCGATATAACCGTTGTGTCAAACCTGCCAAGCCGCCTTGGACAAGCGTGGCGGGTATACTGTCCGTTCCCCCTTTATAGTGGGATGCCCCAGCGCAGCAGTGGGACAGTTATGGGCTGTTATTGTATAGTAAAAAAAATAATTATCTAATATATAAAATTCTCGTGTCACAGTTTTCGTTGCCATACTCCTCCGAAACGGCTTGACCGATTCTCATGAAATTTTGTATGCATATTGGGTAGGTCTGAGAATCGGCCAACATCTATTTTTCATCCCCTTAAATGTTAGGGGTAGTCCACCCCTAAAATTTATTTTTTATTTTTTAGACAAAATTTTTAATTTCAATTTTTTTATGATACAACATACAAAAATACATACAATCCTCAATTTTCACCCTTCTACGATAAACCCCTATTTTTTACCGGGCAGGACGACGTCTGTCGGGACAGCTAGTTAACAAATAAAATATTAGCAGCGGAAGCCAAATAAATCTAAAAAAGAATACTTTAAAAATATGTTCATCTTAACAATCCCTTTGTTAAAACTTGGGAGTCCACAATAATAAGGCTGCGTAAATCTGAAATTTCCTCTCGTAATTCCACAAAGGAAAAGGTGCCGAAAATAGAAATATTTGAGGGATTAACGAGGCGGATATTATATTTCGTCTATCTTAGGTTTATTCATTTCAATAAGATCGTTGAATGAATTGTTTGAAATGGTTATTGAATTAAATTGTTAGAGGCTGGAATTAAATTAACGTTCTTGACAATGTTCAGTTATAGTTCTGTTGGCGCTACTTACTTCCCAATTAATAATTGTGTCTTGGGTTTATAGCGCCTTTCAACCCCCGTATGTTTCCGTCGCTCGCTCGGCGTGTGAGTTCAGTACGTTGGCAAACGCTACGCCACCGCGACGCACATAAATAGTATCGCACCCGCCTTTATATAAAATACAGCCAATTCGCTATCGAAGATTTCCGCGTCCAGGTATATACTAGGACATTCGCCTGAAGCTATAAAACCTGTGATCAGTGTATCTGCGTCCCTTGCGCCCCGGGCCCGTGTAGAAGGACTTTGTCACCTTTATCGCCACCTGACAAGCAGCGGCAGAAACCTGAACCAGCGCTGTCGTGGGCTGGTGGCTGACTGCGAGGTAAGTGCAAGGTTCTATATTCTCCGGGCACCTGTTCTTGATTGGGGAATAAGGGGTGGCCATACATTGAGCACATAACCCCATCCGCGGAGATTGCCTGATTGCGTCTCCAAGTTCATTTATGAAATGAAATTATTTATTTGCTTATGAAATGGCACATTGATAAACGGGTTTTAAATTATATGAGTAGTTATTTCAACATGCCATTACGTATGAGTAATGGCATGTTGAGTGAATATGTTGAATTGCCCTGTTCGGCTAAATACAATATAAAACTATTCCACGCGGACAAAGTTGCAGGCAGAATCTAGTTTAACTATTAAAATAGATAGAAAGAAAAATATTTTATTTAGGACGAAAACTAAGTTAATATAAATAAAAAAAGAAACATAATAAGTCCAAAATTTGACCCAGTCTCAGCATAATGTATGTTTAAATTTTTTTACATCCTTATATTTTCGCTTTCTTAAAGTAAATTCTTTCTTTCAATACAGTATTGCTACGACTTAGGCCCTGAAAAAAACAAATTCCACGTATAGATTAACAAAATCACATTTTATTACCTGTCGGCATTTGAACTAATTGTAATCCTTTTATGATCGTCTTCTTTTGTTCACTTATTTATTGGCATACGTTTCTAGTTGTTGTGGAGAACAGCCTATTGTTCCATTGTACTCGTTTACGGCCGCTTTCAGGCTGCATCATGAGCCAGGTGTTGCGGATTACAAATTACAAACTAATCAAATCAAATCATCATTTATTGCATAGAACATGGTACATAAAAAAAGATGGTAGGATTATTTCATCGTTTCACATGTTTTTGCCTCTAGGGCGTGCAAAATGTTGTTCATATTATATTTATAATTATCATTTGTTCTGTCATTACTAATACATTAATAAAAACAAATCACAATAAAAGAAACAAACAAATCATCCATAATTATAATAAATTTACCATAACCTTTAAAAACCTTTAAATTTCGTCACTCTTTAAAATAAATGTCATAAAAAAAAATTAAAATTTATCCATTAGTCAATATAATAATAAATTGTATACTACCTCAGTAAATCAAAGTCTATCATTAAAATAATCATTAACACTAATACGATTTGTCAATTAGAAATGTCTTTAATCTCTACTTAAAATTATTGGTGTTTCGAATGTCAATTATGCATTTTGGCAGGTGACTATAGAGCCTAGGAGCCATACACAACACGCTACTACTTGGCAGAGGACTAAGGAAATTGTGTCTACATTGCCGGGAGGGCACATTTGCATTTGTGAAGTATAAAACGATAGCCTGATGGAGAGAGGGGGCAGTTGAGTCACAACTACGATACGGCCGTGGCGTCTATATTTGGGAATCTAATAGTGACGACTTTTGCGCGTCTTATTGAATTACGACCTTCTGTATTACGTTTGTTTTTTTGTGTTCGGTGATATTTGTACCTGTGTTATACGTGTTTGTATAGTTCTAACAAAGTTTATAATAATGGGGATTGTTCACAAAAAAATACCTTCTGATTTTATATTTTTATTACGTAAAATAGGGTATTATAAGATACTAATTTGAATATTTTTGTATTTTAAGCGTTAGTTTTTTTATAATTCGATTTTAAAACTATTTCTCCGATGACTTCATAAGGGACAAATTTACATTGATTTCTTTGCCTAGAAAACAAGAATAATAAAGGTAAGTTTTATCTATATATAATCATAGTAATCTGTGCTACTATTTAAATGTCACTATCATTACTCATTAGGTATCGTGATTATTTTAGTGTTTTTTGTCGCTAGGCTTACAATTCTTCGTGTTCAACCATTATTATTTTCTATAGTTATCGTAAAAAAATTTAAAGTGGTCTTTAGGGAAAATCCATGTCACAGAACTGAAATCAAATAATATACAGCTAGATTTTTTTTTACACCTGAAGCAGACAAACAGGCAGACGACCCACCTGATTGGATTTAGAAAGGTCAAATAAAGGTCAAACGCATTTCTTACAAAATACAAGAAGATCGTAGGTACGTTTTTTTGAATTTTAATTAGACAGAAATGATTAGGGACACTATTCCTCGAAATGGTTTTTGAAATAGCTAGATTGAAAAAAAGTGAACAATCCCAATTCTAACGACATTTTAAATTGAGTTTCGCTAACTCGTAATGTTTTGAGTATTTAGAGGTTGATTGACAGTTTTCTTTGAGATTTTCTATAAAAAATAAACTTTTAGTGGTGCCACCTATATAACAGCGTGTTATGAGTTACGATGTTTACTATGCGAGTGTTACTTTTTAGTATTCTACTTCGATGACAATACGACCTTCGCTATGCTTTAAGTACTTGAAAGTAATAAAAGTCACGTTCAAGGGTGAAAAACAAATAGTAAACGCAATAATGAAGATTGTGTAGACCTTGGAACCATTCGAAAACAAAGTGGAAAATAGATGTAAAACGGTACTGTTACGAGTTCATAAATATGTATGTACGTAAAGCCATGCTGGATTCAGTCATGCCGGCTCGATCGTGCGATACAACGCTCTTACAGGATATTGGCCTGAAACGGTTAGCGATGAGCTAGTAGTGTTTTGTAGGATGAGGGATTGTTCTGCTGGCGTCCTTTCCGCTCACCTATCCACATTCACGGACGACAAGACTAACCGTGCAGGAACGGTGAAACAATACAATTTCCTGATTGTTTTTTTATTTTTTTATTGCAGGAGTTCAGATGACAGGCAGACGGCACACTTAATGGAAAGCGGTTACCATCGCCTATGGACATTTGCAACACCAAAGGTGCTACAAATGCGCTGCTGCTCTCTTAAGGGAGACTGGAACCTGGTTACTAATGCCGAAACACAAGTAAAGGTTGTTATGGCGACATACTCTAGACCAGGGGTGGTAGCCATCCAGTCGGGAAAATGCCCTATTACCTGGCTGTGGGTTGTTTTGGCGCCTCCTTACGACATTCTACGCGGCCGCAGGAAATTGTATTCTTTCTCCGTTACTCTTGTAGTGTACCTGCACATCCAGGTGTGTTTCTCTGTTGTGTTTCTTCTTAATTTTTTTGACAATATACACTCTTTTTGGTTCTTTTTCTGTTGACTACTAGCTTTCTTTTGACTTTCAACTTTGTAAGTGCAATATTAGTGAAAAAATAAGTGAGGTTATGTTTAATAAAAACACTGAAGATCTCCGGACTATGGGGGTTGAAGTAGGATTAAGTATGACCAAACCCCCCACCCCCATCCCACCACCCCGCTACTTAAAATTCGTGCACCGGATATCTATCGATTTACCTAAACTTTCATTTGAATATCCCTGGTGGCAAGTTAACAAGGTTATGTGTCGATAAGTTTGACCCGAAAAGTAGCGGATGCGAGACAAAATGAGCCAATTAGGCGAGTCAAACAACTTTCATCTTGATCGTGATTTTGGTACAGTCTCTTGGGCCCCTAAATCGCGTACCTTCCAGTTATGATGTGATGAATTTCAATTAAAAATGAACTAGTCGTGCACCATGATCTTTCCTTTATTAGAAGCATAATAACACTAGGTTATAGTGGGACTGCGGTCGGGGGACCCTCCTTGTCGGCTTGCATCGAGGTGTCACGGCAGTCATACTCATGGTTACAGTTGCGTGACGCCTCATCATAATGCGGAGGGACGCTGGAAGGCTTAGTGGGTAGTCTGACGGTCGGTGCTTGCAATATGTAATATTGAAGCTTGTGTGCAACACCAGCAGCTGGGAGTTCCACATAACGCGGGGCCTGAGGATATGCGCAAATGCATTCCCCTGGCGTTGACAAAAAAAAGGGGAAAATAATAACTATAAACATCCCATGGCTGGGGATGGGCCTCACCATTTTTAACCGCCTTCAAAAAAAAGGGGTACACAATTTTTCGTGTATACTTTTTTTTTTTTATTGCTGGAGATCAGCAGACAGGCAGACGGCCCACTTGATGGACAGCGGTTACCATCGCCTATGGACATTTGCAACACCAAAGGAGCTACGAATGCGCTGCTGCTCTCTTTAGCGAGCCTGGAACCTGGTCACTAATGCCGGAACACAACACAAGGTTGTTATGGCGACATACTCTAGACCAGGGGTGGTAGCCATCCAGTCGGGCAAATGCCCTACCACCTGGCTGTGGGTTGTTTTGTCGCCTCTTACGACAAGCCGCTGGGCCGCAGGAAATTGTATTCTTTCTCCGTTCCTGCACGGATAAAACGGTATATATAATATTATTTTAATTTTATGTATGTTGCTTGCACGAGTACAAGAAACAATACTGCCAACATTTTAATAAATGTCGCGTTTATAAAACAATAGCTTCTGCCCGCGACTTCGTCCGCATGGATTAGTTTAAATAAAAAGGGACCTTAAAAAATCCCCCAATTATGAAAGCTTTTTCATTAGTGCTCCGCTCTTATTGGTCTTAGCGTGATGATATATAATCTATAGCCTTTCTCGATGAATGGGCTATCTAATACGAAAGAATTTATCAAATCAGACCAGTAGTTACGGAGATTAGCACGTTCAAGCAAAAAAAAAAGAAAATTGCAATGTTGATAACAAAGAGGATATAATGATTATATTTAACATATAAACCATATTAAAACCATTAAAAAGGTTTTACATGTCTAAACAATCTTCTTAGACATGATAGAGAAAATCAAACAAATTTGGTTCAAGTAATCGTAAAGTTTATTGTGTAATAGACAATCATTTTCTGTGGAATAGTCTGTTCTGAGTTTTAGTTTGAAAAGGTAATATTTGCTCGGGAACGTAAGATAATCTATTTGAAAACTAACGAACATTTTCATACCACGACTGTACATACACGTAATTCACAGTTTTTACACATGCAACCAAATACAATACGTAAAGCACAAAATCGTAATGACATAAATCGCACAAAGTCCATCTGTAATAAGACACTTGTTCCGACAGTACATTAGGTAAAACCTCGATCGCAGTTGAAACTCGACTAACTCACTCCTAACTGACCGACCAATATTTTGTAAAATAGGAAGCCATGGCTATTTTATTAGTCCTTGGAATTCTTGACCTGAAAGCTTTATGGTCTCTAAGAATGTACAAAGAAATGCAAACAAAAGAAGAAAGGATTTATGACGTCCTATTAGACTAATAGATTACTTAAATTCGAAGGTGTAATAAAAAAAGTATTTTTTTAGTATTATTTCGAGTTTGAGACTTATTTTAAATCATGTGCTAAATAACTGAGTCGAGTATGGTTTTACGTATAATAGTTGAGAAAATACATAAATGTCCTGAAACATTACAAAAAGTGTTGTTTCCATAATTCATATCGCCGTTGTCAGCCAACGAGACCCTTGGGCGTGGCGAGCGGCTTTTTACGCTCTCGGCGTCCTGTCACGTAAAGGAGTACAAATTAATTTCTCATATCGCTGGATATTGTAACCGAGTACGTGATAACGAAGATGTCCATCTCTATACTAGATGTGACATTATTAAAATTGTTGACAACTTACCTAGGTAGGGCAGTTTATGGTTGTTACGACATCCCGTCACATTCCCGGAAAGCATCCCTTACCCGGGAACATTTCCTCTTCCACCTTTATTCGGCCGGTTTGTACCAGAGGGAGCTGCGCACACACACGCACCTAATTGGCCGAGCCGAATCTACCAATGGCTGCCTAAATATCGTCGCGACGCCACGCTCGCCGATAAATAGTCAAAAACCGTCGGAAAACTACTGTATTGTGTCCTAAAACCGCTCCCTAAAGTGACAACTGTGTCCCGGACATCTTAGTGTAGTGTTTGTGGGAAACCAGGACGCGCGAATCTGGCCGAAATCCTACATAATTCCTTACACAGTTCCAGTGACGGTAAGTGTTCTTTTTTTTCTGCTTGATTCACTAGGATTTGCGAGGCGGCATCAGGTCTATTAGAGATCAGGGTTTGCTCCGGCGAAGTAGCCATTCTTATCAATAATTGTAGATTTTATTGTATTCTTTCCTTTAAAGTTGTACACGTAGCAAAATTATTGTAAAAAACTACAAAATAATCAATTATACACATTATTTCAATACAAAGGTACTTCATTGAAGCCTTCCTAACCTACACTGTGGACAGTTAACACTTCTAGGGAGGCCTTAGAAATGAACTGTGACTGTGAACTGAAGTGTATTTACCCGACTACTTATTGGTCGTTCCTAATAATTGTCTTCCATAGACACATCTTGTTGCGACAGCGCTGGGTTTAGTAATTAGCAAAATTTCAAAATGAAACAAGCTTTTGAGATCCTGGATATCATGTAGCAGCAGAGTATTAGCCAAGATAAGTAAAACGAGACAAAACATGACGTGTCTATCTTGTTTAGTACAGGAGTGCCTATGGCCACTTTTAGACTCCATCATGAGTTTAGCTTCATGGTATCATATTATTGCATTGTCACGCGATATACATATGAGTGCAAAATTTCAGCTTAATTGGAAACCGGGAAGTTGGTCAAATTTATCTTGCAAGATTCCACCCGAACTTACATACATACATCAATTGGAAGTTAAACAAAAGCTTTTAAAAAAAGGAAATTGCGACAAATTTTAAGGATTGTGGGAAGAAAAAGCTCGCACGTACCTATTTAATAGGCATGAAATGCAGCTGCTCCTCTGATTCTCAGTGCACTTCACTTGCACCTTTATTTCGCTATTGTAATTTCTTTATTATTTATTAGGCAGCGAAGATATGCAGCTTAAATTATTTATAATAGGTTCTTTATATAATATATACAATGCAAAAGTGGATGTATGCAGAAGTCGCGGAAGGCCACGACACACCTTCCATGATCAAATTGATCATTTACTAGCAGAAGGCGATGTCAGGAGCCTTAAGAACAGACAAGCGTGCATGACAAGAGCTATGAATGTCAAAGAAGCAAGTGAGGTGTGTAAGAATAAGCCTAAATGGCGCTCTGTTGTTCGTGCCTACCCCGCAAGGGCCCTGGCGTGAAGTTATATATGTATGTATTTATATAATATAAAATTGTAGAATATTGCGAGCGTTGTATATTTTGTATTATATTAGTCGGTTATATTAACTTATTTATCTCATAATATATTTGCCATGTGCGGGACGATTTAATTCAATTTATGATATCTTGAGAAGAATGACTTATTGATTGCGTGCAAAAATGGAACACGCCGTGAAAATTAAAATAATTTAAATTTATTAAAGAAAAGTTTGTATAGGCCGAAAGGTTACTTGGCTACCACAATGTATACCACATCTAGTTCAACTTGATCCGTGTAGAGCACCTGTTTCGCCTGAAATAAGCAAAGGACTTGTTTGGTATCCCTTTTCATTTGAATTAAATATTTATATCAAAGAAAAAAAATATACTGAAATCTTTTACGGTCGATCTCGATTATAAATAAATTATTCAAATTCAATAGGCAATATTTGGTATTTGATTTAAAAGGTTTTAATATCAAATACTCTATTGTTTGAGGTATTCTTTGTTACGCTTTTGATATCTGAAGGCCTTAGAAATATAAGTATAAATGAAGCCTTCGTGAACAAAATTTTACATGGACGTATTGTCTCACCCTATTTAATGTGTTTAATTAACATCAATACCAATTATAACATCCATGTAGAAAACTAGGAGTATTTTCCCTTCATAATAATAAGAATATTCTATTCAATTCTATTATGTATCTATGATACCAACTTTTCATGTGGGCGGCCTAATATAGTTTTCACTTTATACTCTGCGTTTCAATTCAATGCAAACAAAATAGCAGATGAAATGTAGTTAGAAGGCAAGTTTACATAATCCTAAAATTTATGTATACAATCGGTAACCCTCGTTAAGCTGAGCCGAGGTCTATCCATATTTGAGTAGCAACCAAAACACGAGGGCCGGCAAATGTCCGAATAGGTACGAGCCTCGCAATTAATACCCTCAATTACGGACTACCTGAATTTAATTGATTACGACACACCGCAACCAACATCAAAGACTAATTGACGTCGATATGTCATCGTTGAATATTAAGCAAAAGTATTTGTATCGCTTGATCAAAAAAATCCTGCCATTTTTTCAAACTATACCTATACCTGGCTCCTCTTATATATAACTCTTTCCCTACTGATATTGTAAATCTACCCTCAAAAAAATTCACTGTAGTCTTGAAAAAGTGGCTGATCAAGGAGTTTCTATACTGTAGATGAATTTATTAAAAAAGTGCTTTTCGTTATTATTGTTACATGCCGACAAAATTGAATGCACACCTACCTGCCATAAACCTGGTTTATTACCTTTCCCGCATTTGGAATTCTTTTGTTTACTTTGTTTTTAAAATTTGTAATTAAGAAAAACATTATATTGTTATTGTACATGTTTTATGGCAGTCATTAGGCAGGTGTGTCGAAATAATTCTTGGAAATTATATAAATAATAATAATTCCAACGGCATTTTAATCCGAGTCCCGCACTCGTAACATTACCTATATGGAAAATCTTAGTGATCTATCCTTTTTTTCTCTTGATATTAATTTCTTATACATAACCAAAGCCGAATTGTAATTTATTTAACTTAGTATATATATGTAAATTTAATTATATTTTTTAATTCATTTTGTACATCACTATGTGGTAGAATGTACTGTGCATCTACAATTGTATAACACCTGTATAAACTATATTCACGCACATGAAGATATTGATTGATTGATTGAGTATTTTCCAATCTATCCATCCTCCTTACGCTCAGGTTTTGTAACGCTTTCTTGAATTAAATGCCCAAAGTCCTTAAAAAAGGTTTCCATCCCAAAAACCCAAGACTTTGAACTTTAAAAATTGCTGAAACGTAGTCCGACACAGCGCTGATTTGCAGTGCCCACCTCCTAAATCACATATCACATATAGCATGCGACCCGTTCTAATTAAATTATTTATTATTAATTATAAATTAATTAAGTATAAAAAAAACCTTTTTTAATCTACGCGAACAAAACTGCAAGCAACGCCTGGTACTTTAATACAGACGTAGTCACTTCCGAGGAAAATTGTTCAAAGATAAACGGACAGACGGGAGGTTATGACAAAAACACGGGGCTTCTATTTTTGCCAAAAATGAATGCGGAATACTAAAAAATGGGGAGGGGAAAAAATTATAAATAAGTATTGGCCTCCAACCAAATGCTCATCTAAATTGTCTGCCTTACTTAAAAACAATCAAACAAGCAAGGATATAAGTAACATAAACCCAGTTTAGCTGAGCACTACGTAATAGGCTTAGCCTAAATATTACGCGCTGATTACGCGTAATTATAATATATTACCACCATAAAATGTGCTAAATTAGAAAATGTGTTGTCTCTGGCCGTGTTCTACTTACGTAACAATAGACATTGTGCGTTTGGAATAAGACATATTTTTATACGTACATATATCGCACCGTTGGTAGAAGAAAGATCACTTGCATCTTACTAATTACGTCATTTTTTATTTCACTATTCGATAAAGGACATTATGATACATATGCTCAACAAGTTTGAAAAAAATATCCCAATAAATGACGGAGATATCGCAAATTTAGCGAAATGCTAAGATTTTTAAATATTCACTGCATAAATTACGTAAGGTTTGTTTTACTCCATTGAAATCTTACATGAGCTTTGCATTTGTTAGAGGATGCAATTTTATTTTTGGGACATGTGTGGAGGGTCAATAGAAGCTTAACCTCATGTTTGTAGGGTCGCCACCCTTGTCCCCCGGCCGCCATCTTGGAAAAAGTGGTGAAAACACTTTTTTCACGATATCTCGGAAACTATGCGTCTTACAAAAATTTTGTAAAGTCATAATTTGTAGCAAATTGTTTTGCCTACAAATATGTTTATACAACTTTTGGCCCTAAATTAAAAATAAAAGAAGTTATAAGCAAAAAAAGTGAGAATTTTTTATTCATTCGTAACTCTTTTCTTTGCCATAGAACTTACCAAATTTAACTTATCGAATGTTAAGCAGGTAGAAAAGGTCAATTTGGATTGAGATCAATGATCACGCTCAAGGATGACAATCTAGATTGAGTGTGTAATGGCTGCCATAGAGTATAATTCGCCCAGAACAATGTACTGTTCCTGAAGGATAAAAAGAAAACGTGATTTATTTTATTTTATTGCAGGAGTTCAGCAGACAGGCAGACGGCTTTGATGGAAGCGGTTACCATTGCCTAAAGACATTTGCAACACCAAAGGCGCTACAAATGCGCTGCAGCTCTCTTAAGGGAGACTGGAACCTGGTCACTAATGCTGGAACACAACACAAGTTTGTTATGGTGACATACTTTAGACCAGGGGTGGTAAACATTCAGCCAGTGAAATACCTTCCTACCTGGCTGTGGGTTATATTGTTGCCTGTTACGACATGCCACCCGGCCGCAGGAAATTGTATTCTTTCACCGTTCTTGCACGGATAATTGTCATTAATTGTCAAAATCTACATTAACGCGAGTAAAGCCTCGAGCAAAAGCTAGTAGCATATAAATAGAAATCTCTGGTGAATATCCATCAAAAACTTCGTGAAACTTCTGTGTATCGCAAGTATGAAGTATTACCTTAATCAGATAAAAAAAGTTTTAATAAAAAGGTTGAGTAACTCACACTTGTTGATCTCTGGGACTTAAGGGTAATGTAATAAATCTGTAGAAGTTTTATGTTTGTATGTATTTTATAAATTGACATGATGAAATTGTATTTAATTTGTATGAAAATGTTATTTGCCTCCGGAGGATTCACTTCATTTTATATCGCAAACTATCCCATCTCCCGGGATGAAAAATATTTATACCCATTTTAGGTATTAAAGATACATATGTACGGATAAAATATGTACATTAATGAAAAAAAATAAAAAAACGCCCGACAGAGATGATATCTTAAACTAATCTAAGTTGAACTATTTAATATTGAAATTGTTTAACTTTAAATAATATTATTTTATTAACAATAATATTCGATTCTTTTTTTTGAAGTTCAAAAAATATATTTTAAATCATAAGAGGTAAACCTATAAATATAAAACTAAATATGAACTACAAACTATACTATGAACTATATAAAAACTAAAACTAAATAAAAAAGGGGGGGGGGAAGTGCCTAAACATTAATTAATGGTCCCAAACCACTGTCATGTACCTGGAACGTTCCCAAAAGGCTGGCGGCGTTATCACGCTGTATGGCAATACCTAGTCTTTGCGCAAAATAGATGCCAGCCTTCTGGTCGCGTGTGACGTCTACCAGACGTTTGGCGACGTCTCGGTAGACCTTTAGGGCACTTATTATTATTATTATAGGGTTATTACTTAAATTTTATGTATATTATAAGGTAATGTAAATAAATATTATTTATCAGTAAAATCTTTTATTGATTATAATATATATTTTATTCTTAGCTACAATTCCTGAATATGTACATTAGAAGCAATACGGCTAGCGCTGTGGGTTAAAGGGAGAGAGGAGGAGCCTGCCTACCGCTGCCGTATGCGTGAGAGAATGGGATGCCAGACAAACTAGCGCCGTAACGCGTTACGTAACGAAGCGTTATAACCTCCTATAAAAAGTTATCACTTCAAAAGTAAGTTAAGTTAACTTAAGTTCATAGTTATTTATTAGTTATAACATTTTATGATAATAAATTCCACTCAAGCAGAGTCCCGGGTTAAGTTAGTATAGAAGATAACCAGTGAGCAGTATAAGAAGTAAGATTACTTTTACATTTCTCTGAGTTTGTATTTTCTTATAAACTTATTCGAGGATTTTCCGAGCACATTATTATCATCGAAAATTTTCAAGTTTATTACAATTTATTTTTGGATTTCTGTAGCCATTTTCATCTTTGAAAGTTATCCTCCGTGACTTGTAACGTGATGAGGAGGGATGGAAGTGATGTGACCAAAAATGGTAAACTGGATCGATCTGGCATATTTTTAATTTGCATGTGTCTTATTACCCCTTTAATTTTTGTGATCTATTGTTCGCGCTAAGCTCTTTGTTCACGCCACCGTAAGACGATATAAAACCTTCTTTCCTTTGTTGGTATTTCGTGCGAATTTTTGGAACCAATTAAGCTGAACATTTCACGATTTGAAGAATTAGTGGGCGGCATGTTGCTAGAAGGCTATGTCTAATTTATAAATGGATGCGCGTCAGCAGCCAGGAAATACGCCTGTATTCTGACTGCGAACGAGGCGTTACCTAGTGTACTTTCAGGACAAGTATCTTATAACAATGAACTCTCCGCGATTTATGAAAAGTGTCTCCCTCTAATTTTTAATATATTAATAAAAAATCTAAAGCCAACCGAATTTATGATACTTACTAATACTTTAAACACTCTCCAAAATAAACACATTTAGAATATTTTTGTCGTAAACAAAAAACAACATTATCGCTTAAAGCAATCTCTTCGAAGTAATTTAATATAAAATAAATTCAAAGCTAATCTTACTTATTATTGTACTTTAAATAAATATTCCAGTTACTTATGTTACATGAATATTTTAAATGTAATGTATACATATAATAAAATTGAAGTGGTCGAATTTCTGTACAATTAAAAAAAATGCTAAAAACCGAGTCAGGGGCGTGTAAAAAGTGAAATAGAACTAATTTAGATTTTTTTAGAATTTTTTGTTTCTCTGTTTGTCTGTCTGTTTGTACCGGCTAATCTCCGAAATGACTGGACCGATTTACATGAAATTTTGTATGGTGATAACTTATATCCCTGGTCAACATATAGGATACCTTTGATCTCGAAAAATTAAATAGTTCCCGCGGGATAGTGAAAACCCTATAATTACTTAAACAGCTTATAACAGACTGAATGTAACTTCTCTGCAACGTTACATAATAGAAGCGGATATTTTGATAGGGTATGGTGTCGGTGAGAGTTTCATCTTATATATATAATATATAAAGCTGATAAGTTTGTTTCTTTGTTTGTTTGCTTCAATGCGCTAACCTCCGGAACTACTGGTCTTATTCGAACTTTTTTCAGTATTAGATAGCCAATTTATCGAGGAAGGTTATAGGCTATAAACCATCACGCTAAAAGCACTAGGAGCGGAGCAACAATGAAGAACGCGAACGAAGTCGCGGGCAGAAGCTAGTCAAAAATAAATTTGATTACACGCAATCTTTAATCGAAAAAGTTATTAAGTTTACCCACACGTTATTTTGGGCATATTATGCCTACTTTTGACTGTCTGTAGGCGGTTCTACGCTGCTACGCGTTAATCACGCTACGTCGCTAGGGATATGTAGCTACGAATGTTTTATTGACTACGATCAAAGAAAAGATTTTGAATTATAACTTTATGTCGAATGCTTTAATTTTGTTTTCTGTATTGCTTATATCCGCGTCAGCCAACCGTTGCCCACTGCTGGACATAGCTGTTCCTAATTAGGTGCCATATCATCATCTCATCTGTCGTCTTACGCAGTTTGTTCACCAGACTCGCAGTGAAAGGAGAAATAGCGGCTAAAAACTCACCAGCAACACCTTTATAAGTTTTAAAGTTCTTTTTTTTCGATTTTTATAAGTAACGAAATAAATAATGAATTAAAGGATTTGCTTTAGATTTGGAATTGTGTACTTCAAAGTATACCGCATTTTTAAACAAATTAAGTGGGCAACAGACAACTCAGCATAAAGCTATGCCAGCGTTGCCTGCAGTGCTGATTATCAGCACCAATCCCACCTCAACTCTTGGCTATGAGCCATAGTTCAAATGAAATATAGGATACATGGTGCGGCGGCAATGGACTGTAAGTGGGCGGCAAACGTCTTTGGGAAATAAAAGTCTAGGTTACCTGGACTCGACAGCTGCTGTAGGCTTCCTGGCCAGCTAGCTGTGGTCTGATCACCCTTAGTTTTGCAATAACCATCACTTCACACGCGTGCGTTCGTAGCGGAATCGATTTACACTCGTAGATGCCAGTGAGCGTGGCAAGCGGCGTATGCACGCGGGGGTGAGGAAGGATTGAGGGAGGATGACGTTTTACCGCCAGGTGGCGTTACCAATACACGTACACTTAACACGTTCGCCGCTAAACTAGGTCTTGAAAGCCTTCTTCTTATTCTTCAGTCAATCTCAGTCCACTGCTGGACGTAGGCCTCCCCAAGTATGCGCCACATATCCCGGTCTCCTGCCTTCCTCATTTTCCCGTTGATCGACTTTGAATTTGTGAATCAGTACCGCTGTCAGTGTCCACATCGCGGCACCGTATGTCATGATGAGTAGGACGCACGGCTCGAAGACTTTCGTCTTCGAGCATTGCGGAACCCTAGTGAGTAAGATTCTGTCCGTGTGGTTGCTGAATTCGTGCCGTTTCAATCGGTGCGGACCATGTCATTTTGATAATATTTGACGTATGAAAGAGCCAATCATATATTTCACCTTTACTTTAGTAACTTATCATAATCGTGTTACAAGTTACGTAGGACTCGAATCAAAATGCCGTTGGAATTACTATAGAATTTATTACAACTATACAAACACGTATAACATAAGTACAAATATAACTAGATACTACTAGTACAAACTTCACGATTCAATAATACGCGCAAAATCCGTCACTATATCGCTCATCAAATCTACGTCTTGCTCGTATCGTAATCCTCGCTTGACTGCCCCACCCCTCCGTTCGGGCATAGTTTTATAATAACAATATAATACAAAAATTGCCCGCGTCTACTTGGGTTTCCGAGAATTCGTAATCAGCACACCTGATTAATTATTCCTACCAACGGCCCACAAAGTTGAAAACAATAACAGTAGTGTCTAATTGTAAATTTTAAACACGAAGTAAACAAAAGAACTCCGAATTCGGGAAAGGTAATAAGCCAGGTGCGCATTTCTTTGTCCGTATGGTTTGTAACATTAGGTTATTAAAAAGTGGCTTAGCAGCTAACGTGTTAATACATAAAGTAATTTTTCTATTTCCATTTATGTCACTTTTTGATATCATACATACATACATAACTTCACGCCAGGTCCCTTGCGGGGTAGGCACGAACAACAGAGCGCCATACAGGCTTATTCTTACACACCTCACTTGCTTCTTTGACATTCATAGCTCTTGTCATGCACGCTCGTCTATTCTTAAGGCTCCTGACATCACCTTCTGCTAATACACGATCAATTTGATCATGGAAGGTGTGTCGTGGCCTTCCGCGACTTCTGCATCCATCCACTTTTGCATTGTATATCTGTTTAGTCATTCTTTCCACATGCCCGAACCACCGGAGCATTCCTTTCCTTACTTTTACCCCGACATTTGATTTTTGATATCGTCGTGTATTTAATATATGGATGTGAAGCATGTATGCATGTCGTCTTTATGTCTAAGCCCACCTGGCAAGATGCTGCGCGCCCCAGCGGGAGGCTGTGTCCCTGATGCGATTACAAAGACCCATAGCCTGCGGCACCAGTTCATAAGCGTTTATCTTGTACCCATATATATATGAATTTGAATTTAATTTTATTTAGCACATCTTCCAATGACTGAGTTAGAGGCTGGCAATGCTGCTTTAAACGCTGAAGGGCTCAAACGGCGCAAAGTGGAACCTTAGGAAGTGGTTACATATTTGTGCCGTTTGGAGTTGAAACATTAGGTCCGTGGGGTCAATCGGCAAAGAGTTTCTTCAACAAATAAGCATCGCCATACCGCGCGGCAATGCAGCCAGCCTTCTGGGCACGCTCCCATCTGGCAGCGATTTGTTGCACAGTCTATAATCCCTTGTATTTTATGACTTAGTTTATATTAGATTACGTTATGTATATTTTATCCCAGTTATGACACATATTATTTTATTGAAAAAATACAATTACACACTAAAAATAAACTAGATTTTTGTACGGTATCGATTGCTTCCATTATTCGGAAACTTGCTTAGCGATTAAATAGATATACGTGGATTTTGGTTGTTGGAGAAGATGTCTACACGGATGCGTATTCAAAAATACTTTATTTGGTGTTGCCACTCTTATAAATACAATTTAACAGTGTTAACAGTCTAAGGAATACAAATTGCGCAACCTTTTATTATTGCCACTTAGTGACGCCATCTAGCGATATTAGGTAGTTTATAGATAACTTCACTGCTTACGTCACTGCGGAAGCCCACTCGCCAGAGACGGTGCCTGGACTTTTGAATTTTGATTCCTTACACACGCTTACGTGTTCGTCGCTGCTGTACTCGTTGAGCGAGTAGAGGTGTACGTAATTAAATAATTTGTATTTGAAACTTTAATTTTTCATATAAGTATTATACAGACAAACTTAAAATTAAAATAAACAAATACATCCTATTCTAAAAATATATATACAACTTAATTAAAAAAAAATACAAACTTCAAATAGTAAATAGGTCCCAAATCACCGTCTGTTGGGTACGTTCCCAAAAGGCTGGCCGCATTACCATGTTGTATGGCAATGCTTATGCGTTGCCCAAAATACAGGCCAGCGTTTTGGTTTCGTGAGACATCTATCAGCCGTTTTGATAGGTCTCGATAAAGGCGATGGGCTTCTGGACCCCATGGCCATTAAATAATAATATTCAAAAACTAATCGAATACCTACTATCTGGTGATATAAATCAACCCTTAACATCGGTATCAATCAAACACAAAAAAAGTAATGTGTTGCATCAAGTGGAAGGACTGGGGGGAATAGGTTATAAGCCGGCCGGCTTTCCCTTGCGTCTGAACTCATGGTGATCTGACAACATACTGTGATAAGGTGAGTGGGCATATTTTTAATACGCTTTTATTAGCTTCATACGTATGAATGTTAGTATGTAACGGAATCTTTCAAGTTAAATTTTATCGACTTCCCGGTTTCCGATTGAGCTGAAATTTTGCACGTATGTGTATATCGCGTGATAATGCAATAATTTGGTACTATAGAGCTGATCTGATGATGGAGTCGGAAGGTGGCCATAGGAACTCCTGTACTAAACAAAATAGACCTGTCGTGTTTGGGTTCGTTTTACTTGTCTTAGCTAGCACTCTAATGATACATGAAATACAGAATCTCAAAAGCTTGTATTTAAAAATCTTTTTAAAAAAGCTTATTTTTACATAACGTTCCATTTTAATATAAGAGTGTATTTAATTCTTTTTTCAAAGTTTCCACGGAGAAGGGAAATAAATCACTAATTGATCACAAAAAAATGAAAATAAATGATAGTTTAAAAAAAAAACTAAGAAATACGCTTTTATATAAAATCTTTTTTTTTCAATTTTTTAGTTGGATTTTCTATAAAAGCGCATTTTTCAGAACTATTATTATTTATTTAGCCGATCCAATGGTTGTCGTATGAGTTATTGTCTCAATTGCCCAGCATCGCATACTTTTGGTTTATATCACCGTACTTTAATTTTGGGCTCGAACGTTGGTTCTTTATAGCCCGCATACTACGTGTTAGGGCTACACGCCTTAGCACCACTGAAATATTGGTTTTATGCCATCTCAACACCTTGTCGTAGACAGGTGTCTTCCCCGCTACTCGCTTACGTCTTAAGCCCGTCTCGTAAAGTCGTGAGGTGTACTCGAGCGATAACGTAATTCAATATCTCGGTCATCTGACTGCTTATTTTCAACTTATTGTACCTTTTATTGTCTGGTAGCGACTTGAAATTATACTATTGGATTGAAATCAGACCATTTGCAATATTGGAAAAGGATTTTTGATGGTCTTTTATACTTTGAGTAATAAACATTTAAATGTTACAAGTATTACATAGGTTTAAGTGTCAGGAAATGTATCCAGGTTTCTGGGTACCTTACCCATAGAAGACGGTGACTTTTTTATTCTTACTTTTTACAGTACGTATTCTTAGTATGTTAATTGGTTCGTAATTTTAAATTAATTAGTTAGTGTTATTGTTGTTAGTTTAATAAAGTAAGTAAGAATCCCAGATTGGGTATAGGCCTCCTCCAAAGACTTTCATCTGTCTCTATCCTGGGCTTTTTCATGCCAGTTGGGGCCGGCTATTTCTTATCTCCTCTTCCCAATGCAACAATGGTCTCCCCCTGCCTCTCTTGCCTTGTGGTCCTGTCCACAGAGTTGTTTGTACGGTCCATCTCTGGTCTGTAGGTCTTACTATGTGACCTGCCCATTTCCATTTTAACTTCTGTGCATAGCTCAAGGCATTAGTTGCTTTTGTTATGGCTCTTATTATATATAGTATAGATCATATACTATGAATATATCTACAGTATGTAAAATACAGGATACTATTAAAATAAGTATTTAAGATATCAGATACAAGATACTTTTGAAAATGGTATTTGAAATACTAGACAAAATACGTATCTTCAAAATACTTTTTAAAGATAAAATACTTTTTGAAAGAAATCCCAATTTTATTGAACTTAAGTTTATTAAATAGATATCGCGCAAATGTGACAGAATATTATAATTTGAGAGTTGAGACCAGTTCTTCAAATATTTTATCACTCATTTTTCTTCGATGACTTCTCAATATCCATACCTCCAAAAAAGCAAGTACCTACTTTAGCAAAGTATTTACAAAATACTTGACGAATGATATCAAAATACAAGATACAAAATATATTTTTGAAAGGTATATAAGATGAAAATACGTATTTTGTATCTTGTATCTTTCAGATACTTGTATCTTAGGTAAGTCACATCGCTGTTCATTATTTATTTTTTATGTTTGCGTATAGGCAAACTGGCAGACGGGTCCACTTGATGGCAAGTGGCTACCGTCGCCCATGGACATCTGCAACACTAAGGGAGCCGATGCGTTGCCTACCTCGTTGAGACTTTAAAAATCTGTTTACGCCCTTTTTGAAGAGCCCCATATTGTAGCGCTCTGGCAAAACCGCAGGAGGGAGCTCATTCCACAGCTTGCTCACATATGGCATAAAAGAGCGAGCGCCACGTACAGTGGATAACTTCCAGGTGTCAAGGAAGTGTGGATGAACTCCCAGTCGCCGGCGAGCAGTGCGGTGGTAAAATGGCGATGTAGGTACCAAACCAAACAGCTCCTCAGAACAGTCCCCATTATACAGACGGTAGAACGCGCTGAGAGCGCCTACGTCTCTTCTTATCCTATTTATAGTGCCGAGCTATTTTTAGACAATTAAATTTCCTCAAAAATATGCCTATCGCAAATGTAATTTGAATAAAATAAGAGATAAAATGCAATAAAGTTACAGGACATACATGACAGGACAATCGCAGGCTATGTCGCGGACGGCGGGTGACAATAATTATGCCATTATTTTTGTACCAATATTTCACCTAATACCAGGTGGCAAACTTGCTGGTAAAAATAAATAATGAGGTATTTTATTTTTCATTATTCCGACGTTTCAGCCACTTTTCAATAGCTGTGATTACGGAAGATAACCTTACTTCCATTTTGATATTATATAAAATTAATAGAGCTAGGCATTAAGGCATTTAAGGCATGGCATTAAGGCGATTACTGCGCTTATATTTTTTCTTTATTTTGGAGTGTAAACCTCGGAATCGTTCACATCTCTGCCTATAATGGTTCCTGAGAGTCAGCTGCTAGTAACAAACAGCTACCGCAGTGAGAAAGTAACAGTTCTTCTTGACACCGATTTACGATAACTTCTTATTGTATTTTATTTGCACAAAGGGATAAATAAAAACCCGAAAACACCCAAAGAAAGGAATAAAACCCAATTGAATAGTTCTATCTATGAATAAAATATTTCTTTGAACCTATCTTCCGATATTTTATTTATTTTCACTTACCCAAAATTGCTTTATACAACTGGCTGTTACATGCGTCTTCACCTGTTTTATTTGGACTCTGGAGTCATTTCGATACAAATGGGAGCCTCATGAAATCGTCAGGTCCAACTGTCTATATATATAGATATTAAAGTCTTTTTTTAGATACTTTAAACCGTTTTCATTGCATAAGTTCAGCAGACAGGCAGACGGCCCACCTGTGTCGCTCAAGCGCTGTTGCTCTCTTAAGGGAGTTTGGAGTCTGAAACCATGGACACTAACGCCGGAACACAGCTCAAGGTTGTTATGGCGACATGCTCTAGAGTCTAGACTAAGGGTGGTACCCATCCAGACGGGCAAATGCCCTATCACCTGGATATGGATTGTTTAGTCGCCTCTTACGACAGCCCGCCCGACCGTAGGAAATTGTATTCTTTCTCCGTTGCAAGGAACAATGCTAAAAAAGGAGATCGAAAAGTTCTAAAAACCGAAAAGTATTTTTCAGGTGAACTAAAAGCGACTCACCCTTGACCGCTACGCGCACAAGGCCATGCTCCTGCGAGCGGGGCGCGGTCGGGTGTAACAATACACAAAGGGAAGCGCACGAGTCGCACGTAATGGCCACCACATATGCCAAGCTTGATATAAGCATTTTTAGTGTTTTGTAACAAATACACGTTCCATGTTACATTAATATTGTTACCTACTTTAACACGCATTCAATAATATATAATATATAAGTATAAAGTGAGTGGTTATTTAATTAAACACCTCTACCACTACAGACGTTCTAGTTCAGCGCTCTTCTCTAAAAGCGCTCATGTATCTACAGAACCCTAACAAATGTGAGGAAAATATGTCGTGTTTGAACGAGAGAATTGGCATGCGACTTTATGAGCACACCACATTTTTAGATGTTAATAAACATCGGTTCATGATTTGACAGGAAACTCGTATAATGCTGTTTATTTGTTGTTTACTTTTATACCTTTTGTAGGTCTTCGTAGGCAGTTTTACGTAAATTAAATCCTTAGGAATTCTTCGTGTCTGCTGTGGCTATGGAGCTTGGATTTTTTCTCTTTTTTAACTACTCTACGGACTCGAGTTCCGTACCCTTTTTTAAAGCTTAATTTCTAGATTTATTTTTTTAAACTTAACACGCTTATTATTTTAGTTCTTGTGTGTGACATTAATTAATTTGTGTTGAGGTGTATGTATCTTACGAGTGACTTATTGTACTAATTTTAATACTAAACTTATACTAATGTAGAGTGTACAAACCGCTTCCCTTTTATTAGTAGTTTTCAATATTAATTAGCATTAAATAGATAAATAAATTTCATTCGTATTTGCTAAATTAGCGATAGTTTTCGTTCAGGTTAGAATAGTATTATTTTTTTTGTCGCGAGAGCCAGTGAGGGTAGATATTGCTTCGAGAGTCACTCGCTGCGCTCGTCGTATACGGACATAGTTCGAAGTCGCTCGTTGTTAAATTCACCTCACAGACTCGTTTTGGATTTTGTATAAAATATTCGCAATTGTCGCCAACCAGTGCATCAGTGCTGCATCGTTGTCGCGAGTGAAAATTGATGTTACTCGTTTAGAAACAAAATTGTTTTCACGAAGAAAGCAGTCGGCGCCGAACATTGGACTCGAACTCAATCTTTGCAAGGTGAGTTGACCTACTCGTTGTACTTTGTTCTCACTGGCCAACTTACCGTTCTTCGTATAATTCGCAAATACAGTCCGCTTATAACATTAGTTACAATCTCAGCATTGGGGATTGTACATAGAGTGTATCTGTTACATGCTGGTGTTGTGAGGAAGTGTATGTGCAGGGTGGGCCTTATGTCTATACTTATATATTATCGTATCTACTGACATGTGTGTTGTTTTTCCATTCTGTGTCTGGGTTATTAATTTTTAGGCTTTTTGCGTGTCTTGGTTTGGTTGTGAAATGTGCGTGTAATGGCAACCCCATTACACGCAAATTAGTGTGATGCTTTGGTGAGGCAGTAATCTCTCAAAAGGAAGCCGCTGAACGAGAAAGGGAGAGAGGTGCGCATGCGACTCGCGGGTACGCATAAAATCTGCTCTTTAATTTTTGAAATCAGTCCAGTAGTTTTTGAGTTTATTCATTGCAAACATCCAGAGATATAAATATCTTCTCGTTATAATATTTGTACCGTACACGGCGGGATCGGTAACCCGACGGTCCAAACCCACAAGGTAATTTTTGGTTACTTATATACTAGGTACTTACCTGGTACTCCAGTCGACGGTGGCGGGAACAGGAACAAGGGTAAACACTATTTAGTCGGTATATTAAGGGAAGGGCGCCCCTTGAGAGGAAATATATAAAATATCCTACCAAACTACTACAAGGGAAACACTACGGGGGTTAGATAAATGTCTGTCCAAATACACCCGCGCCTCTTCCTATTTTGTTACGATCACTTGTTCACTGTCTAGATTTACTAATAGAATGTTCCACTAACTGGTATTAATCAAAAAGGTCTCAATAAATAATTTAATACTCAATATATAGCGCGAGAGCAGTCTCCGTGCGTCTACGAGTCGATTGCCAGTGTACCCGCTTTTCGACGCGATAAAAAAAAGTGCACACGAATGTATCGCGTAACAATCGAAAGCCGGCGCTCGATATCTGTATTCCGAACAGTCCCCCGCCCCAGCCAGGAGAAACCTGGCTGAGTCCAAAGCCAGAGAATCAGACAGAATAAACTATTCAATTGGGAGCCTTGACAACCCAGATACAGCTCTCTTCAATACACTGTCTCCAACTAAGACCTCAGCCACTCGTGGAGTACCATCGGAACCGAAGAATAGCTGCACAATACGACCTCGTCTCCACGACAAAGGTGGCATATACACTTCTTTTACAAGAACAAGGTCCCCTATTCTAGGCGGATCTGTTTTATCAGACCATCGAACGCGCTGCTGAAGCAGATGAAGGTACTCCAAATTAAACCTCTTCCAAAAATTCTGTGAGAGTTGTTGCAACAATTCAAAACGGGACAGCCGATTAGTTGCCACGTCAACTAATGGATACTCAGGAAGAGCTGTCAGTGGACCACCTACCAAAAAATGACCAGGAGTTAAAACTTCCAGATCATTTGGGTCCGACGAGACAGGACAAAGTGGCCGGGAATTTAGAACTGCCTCAATTTTACAGAAAATAGTAGCTAACTCTTCAAATGTAAGAACTGTTTCGCCAATTACTCTATAAAGATGAGTTTTGGCTACCTTGACAACAGCCTCAAAAATACCACCCCAGGAAGGACAAGCGGGGGGACTGAATGGCCAAGTGATTCCACGACGAGACAAATTTGCGCCAATATAAGTTTGGTTATCTTCCAAAAATTTGTAAACTTCTGTTAAGTATCTAGCGCTACCCTTATAATTTGTTCCGCAGTCGGACCGAATCAAGCTCGGTAATCCACGACGACTGACAAAACGAGACAAACAAGCAATGAAAGCTTCAGTGCTAAGAGCAGAGACAACTTCTAAATGTACGGCCTTAGTGGCAAGGCAAACAAAAACGCACAAGTAGGCCTTAACTACTCTAGCATTACGTACCGAAGAAACCTTTACCGAGAATGGACCTCCAAAATCCGTGGTTACTCCAGAAAAGGGTCTAGAAACTGTAACCCGATCTGGAGGAAGGTCTCCCATTTGAGGTTGAGTTATAGTCGCCTTTAACCTATAACAAGCAATACAACAAAATATCACGTTTCTAATTGCACGTCTAGCCGACAAAATCCAGAATTCCCTATGAAGGATGGCTAGAAGTGAGTTCAATCCAGCGTGAGCATTCTTCAAATGACGGTCAGATATGATAAGTCTTGCAAGAGGACTCTCTTTTGGGAGTAAGAGAGGATGTCGTGTCTCGTAGGGCAACTTGGCATTGCGTAGCCTGCCTCCTACACGCAAAAGACCCTTATCGTCGATAAACGGGTTGAGGCGAGCAACAGCACCTTTCAACTTAGTGCGGCCTCCTTTTAAAGTCGAGAAGACTGGTTCAAAGTGCTCAGCCTGAACAAAACGAATCCAAAACATAAGAGCTTCCTGTCTCTTTAAAGGCGACAAGACGGAAGACAAATCTCTATTAAGAGAGTTTCGTGTATTGTGAATAAATCTCTTCATCCATCCCGTTACACCTAACAATTTGTCAAGAGAACTAAATCTATTGAGCATAGACTCGAGATCATGCGGCACATCCTTTGTAACAACGAGAGATCTTAAACCTGGTAAAGGCTCAATGGACTCAACTTTAGAGTGAGGCCAGTTATCTTCAAGCTCAGAAAGCCAGGCTGGTCCCCACCACAAAGGATGGTCTATTAAGTTCGGAGCAGCACAGCCACGTGAAACGCAGTCTGCAGGGTTCATTTCACCCGGAACGTGTCTCCAAATTAAAGTAGTTGCCGAATTCTGTATCTGAGACACCCTGTTAGCAACAAAAACTTCTAGTGCATGAACAGAAGCTCGCAACCAAGCAAGAACTATCTGACTGTCAGTCCACGCAAATACATTTTTAATATCCAAAGCAAGACCCAATGTTGACATTAAATGATTCAGAAGTCGAGTTAGGAGAGCAGCTCCTGACAATTCTAATTTGGGTATAGTAAGTCGTGATCGAACAGGAGCAACTTTACTCTTTGCAAGAACAAGTTTACATTGCACAACCCCTGTATTGTCTACAGTACGAAGATACACGGCAGCTGCATATCCATTTTCAGAGGCATCACAAAAGCCATGCAGCGTGGCTTTATATCTACCACGAGGTAAAAAAGCTCTATCAAATTTAATCATTTGGATGTCAGGGAGAGACGAAACATAATTAGTCCAAATTGACAGTAAATTTCCAATAAGAGGAGCATCCCAAGTTAGTCCTTCTAACCAAAGCTTCTGAACGAAGCATTTTGCCCAAAACACGACAGGACTCAACCAACCATTTGGATCAAATATCCGTGCTACAGTGGACAACACCAGTCGCTTTGTCCATATTTTGAAAATATCTAAATCTTGTACACGAAATGTAAAGACGTCCGGTATTGGCTGATACTGCACACCTAATACAGCAACAGCATCAGGATTGTTAACATTCTGAAATATATGTGGATCCTGCTGATACTCTTCCGGCAAGCCATCAAGTAAAGCTTGAGAGTTGGATATCCACTTTCTGAGCTCATAACCACCAGCCTTCAAAAGACCTATGAGCTCATCACGCAGTACTAATGCCTCTTCTTCACTAGCGGCACCTGTACAAATATCATCTACATATGTATCGGTAGATACAACAGCCGAAGCTCTAGGAAAACTTAGTCTCTCGCGTTCAGCCAACTCTAATAAAGCTCGAATAGCAATAAAGGGGCTCGACTTCAGCCCGTATGTATTAGTGTTAAGCTCGAAAACCGTTATGGGCTGAGATTCACCTTCGCGCCACAGGATGAGCTGGTATCTACGATCGTCGGGATGAATTAATGTCTGACGAAACATCATTTTAATATCTGCTACAAAAACGACTTGATGTCGGCGAAAGTTCGTCAAAATATCGGAAATATCTCGTTGCAACTTGGGACCGGAATGCAAACACTGGTTCAAAGATACTCCATTAGAAGTAGGAGCTGAGCCATCAAAAACTACTCTAATTTTGCCTCCTTTAAATACCGCATGATGAGGAACGAAGTAGTGCTCATGAACACGCCAATCTAATTTTGAGATAGTCATATGTCCCAAGTCCAAATATTCACGCATAAAATCAATATATTTCTGCCGAAAGACTGAGTCTCGCTTCATACGTCTCTGCATCGAAGCTAACCGCTTTTCAGCTAGCATCCGTGAGTAACCAAGTCGAGGCCGAGATGGCAAGAAAGGCAACCTCGTCATAAACCGACCTGAACGAAGACGACCTGTATTATTCTGAAAGAATAGTTCACATTCCAGATTTTCAGGGTTGTCACGAGTAGCAGTTGGGGGCTCTTCTACTTCCCAGAATCGCTGAACCGCTTCAGCGAGAGAGAGACCAACATACGAATCATGTGGCTCGATAGATTGAGACCCAGGAGAAAACACAGGTCCCATAATGACGTTACCAAGATCACTCGAGACCGTGATAAGACCACCGTGTTGCAGTAACCTCGTGTTACCAAACTGGAACAATCCTAACACGTCTGCACCTAACAATAAGTCCACAGGACCTGGAATGTGAAAGTCCGGATCTGACAATGATAAACCGGATGTCAAATTTCTCACTTCCGCAGGTAAGGCTACTAGTGGATGTCGGCCCATAATATTATTTAGAACAACAGCTGAGGTGACAACAGACGGCCGAGAAGATCGTAAAGGAGAAAAGGATAGTGAAACCTGTCCTACTAAACCAGAAACCCTTACTCCACCTACACCTCGAATGAAGTCTGCGCCACGATCCAAGCGCAGTTGTAAACGCTCCACCAAACGTGATGATGCAATACATCCCTGAGATCCTGTATCCAAAATTGCGCGTGCCGTCACATATTCACCCCGAGGAGAAACGACGCGAACTTGGGCAGTAGGTAATAAAACAGTCAATAGAGAGGGAGCTGACACAGGTGGAGGTTGCGATACTAGTCAAAATGACGAACGAGAATTCTGATTTTGGTACGAGGTTGAAGGACAAGAATAACCTCGCATGAGCATAGGATTCCACTGCGAATAAGTTGGCTGCGGTAGAAATGCAGTCATATAACGCCTATCCAAACGAGGCCACTCGACATATTGATGTGACATATCCGAAGCAACTCGACGCGCTTGATCAACAGCAGCGCTAGCCATACGAGGTGCTTGACGGAAACCCCCGCCCGTAGCGGGATTGGTGCGATAGGAGTTATTAGAATGACCTTGAATACCAAAATTATTGACTGAACTATTTCTTGGTGGGACTGCCTGTACACCACCAGCCCATTGGTCTTCCAAAATCACCTGGTTCTCTTCGACAACGTCCATAGATACCGGAGCAGCCGGCTTTGGAGATCCACCATCACGGTTGCCACAAAGAAGATGATGGTGATTGCCCTGACATTGATGACAGGGTCGAGTACTTTGACATTGAGACACAAAATGATTACCAAGGCAACCAAAGCACCAGTTGCGCTGCCGAACTATGTTACGTCTAGCCTGCCAACGTAATTTTCTAAATGCAGGACAAGAATCTACAACATGTTTATTATTCTTACAATATACACACCGAGAACCCTGGTGAGGTGTGGAAACCGTATTAAAAGTACGAATATCACGTCTCTCAGGTGCGCGGCGATCCATGCGCACTTGTTGCAACTTAGGCCTACTATTAGTAATCTCGCCAAATCCAGGAGGGAGAATATTCTCTAAGCGACGACACTCATCTTCCATGAAGGTAACCAAATCATCAAACTGTGGTAGATGAGTGGCAGAGTCTCCACCATACTCCTGTTCAAATCTGTTTCGTACCTCAAGTGGAAGTTTATTTAACACAATATGTACCAACATAAATGACCAACTCGGAACAGGTAAATCTAAACCCTTTAATCCATTAACGGCAACTAACAACGGGTTAAGAAGTCGGGTACGCAACGTCTGAGTTGCACGTAAAGTAGGCAAATTTAAAATGGCCGACATGTGGGTATCCGCTAAACGTCGAACATTTTGATAACGCCGCATAAGCAAAACCCGGGCAATATCATAGTTTGTATCAATAAGTTCTAAATGTTGAACGAGTCCTTTGGCCTCTCCTCTAAGAGATGCCAACAAATAGGCCAATTTCTGAACGTGAGTTAAGTCGTTGCGAGAATGTACAAGGCTCTCAAATAAATTGTTAAATGCAACCCACTGACCTAAGTCCCCGTCAAAATGGGGTAAATCCAACTTAGGCAGTCGACCTACCAGTGCAGAGGAACATTCACTGTCATTCTTGTACATATTTTCATTCTTCGATTTTTTCAATATAGTACCCACTGCTTGGCGGATTTGATCCGCTAAATCATCGGCTTGATTTACATCCGCATTTATTTTGTCTAAAAACTCCGACTCTGGACTCAGTTCCAATAGCGCGCGGTACGCGTCGTATAAATCGGACATCTGATCGTCTAAGACCTCATGACGTGATATCAACGCCTTCTCTCGATCCCTACGCGATACATTCAAAACGGCAGATCCGAGCCACCGTAACACACCGGCTATCCGGGCAGAATATTTACCGGCCATACTAATTGCTAATTAAAGAATTTACTCAAATTAAATCCGATAAAAAAAACAATAAAAAAATCACGAAATTAAGTTAACAAAAATTACCGAAAGTTACTAAAAATACCGATTTTTTATACTAAAACCACGCTCTGCTACCAAATTTTGTACCGTACACGGCGGGATCGGTAACCCGACGGTCCAAACCCACAAGGTAATTTTTGGTTACTTATATACTAGGTACTTACCTGGTACTCCAGTCGACGGTGGCGGGAACAGGAACAAGGGTAAACACTATTTAGTCGGTATATTAAGGGAAGGGCGCCCCTTGAGAGGAAATATATAAAATATCCTACCAAACTACTACAAGGGAAACACTACGGGGGTTAGATAAATGTCTGTCCAAATACACCCGCGCCTCTTCCTATTTTGTTACGATCACTTGTTCACTGTCTAGATTTACTAATAGAATGTTCCACTAACTGGTATTAATCAAAAAGGTCTCAATAAATAATTTAATACTCAATATATAGCGCGAGAGCAGTCTCCGTGCGTCTACGAGTCGATTGCCAGTGTACCCGCTTTTCGACGCGATAAAAAAAAGTGCACACGAATGTATCGCGTAACAATCGAAAGCCGGCGCTCGATATCTGTATTCCGAACAATATTCTTATAGATAAATAACAAATAAAAGAAAACACAACTCATGCTAGGGGAGTTATACAAAGACATTGAAACTATAATATATTATGAAGCAGATCACTGCCAACGGGGAGCGTGCCCAAAAGGCTGGCTGCATTACCACGCTGTATGGCAATACTTATTTCTTGTGCAAAATATGAGCCAGCCTTCTGATCACGGGTAGTGTCAAAGAGTTTCTTACATATGTCTTTAAACAAACTCTTTGCCGACGGACCCCACGGGCCTAATGTTTCAACCCCAAACGGCACAAATATGTAAACCCTTCCTAAGGCTCCATATTTGCGCCGTTTGACGTCTTCAGCTGAAGCGGCAGCGTTGCTAGCCTCTGACTCGGTCATTGGAAGATGTGACGGGGCCAGTGTGTCAACACAGGTCGCATCCCACACTAGCGGCCGCCCCATCTTCCAAGGGACGAGTGACATTCCGTCCGGTCTCTTGCCATCGTCACGCATCAGGCCATTGGGTTCTATAATGGCCGGTACGCCGACGCTGACAAGAGCTCGACGGATGATGTCGTTGAGGCTAGCATGGCTAGCATGATGTGGTACGCAACATGGTGCCCCCAGGCGTAAACTTGCGGCTAATCGGAATGTATATTCTTATAGATGTAGTTTTAAATAAATATCTTTTCTTTTCTTTAACGTTTATTCAATGTTTAAGCTATTGCATAGCTTTTATCTCGGTCTTTGAGCGCGGTGACCGAATCAAGAAATTCCGTAACGAAAATAAAACCTAACACCTCCCACTCCGCCTACCATGTAGCTCGGCCGAGTGTTCGCTTAACGTGTATGTGTGCGTCCACACTGAATGCGCAGTGACGGGGGCCTGAGGCGGGCGCGGCGAGCGGAGGCGTGCGGTGGCCACAGTGAGCCGCGAGCTCTCGTAGCAGTTCGAGGTTTGTCAGGTATTACAAATTATGGACGACGAGCTGCTCCGAAATCGGACGAATACGTAAGCAGCTGCTTGTGAGAAAGTATATAGGTGTATAGGTATAATGCCATATTTATAATGCCACACTAACCGCATGTGCACCCCGTAAGTATTAAATAAATATAATAAGCTAGAACTTTCCACGAAGCTTTACTCGTATAAACATACTTCTAACATTCACATAAAAATTAAAAAATTAACGCTTGTTTCACGCTATTTTGAATTTAAATTTAATTAAGACTGAAAATGTACACAGCAAAGTTAAAGTGAAATTGACAAAATTAACATTCAGTTGTCGACTTGTAAATTGTCTCCGACGGCGATGTGCCTGTCTACGAGTGATATTCATAGAGAGCACATTGAATTCTCACTACCTTATTTATTGATTAACATTTGCCCGACAGACAGGTAAAGACAGGTAAAATTTGCCATCAATCAGTAAAAAGAAAATTAGCATCAGAATAAGATTTTTTCACTCTGGCCACAAAACTATTTCCATGAAAATTACCGCGGGATTCCCGGGTCTCAAAGTATCGTAGCATTTAAAAACGATAGTATGCTATCGTTTCCAGGCAATAATAAGGTACAATTTAACCTAATCTGGCGATGTAAGTGGTTCAGATTAAGAGGGAAAATTTAAACAAACATACTCAAACTACATATGTTAGGTTTTTGACGCCCTCTGTGGTTGAGCGGGCTAAGCCTTCGCCGGCCTACCTCACTACACAGGCTCCGGATTCGATTCCTGGCATAGTAAATTTCGGAAACGTATTTTGTCCGTTATTTACTATGGTCTGGGTGTCTGGGATCGGCCCCAGAGTGATCCGTTGTATATCACCCATAACACAAGCGTAACTTGCTTAATTTGGGAATATACAATATGTGTGTTTGTCAGGCGATTATTTATTATTTGTTTATTTATTTATAAATAAAATGTCTTAATATATTTTAGATAAATAAAATAAAGTGTAGTCCGAAAAGGTACGCTTATCATTTATAAGCTCAAAAAATGTTATGTTGAGATAAAATAAATTTTTTTAGAGCTACGTACAAGTACCGCAATAAAACCAACTGTAGAGATTTCATTCTTTATTGTACACAAAATAGTTACAAATAAAAGTATACAATAATGGTGATGTACAAAGGCGAGCTTAACCCTAAAAAGAGTTTTTTTACAGCAAACCTATGGGACTAGTGAAAGTGGGAAGACAAGAGCCAGGGTTGTGTACATGAAACTTATTATTACATACACATATATCAATATATACCTAGTATATACATATATAAAATACATATACATACATACATACACATACACACACATATATATATATATATATATATATATATATATATATATATATATATATATATATATATATATATATTACTTACAGATAGTGTTACAACTCAGATCCCGACAAACACAAAATCCACCTGCATATCTGAATCAAAGCACATTTATTACACATTTATTAAGCACATTAATATTCAAATTCTTTTACTTATTGGCATACGGCCTGTTGTTGTATTGTGATCATTAGCCAGGTGTTACTGATTTAAAATACAAGCTGATTCCAGGAAATTTGGTCCGCGTGGACCAATGGCCGGGCGGACATATTTCATCTGTGCAGTTTAAAGCAATGGCCCGATTGAGGGAGGAGTCAGTTGAGCGAGAACCACGAGCGAAGCAAGACGTGTGCACAATCGGGAATTTAATAAGTGACGGACTTTGCTTTTACGTTTATTGAATTACGACCTTCTGCATTACGTTCGGATTTGTTGTGTTCGGTTATATTTGTACCTGTGTTATACGTGTAGTTCTACTAAACTCTATAGTAATTCTAACGGCATTTTAATTCGATTCTCGCACTCGTAACAATAGATATAAAAACCTTAATTTTGTCTGCCACGTAAATAAAACTGATTTTACAAGTTTCGCTTGTGTGTTTCAAATTGGATGGAGCAACCAAAGAGATTAATCTACATTTACAATTGAATTATTCAATGTCATTGAATATTCTTACTGTTTGCGATTAACGCAACTACTTCATTCCATAAAACCTCATTACATCAACACATTACCTATATTATTAAAAATCACTCATGTCACTCGCCTTACATACGTCTAAACATCAACAACAAACATTAATTGTATAATATATAAAACCAAATAAAACTTTTGAAATCCATAAAATATATTATTAAGATCGCAACAGACATTTCAACTAAATATATCATCAAAACATTTTAGAAGGACCAAATGTTTTGATGATATATTAAATTGAAAAATCTGCTTCGAATTTATATATATATTTATGGTTTTACAAGTTTTATATGTAGTTTTAGATTTTATAGCAATTAATATTTTTTGATGTTTAGACGTATGTAAGGCGAGTGACATGAGTGATTTTTAATAATATAGGTAATGTGTTGATGTAATGAGGTTTTATGGAATGAAGTAGTTGCTTTAATCGCAAACACTTACATTTCTACTAAGCGTCTTCAGTAATAGATCAGCCTGATAATATAACAGCCCATAAATGTCCCACTGCTGAGCTGGGGCCCCCCATTATAAGGGGAAAGGTCAGTATACCCGCCACGCTTGTCCAAGACGGCTTGGTAGGTTTGACACAGCAGTTATCACGATGTGCAGGTTGCATCACAATGTTTTCCTTCACCGTTGTGAGCACGTGGTAATTGCGTTGGGTAATAAGGTTGGACTGACTACGTGGTGCATACGTTCCGGCCAGGATCGAACCCGCGCCCTTTGAGTTCGGGACATGTGCGCTAACCATAACGCTACCACGAATCCCGCTTTCACGAAGTGCTGTCTATGAATTCAAGATTAACCTTTATTAATTTAATAACGCAAATCGGGTTCTAATCCTCCAGAAAATACAACATTCACATTTTGAGATTTAGATAAAATACTAAATCTTGACTGGTTTTAGGCCAAATGGAGTTCAGAGTCCAACTGTCAAAAATTTTAAGTTGCAATAAGTACGAGTATACATTTCAATTTACAGCAGATATTGCACGGTTCATTTCTGTCTTACAATTTGGACGAATCAACCAAAGTGATTTCATATTCACATAAACTTGACTCATTCAATGTTATTGAAATGGCTTATATAAATAAATTATGATGATATAGAAAAAATTCTAAAAATAGGCATATAATACAATATTATACAATCTAGTAATGTTATTTCATACGCATAGTCACACACACACACACACACACACACACACACACACGCACACGCACACGCACACACTCACACACACACACCCACTCACATACACAACCGCACGCACGCACGCACCCCCCCCCCCACACACGCACACGCGCGCACACACACACACACACTTGTAGATATTATATTATTGTTCTTACATTAAGGGAGAGGACACTAGCTCCCATAATACAGTGCAAGCTAGTTTAGGGGCTAGTACAATCAAAACAATAATGTTATCAATGCACAAGTTACAAATAAAAAAAAATGAATACCGTCGGGTCTTTTCAATTCTGTGCTTTTCAACCAAATTGATTCAATTTGGTCTTCTCTTTGTCTGTCATTGATGTAAAATTACATGTTTTTATTTTACAATTGAAACCCATTATTACCATAACAGAATTTCTCATTTATCGCATAATCTCCGCAACACTGTTTATGAATGATATGTCTAGGAAAACCCATCCTGGAATCAGGAAAACGTAGGCAGATCTTCATTGAGACTAATGTTTAAAAATTATTTTTTCCAGCAGTGTATAATTTACCTAATAGGCATAAAAATAGAGTACATTTTCCCGGAGTCAATATAAGAGTACTGAATCACACGCTCCACATCGTCAACGTTATTTTGTCAACTAACTTTAATATACGTTGTAGGGTTAGCACGAACGTTGTTTGTCAGGTTGTCTGTAACGTTGCACTTGCATCATTTAAAAAAATACCAGACATAGCCAATGTCAATCAATGTCACTGTCAAGGCAGTGACAAATAAAAAAAACCGTGACGGCGGTTAATTTTAAAAACTCGCTCGAACTTCAAATATAGCGACTGCTAAAAATCTATTATAAATATTACTCCACACTGTTAAAAACTTCTTTTAAAGTTAATTAAATAACTATGTGTTCCCGCTGGGGTGAGTTCTTATTCATATAGCTAAAATGTAACTGTTCTGTTACTTAAAACTAAATATGATTGAGCTGATTAGTTTTCTAAGGAAGGACACTGTGTCTAACCCTAATGCCTATTATTCATCATCTAATTCCAGGACCGAAGTTACCCTTACCTACCTAGGAAAACCCTAAAAACCAAGTCAACACATACCCGACGTGGACAATTACCAGTCGAGCTAAAACAAGAGCGGTGGAACATCTGGACTTGAAGAGCAATAAAGGCGTCAACAGGCCAGTGTACCTTTTGTGTAGGGAAGTCCACCGGCTGTTACGGAACCGATTAAATAATAATTGTCTTATAGTGTTCATTGACCCGCCTAAACTTATTCTGTCGCTAAGGAGGAAGACCTGACGATTTCCCTTACGTCACATGTGTATAATTTTTTTATAGCGTGAGTTCAACAGACAGACGTCCTATCCTACCAGCAGGACAGCGGTGACCATCACGAATAGACATTTGAAAAAGCAAAGGTTTCTGTTGCCATGACAACGTGTTTGTTAGTCGCCATCTGATTGGCTGTATTTCATTTTAGGCTAAGATCCCGCTATACAACGACTTTCACCGAGCGATAATTTGATGAAACCTATTTTGTATATAATTAAAGGTGTCAATACTTGCATATATTGCATATGGGTTGCCTAAAAAAATTCAGTCCAGTATATGATTAATTAATAATTTAAAAAAAAATAACATTTCACCGATTTGTTTATTAAACAACTTCTATACCAATCGAAAGTATGAAGCCCATAGAACATGCATAATATGTTAGATTGCCTATTCATTTCCGGTCACAACTCTCGGGTAGTCAGGTATAATCCTTTTCATGTTCAAAATCAAATAGCATGCGCACTCTCTTTCTTTAAATGGACGGAATAACGTTTTTATATTCTATGGGCTACATACTTTCGATTGGTATAGAATTTGTTTAATAAACAAACCGGTGAAAATATATTTTTTATTTTTTATTAATTAATCATATACTGGACTGAAATTTTTTAGGCACATGCAATATATTTATTGACTCATTAAGTTAAATATAAAATAGGTTTCATCAAATAAGCATCTCGGTGAAGGTCGTTGTATAGCGGGATCCTATACTATTTGTTGATAAATTTTATCGAGCGTACGTCTGTCCTTCTCTGTGTGCACTTTTGTCGTCAATCTATTTCTTGGCTGATGTGACTGAAATGGCCCTAGCGGAAGATCAGAGCTGTATATCTTAACTGGCAATTTTGCTGAGCTAAGACCAATGGGACTACATTTACTTTACATTTACTTATTGTTTTTATTTAAATAATTTTAATAATTTGAGTGAGTTTTATTTTTTATTTTTCTTTCTAACAGACAGACAACAATTCCTAAAGTTACATTTTTTCCATTTGCTGCCCAATTAGCTCCACTGTCTTTTCATATTCTTAATCGCATTGTACAAATTCAGACCCTATACAGATTTACTTTATTATATTCTAGAGATAAAAGATTGTCAAGATATCTCTTTTACACTGGAAAATCTCAAAACAAAATGATGGCTTTGATTGTTTTATGTTTATTCTTTACTTTGTGAAGTAATTTAGATAAAAAAAACTTATTTTTACAAATTGTTTAATATGAATTTATTTAGATAAAATTGCCAACCCTACTCTCTCCTAGATCTGGGCTATCTTGATTTTGTGCAAATATAGGATACCTGCTCAGTCAGTATATCCCCAAATTAAGCACGTTACGCTTGTGTTATGGGTAATATGCTACTGTTAGCAAATAATATTTGTAAATGACGTGGCGACCTCTAGCGTGATATTTAATAATTAAGTAACAATACATTGATGTGAAGTAACTGCAATGAGGCTGTATTATACGTAATGATATAAGAGTGACGCTACAGTTGAGACGTTCTTGGTGTCCCGAAAGTAAGCAAGCTCGCATTTTAAAAAAATAAGGAAGACTGACACTTCCTCCCAAGAAGCCATCTTGGCGAGTAGACAGATATGTGTAGTAAATTTTGTGTAATTAAGAATAACCAATATTAAGTTATACAGTCATAATAAAGACTGCGGAAATGTGGAAAGAATGTATGATGAAAGAATGACTAAACAGATATACAATGCAAAAGTGGATGGATGCAGAAGTCGCGGAAGGCCACGACACACCTTCCATGATCAAATTGATCATGTGTTAGCAGAAGGTGATGTTAGGAGCCTTAAGAACAGACGAGCGTGCATGACAAGAGCTATGAATGTCAAAGAAGCAAGTGAGGTGTGTAAGAATGGGCCTGTGTGGCGCTCTGTTGTTCGTGCCTACCCCGCAAGGGACCTGGCGTGAAGTTATGTATGTATGTATGTATGTAATAAAGAATGCGAGAGAATTATGAATACAACGGGCTACTCTGGGGCCGATCCCAGTCACCCAGACTATAGTAAATTACGGAGACAATACGTTTCCGAAATTCACTACACCAGTAATCGAACCCGGAGCCTCTGCATTGCAGTGAGGTAGGCCGGCAAAGGCTTAGCCCACTCAAACACAGAGACCGTCGAATTTTCCCGGGAGCGGTTTGAAGTTGTTCGATTGGATAAAAATTAGCCTATTTCGACAAAGTTGTCACTAAAACGATAGCTTACATTTTATTTAAATGTTGCGGTTCTTTGTGTCCCAGGAAACCCGCGAGAATTCAAAGTCAATCGTGCCCGCGAGCATATCCTAGCTATTTTCATATATTTTAGAATACTTACCGCTTGTGCAAAAAGCTATTAACCTTAATAGGTATTTCATGCGTAAACAGAGAGGTTTGTTCGTTATCTAAACAACTTAAATTTGCATATCATTTTTAGTATTTTAAACAATCAAGCTTGAATCAGTATCCAAAAATGTACTTATACAATATTTGACGAAATTAAACAGTTTAACAAAGGTGACATATGTCAACTGTCTCCCTCCATCATTTGGTAACAGAATTTACAAAAAAATGATCCAACTAATATTTGTTGAAAGTATTTTAGAAGCTCTAGAACCTATTCTTTTCCTAATTTTGTACTTTATTCAAAGTTAGAAAAGTGAGGTTACTTTTTATAATGTTGAATGGTGGGTTCTTATTTTATTAGTCGAGATTCGAATATTCGGTTATTAATATTAAAAAAAAATCATTTCCAATACTAAGAAAAATCATTTGAGACGTTCAATTATCCTTAGTAATAGTTCAGATATGTTTAAAATTTTGCTCGGTACTGTCGCAATTTTGACACAATGCCGGATCGAAATGAAAGGAGATTGAATTATTTGATTGATCATGTAATATGTCTTTTGAGAACCCTTTCAAATTATCTCAAACGATAATGACTGAATTGACTATTATGAGAAGTGGTTTTATAATATAAACAAGTTCATTGAACCCTCTACCTTATAATAAAATTAAACCAGACTGATGTAAGGAACAATAGTAAGTAGGAAATATTGGAGTACTAATTTCTGCGGCCTGATGGGTTTTGAGGGCATGACCATACAACCCACAGGCAAATGGTAAGGCATTTACCCCTCTAGATGGATGGCACCCCTGATCAACCTGGTGGTTATTAAAGACTTCTACTCACCGGTACAAGTGATAAATTCAAGTTTTTTAAATGGACCACGGACCGTTGTGCATTATTAATATAGCCCATCGATCACTAATATTGATCGATGATATAGCCCGGCAAAAGTGATAAATTTATAAAATTGGCCGACGCTCTTGGTCAGCATTTATAATGATCGGTCCATATTAATACTGCCCAAATAAAGGCAGTTAAAGAAGAAAAAGCGGCAACAAACTCCAGCAACACGCCTACATGTCCTAAAATTCTTTTTTTTTATAGATTTTTTATTGCATGAGATTAGCAGACAGGCAGACGCCCCGCCTGATGGAAAGCTGTTAACATCGCCTTTGGATTTGTGACATCAAAGGTGCTGCTGCTCCCTAAAGGAAGACTGGAACCTACCCATTAATGCCGAAGCACAACTCAAAGTTGTTACGACGGCATACTCTAGACTAGGGGTGGTAGCCATCCAGACGCGCAAAAGCCACTTGACTCTGGGTTGTTTTATTGCCTCCTAACAGGCTGTAATTGGTATTCTTTCTTCGTTCTTATAGAAATACGAACACAATCAAGATAACTCGTAAATCGCGTCCAAAAATAACCTAATATAGATCCTAGAGTTGTCTAGAAGACAAAAAAGTTAACAGCAAAAAAATAAATAACATATTTGTTCACCTTACAATCCAAATAATAAGTGGTTTCGCCATTAATATATTACTTACTTCCAAACCAAAATAGATCTGACACCAATATAAATAAAGTTCATTTTAAATAATACGAGAAATATTTCATTGAGTCACCAAGAAAAAATAGTCCAAAATGAATTTTATAACACTCAACTTTAAAGTCTAAGATAGCTTGCAACGTTCCAGAAAGTATTCCTGGCCATTATTTAATATTCCCGCACAATTCTCAACCTTACTCTCTTAATAACATTTATTATCATAACGTAGAAATTTTAACCTTATCCTTGTGCATAAAAGATCGAAAGTAATTTTTGAGTCAACTGATATTCGAATAAGATATGCTATGAAAATTATTACTTAAAGTTTGTGGAATTACGGTTCAAATTACATTGATATAAGTAAACAGTAGTTGAATAGACCAGTCAGTACCAGAGAAATCATTAGTCCCATTTAAGTCACGATTGCAGTGACAGATCAAAGAATGAGGGAGACAGATGTGTGTTTTTATTTGAAAGCGTTGTTTTTGTTCCTGACAGTTCGTGAAGTTCAAAAACCTCATTTGAAAAGATTTTCGTTCTAAGAAAACTAAACTTCATGGAATGTACTCCAAAAAGGCCGTTAAGATAGAAGGACAGGTCTATAAATCTATCATTGGACCTGTCGTTTTGTATGCGGAATTACAGAACATTACGATACGGGCGGTAATGTGTACATTCGGGAAGGTAACTCTTCTCTTTCTAAGTAGAACCTCCATGTTGTGTACCATAGTTTTTGATAAGTTGTTGTTTTTATTATATATCAATGTATTTTATAAATGAGAATCCAAATATAGATGTAAAATAAAAGACGTGTTTTTTGCTCTTCTTCAAAAATTATATCTGATTTTCAATAATACATTTTTAACAATTTTTAACACTAACAGTAACGGACTTTGTGCGTTTATTGGATTACGACCTTCTGCATTACGTTTGGATTTGTTGTGTTCGGTTATATTTGTACCTGTGTGTATACGTGTTTGTATAGTTAAAAGGTTTAAAACATTTATTTCTCAAAAGAATTTACAATTCACTTACAGAGAAATAACTAGTTACATTTAATTAACATTAACCCCTATTAGCGCATCTGTCCATTTATTATTGTAATATTTAAAACATTTTGTTTCCGAGTGAATTTAGAGAATTATTTATAATATGTGAGGGTAGTCTTGAGACAAAAGTCGGAGCAAAGCATGTTGTTCATTAAGGCAACGGGCTTATTAAAACGCGTACAGCGATTTGAAAAGTAAGGTTACGTGTTTTTGTCAGTCGGTCTGTCTGTTAGTTACTAAATAGCTTTACAATAACAAATGGTGCAGTGCAAACAGATGGATAGATTTATTTTAGTATAAGTAACTTTCAAATTAGAATAATAACTTAGTCAAGTAGAGAGTAGTCCTTTAGAATGTGGCTTTTCAATAGTTTTTTGAACAGTAAGAATGATTTTACTTCTTTAATGTTTTTCGGTAGATTATTGTATAGTACAGCGCCTTCATGAGTTATATTATTTTTTCCGTAGTTTGTTCTGGGTATATTGATTAAAATGTTATTTGCTTGCCTAGTTCGTAGTTTTGCAGTGGAATGATCTTTATTTTTAGTAAATAATATTTGTGTGTGTATGTCTTTGTGTAGAATTTTTCTTATTAAAATACATGTTTTGTATATGTAAGTTTGCTTTATATTCAATAACTTTGTTTCTTTATAAATTTTAAATGTAGGAGTAAGATAGGTATATTGGAAAAGTATTTTTATTATTCTATTTTGTGCTATTTGTAGTGTTTTTAGGTTAGATTTTGCTGCTGTTCCCCAAACTTCAATCAGATAGTCTATATGTGACTTCACCAAGGAATTATATATAGCGTAACAGACGTATCTCGGGAGACACCGCGCTATGCTTTTTACAGCGCCGCTTAACGATAATAGTTTTTTTCGAACTTTTTGTATATGTGCTTTCCAAGTGAGCTGGTTATCCAAAATTAGGCCAAGATATTTATCGTCAGTTACTTTGTTGATCTTTTCATTACTAATAGTTAAAGTGGGATAGGTTCCGATTTTTTGTTTTTTGGTGCAAAAATTATGTAGTTGGTTTTACAGGCATTTATAGTTAGTAGATTTGATTTAAGCCAAGTGTGCATAATATCCAAGTCATGTTGTGCTTGCTTAATTATAGTGTCTATTGACTGTCCATAATAAAATAAACTAGTGTCATCGGCATATAGAGTTATATCTCCTAGTAGACCAATCTCATGTATATTATTTATATATATAAGAAACAGCAACGGACCCAATATGGATCCTTGGGGCCCACCACAGTTGATTATTTTTGATTCACTTTGATATTGATCAATCTTAACTACTTGTTGACGATTTTTGAGATATGATTCGAAAATTTTAAAAGCTGTGTCCGTAATTCCTATATCCCGCAATTTTAATAAAAGAATTCTATGGCAAACAGTATCAAAAGCTTTTTTTAGGTCAACGAATATCCCTAGTGTTATTTATCTGTGGTCGATTTTAAGTTTTATGTTTGTGACCATGTCAACAGTGGCGGAAACAGTGTTTGAATGGGGTCGAAAACCATATTGTTTTTGAACAGATAATCTATTGAAGTTAGGTATTCGCTAAGTCGATTGTGAAGAATTTTTTCAAATATTTTTGATAATACTGGAAGAACTGATATTGGTCGGTAATTATTGGGATCCGTTTTGTTACCTGATTTAAATATTGGAGTCACTTTAGCTAATTTGAGAGAATCAGGAAAATAACCTTGTTCCATGCACTTGTTTATGCAGTTCACTAATGGTTCAGCAATAAATTATTTAATACATTTAATTGCTTTTGTACTAATGCCATCTAAGCCTGAGCTAATGTTGTTATCTAGCCTATTAATAATTTTTATCACATCAGCTTTATCAGTTAACTTAAGTTTTGATAGTTGGTTAGATTTTGATTTATTGTATATCAAAGTATGCGTTAAATTATTATGATATTTATGTAGCATGTTAGCAGCCAGTTCGCTGCCTATAGTAGAAAAGAATGTATTAAAATATTCACACATATCAAGTGTATCAGTGATTTGTCCAGTTGCAGTACTTAATTTTATAGGCGAGTTACTAACAATTTTTTTTTCTAATAAACAATAGTACTTCTAACGGCATTTTAATTCGAGTAAACTCGTAACAACGTATAAGCTCAGGAAGCCTTTATTCATCAGAATTTATCATGGCATGGCACGATGAATGTGGATATATTTATGAAATTAACATCTTTTGTGATCTTTACCAAAGTAATATTTGTATTGCTCAAATAACAATCATCTGTCTCGATTTTAACACTGATTACATTATAATTCACTTTCATTATGGCAATAGATCGTGGTTCGTCGAATACTTGGTGTGCTGGTGACTATTCTCTAAAATAGATTATATATCTTCCTTCTTACGGCCACCTCGTTTAGCCACGACGCTCCGCGAGAGTGACATTGACAACACATCACACTTGACAGTATGACAGTGACGTTTCAATGAAGCTTCTACAAATATATAGCGATAGGACCGCCTATTGTACTATATTAGTTGAATGATTGTTCATTTTGATTTGTACTCTTGTGTCCAATAAAGAATATTCTTTTCTATTATATTCATTTGTTTAGGAAAATGCAGACCGGTTTCTGACATGTAAATATTCTATATTGAACTTTGTTCGCAAGCGGTAATGGCAGAGTGTTGCTTACTATGCCCGCTTGGCTTTGTTCTACTTACACCATCGGACTTGATTTACTAGTTACATCGAGGGGAATTATTACTTGCTTATAACTGTACGCCATATATCCAAAATTGTAGTCTAATTAAAGATAATTACATCTCAGCATTTCCCAATACACATTATTACGTCAAATGCAAGTGACATCGCTGACGGTCGCCAAATTGCTTTGACCCTAACCGAGTTTGATCAAACAGGAACATCACATTCACGTTAAATGATAATCAGATGAGGGTCATCTCCTGATAACTGACGTAACATCATAGTCAGGTAAAGACAATAGTTAAGTCTGCAGTAACCGTAAAATAGCCCTAAAATACATACAATATTTGAGCGGGCAAGCCTTTGCCGGCGTACCTCACTGCAACTTTGAAGCTCCGGGTTCGATTCCTGATATAGTAAATTTCGGAAACGTATTTACTCCGTTATTTACTACGGTCTGGATGTCTGGTATAATATGTAGTAAGTATGCAAAATTAAAAACACAGATTGACAAAAAAATGCATCGTAAGTTAGGCGTGTTTACAACCGGTTTACTGGCGACATACAGACAGACAGACGCGGCAAGCAACTTTATTTTGTACTATGTAAAGATATTGTGGCGACCGAGGGTAGAATTTTCTGGCAGCGTAAGCCAGTCTCAAGACTTAGAAAAGGTGGAAGATTCTGTAATTAAAAGACAGAGATAGATAGATGTTAGAAAGGGATAGATGATGAACGAAAATTCTAGAATAGAAGATTCGGAAAGAAGAAAACAGAGATAGATAGATGTTGACAAAGGGATAGATAGGGAATAAAAGAATAACGAAAAGAAGATAAAAATTATGGGTTCTAGAAGATTCTTCCGGGTATATAAGCAGCGTAAGGCGCGCCTACCTGATAGTTGAGTTCAGTTCCAGACAGCGAAACGAAAACTGCGATACGGAAGAGTTGGAACAGAAGTTTAATAGAAGACAGTGATGAGTTTAGAGGTGAATTTTGTGAAGTTGAGTGAAGGAGGAGGCCCCGAATCGAGCTACGCGCGGTAATTTCGGAGCTGAACATCGCAGCAGCAGGAGGTGGTCTACGCAATATCCCTGCAGAGAAGAATCACGTCCGGCTGTGTAAGTCATTAAAAGCGTTTAGTCAAAACCTAAAGAACTGGTGTTTCCTTCCAATCCTATGTGCGTACAACGGGGGTACGCACTTAGTGTTGGATAACGTAACAATATATACATTATATGTGTATGAATTTGTTTAAAAAGCATTAGTGTACTTTGCTTCAAGAACATTAAGATAGCTATGCCCATAATACTATTTACAAATTGCGATTTGAGTACGGTCGTAAGCCAAGGCTTGTTATCAGCCAGCGCGACCCGTAATCAAGGGCAGAGGGCATTAAGGTGCGGGTAAGGCCGTATTTGTTGAGGGATAATCTATTCACTCGGGTATGTAATGTAATACACACACTTGTGCGACATCTTGGACTTGGTCGACATGACGAGCGACGTACGATTTCTGGGTCATCTAGAATGCAAAGCTAAGCTTGCATCCTGCCTCCTGCCGCTGTTTGGGCAAGCGCTCAAGGCGCCGCGATCGATATATTTTTCTTACATATTGTTACACGCCGACAAAAGTAAAGTGAAGTGAACACCTGCCGTTTATTACCTTTTCGGCATTTGTACTTTTTTGTTAAGTTTGTGTTTAAAATTTCTAATAAGAAAAACAGCCTTTTGTGTATTGTAATCCTTTATGGTAGGCATTACCAGGTATGATTTTTGGAAAACACTGTTACGCGGTATATTATGTATAGCTTAGTATAAAGGAATGCCCCAACGGAGGGGTAACGTAATCTAACGATAGGCACAAGCTTGACAAGGCGTGAGTACATACATTCAATAAATTAAATATAGTGACGGACTTTGTTCAGGTTATTGAATCGTTTATTACGTTTGCACTGGTTGTGTCCAGTTATATTTGTACCTGTGTTGTACGTGTTTGTATAGTTCTAATAATTTCTATAGTAATTCCAATGGCATTTTCATTCGAGTCCCGTAACTCACCCACGAATAAAAACATTAATTTGTTGACAAACATGACATACTTGAGGTCAGAAATTTTTCAGACCACCCTAATATCTTGTCCGATGTTCGCAAGGCCTTTGTCATCGGCGTATAAGCAAGTTGGTCTGGTCTGCTTATGTCTCATCACAATCGCAAAGCTGACAAGTGAGCGAACGGCCTATCCAGCGGAACGTAGCTACCGGCACCTATCGACTTTTGCAACACCAAGAGCGAAGCCAACGCGTTGCCACTCTTTAGGTTTTAATGGGAGATATGAGGATGGGATTGAAATATCACCCGTCGTTATGCCGTCGAGATGGGGGCGTGTCGTGTTCCGCGCGATCACCTCTCCCCCCGTGGGACGAATCAACATCCGCCCCAAAGACATGGAAGATGCCGAGGATAAAAGTAGTTCCCTGGCATTGGATGTGCTTTCGAGGCCCCACCTGCCAGGGTACGCGGATTTGTTTGAGTTTCGGTTTTCCTGTTGCCCTGGCATAAGGCGCTGCAAGGAACACCCAAACCAAACCCAAGGGTTTGTGGATATCTCTAACTGAAGGGTGACAATGGCATCTTTAGGTCTGCCTACAGATGCAGGTACAGATTTATTCGGGATTCACGTAAAAACTACTGGACGGGTTGAGATGCGGTTTTTGCCGAAAGAGAGATAATTCTTAGACTTAAACTTTGCGCTACTTGTTATCCTGGGAATCCCGCGGAAATTTTTCTAGGAAAGATTCAAAATGGCAAGATTAAAAAATATCGAACTCCAATCTGATTTTTTACTGATCGATAGTAAATTTAATGGAATAAAATGTGTGACTTAATATCAAGGGAATTCCGCGGGAATTTTCCCGGGAGCGAGTTTTAGTTGGACCGGTGCGTAATAATTAGCTTACTTCGACACAGTTTTCACTAAAACGATAGCTGAGGTCCTTTTTCAAATGCTGCGATATTTTTCTCTGGGTATCTCGCGGGAATTTCAAGACAAGCGTACACGAAGTCGCAGGCTATCCTAGTGTACTTATACAAAACCAAATGTTAACCCTATGTTAGAACATTGGTATAAACAAGCCGTGATAGTTGTTCGAGTAAAAGGGTTGGGTAATTAGGGCTCAGATACAAGAGATAACATGTCATGTACTGGACCTTTTACCTAAAACGTGAATTTATCTGGCAAAGGGTTTTTGGTTAGTTATGGCTCAAGGGAATCTGGCCGACATGTTTTTAACTAAACAGTAGGTATTAATAGGTAAAATATATTTTTTTTCTTGATGCTAAGCTGGTCAACAGGCAGACTTCCCAGCTCACAATCGTCTATAAATGTTTGCAACATCAGAGGCAAAGATAACGCGTTGCCAGGCTTTAGGACGGGATAAAGAGTGGTATAGAAGGGTTAAACGCTCCACATTGGCTTAATACATAAATTGTTTTGTTTGATCGCCCACTAGATGGTGCTGTCCAATAATTAAAGGTAATCTTAACACCGTATTATTTTGAGTACCTATTTTATCTAAGGTTTGTGTCATTGAAGTAATGGTGGGCAGGACATGATTTTAGAATGAGTTTGTAAGAGTGACATGATATTTTGCACTGTACCAGTACAATGTGTAACATTAAATGAGAACGACAGAACATGAAGCGGTGAGGCAGTGAGCTTCATTCTCTCATTCGTCCGACACTAACCTCTATTTCGGATTTGTTCGTCCAGAATTGGATGTGATCGTCCTCGGTCACCTAATTTTGTCATGTTGTCCCTCTTTCATGTAATGTAAATATCTGTGAAGACGTTATTGTACTGTTGTCATTGTTCCGTTCTTCCTCTTACATTTGACGTGTGAGTAGTAGCGGAACAAAATTTTTGAATAATAAAAATTTAAATTTTGGCCCTATCAGCATAAATCTATTTTCTATGAGACACATGTACTGCCTCACACGTGTACTACTCAACCACTACCTGAAAATAACCCGGGATAATCCTGGGTCGTGTTTCCTTTTTTTAATGCTGGAGTACATCAGACAGGCTGACGGAAAATGTCACCGTCGCCTATGGACGTTTGCAACATTATATGTGCTACCAATGTGCTGCTGGACTTATAGATGGCACTGGAACCTGGCCACTGATGCCGGAACACAGCTCAAGGTTGTTATGGCGGCATGCTCTAGACCAAGGGTGATAGCCATCCAGTCGGGCAACCTGGCTGTAGGTTGTTTTGTAGCCTTTTGCGCCTGGACGCGCAGGAATCTTTCTGCGTTCCTGTATGAATAATATATAACCTTCCAGTTATCATTGTGGTCCAACTCCTCAAGTCGAGCAAAACAACAGTTAGTTCATCTCCACTATTGGTGGCAGTTGGTTCTTATAAAAATGAATCTCGATATGGACTGGACTGTATGATTATATTATTAAACTATTTACATGAATGAAATTATACAGTCATAATACATATTGAAATAACCAGGTAATTGTGTGAGAGAGTCGAGTGAGAGTAGTTTAATTGGTCGCTAGCAAGTTTCCGGCCTCGAAGACCTCTCCTATCCGCATCCCATCCGACGCCTAGCTGCTACTTGCGGGAGCTGTGGGCGCCGGCGGTATACGGGGCGCAGAGGGTAGGTGTGATCCGGCGGGCGGGTCAGGGGGCTGCTCTTTGTCCGCAACATCCACCTCCGAATAGATGGAACCGCTATTTCTCGTATTACGCAATCTCTGTTCAATTTCTAATTTACATTTAATTGTAGTGTATTTTTTATAATAAATTAATAAATTGTATTTAGTTAAAATAATAGTGGATTGTTACATAAGGAATGAAAGAAACCTCTTTAGGCACGAGTTGTTTGGCGTATGAGTGAAGCGAAGGCGGTAATAGTTCGATTTTCTAATCTTTCACTCGAGATCTAAGACTCTACTTTTAACTTCGAATGTGAGGAAAGTAAATAAAAACCTGATTAGCTAAATAAACAATTACTTCTGTAATGAAATCAGCCATTAAATCCATATCTAAACCTGGTGAACTCATTTTATAAAAATATCCGTCAATTTGTTATTTTTTCTATGGTATTTAACTAGCCAGTATTTTTTTTATTATTGACGATAATAAATCCTACGCTCAAGTTTATGTAAATTAAAGAACAATTTTGTGAAAAATAAATTTAAAGTATAAAAGCATACTTACATAATTGTTGATATTTTTGAATCGAAACTTCTTTATCGGCGTTGGAAAATTTTTTCCGTCACTTTTTTCGGTTACGCGCAATTATGTTCGACCGTGGTAGGAGCTTTATTTATTTAACCGATTTCTGTAAAGTTGCATATAGTAGATCATTTTTCGAAAAGTAAGGTCATAAACAAGTTCCACTTCTTACGCGTGTACACTAGTACACGCACACATTTTTTTTACAGTTAACGCCGCGATTTAACTGTGGCTTTAAAAAAAGTTGGGACGTTGAGCGGCCTGTAGTAAAAAGCGACAAAAAACCCACAGTCAGGTGGTAGGGCATTTGCCCGACTGGATGGCTACCACCCCTGGTCTAGAGTATGTCGCTATAACAACCTTGAGTTGGGTTCCGGCATTAGTGGCCAGGTTCCAGTCTCCCTTAACAAAGCAGCAGCGCATTTTAGCACCTTTGGTGTTCCAAATGTCCATAGGCGATGATAACCACTTTCCATCAAGTGGGCCGTCTGCCTGTCTGCTGAACTCCTGCAATAAAAAGATATAGGCGCATTTATTATTTATGGCATAGTTTGAATTTTATTGACAGCAGGGAAAATCATTTCCCAGAGACGAAAGGTAGTGTTTTCATCTCTCTGATCAGGTAACTTCTAGCGTACTTACTTTCCGAATATGAGAAATGATAAGCTTTTTGAAAGACCCTTTCGAGAGCACGTTCTAACAGTACGTAACACGATAAATAAATGATAATCGTTTCATGCCGATATTCTGTGATAATATATCGTGTGAACCGGCCCTAACAATTGTAATCAAAATAATAATCCTCACACATCCATTCAGATAACCGAAATAAAAAAACTACTGTATTCACCAAAATAGCTAATAAACTCGGAACATTAACGGCTTTATTCATATTGAGTTAGAGTAAGTATTTAGGCTTCTATAAAAACTTTATTATTACTTTTTTCTTGTCGACCATTCCGCAATGCTTGAAGACGAAAGTCTTCGAGCAGCGCGTCCTACCCATCATGACACACTGTGCCGAGATATGGACACTGACAGTGAGACTGGTTCAAAAATTCAAAGTCGCTCAACGGGATATGAAACGAGCTATATTAGGTGTATCTTTTATGGATAAAATCAGAAATGAGGACATCCGTAAGAGAACGAAGGTAACCGACATAGCTTGCAAAATTAGCAATTTGAAGTGGCAGAGGGCCGGTTACTTCTGTCGCAGGAGCATCAGCCGATGGAGCAAACGAGTCCCGGAGTAGGGACCACGTCTCGGCAAACGCAGCGTAGGACGCCCATCAGCCTGTTGGACTGACGACCTGCGCAAGATCGCCTCCACGGGATACGTGGCGCGTACCTACGTCCAGCAGTGGACAGATATTGGCTGAAGAAAAAGAACTTTATAGAAGCCTGCAAACTTACTCTAACCCAATATGAATTATACCGTAAGAATTATTACATTCGATTCGTCGAGACAGTAGTTTTCAATAAGAATATTTCAATTTGTAAAGTACCCTCGTCTCAGACTAAGACAGTTACCGCGCATTGTTTTTAATATTTCAGATCGTATGACACTGTGTCAGGTGTCGGACCTTTGACTAGGGTTGCCAACTGTAAAATATATATGTAAGTGTAAGCCTCAGAAAAGCTTTAGGTAATACTTATCTGTAATCGAATACCTAATTCTATCGTTTTACAATGAAATAAATAAAACTAAATTATAAATTAATATAAAGTATGTAACAAATGACTGCCACATGGAGGCGTGACCAGAGGGCTGGCTAGTCTAGTAAATACTAATAATGAAACTCTATTTTATTGCAGGAGTTCAACAGACAGACGGCTTGCCTAATGAAAAGCGGTTGCCATCGCCCATGGACATTTGCAATACCAAAGGTGTTACTAATGCACTGCTGGTCTCTTAAGGGAGACTGGAACCTGGTCACTAATGCCGGAACACAAATCAAGGTCATTATGGTGGCATACACTAGACTAGAGGTGGTAGCCATCCATCCGGGCAAATGGAAATTGTATTCTTTCTCCGTTCCTGCACGGATAAAGATGATATGGATGTACCTGACAGATAAACATATAAAACACAGAAATTACTCTTGGTACAGATGTAATATTTTCACGAAATTAAGGGCACATCCCGACCCAAATATATGTAGAACTGACCCGAGCTTACATAATTGACGGACCCTACATTACTTAAACATAGGGCCATAGGAGCCTATGTAAGTAGTTTTAGAGAGTAGTAAGTACATTAAAGGGAAAGTAAAAAGATATAACAAAATATTTTTTTTAACAATGGCAGTGACTTTAGACGTGATAAAGCCGTGCTGGAATTGTTACTTTGATTATAGCTCTTAGAACAGGCTCAATTGGTGTGATAACACGCTCTCACAGAATATCAACGTGAAACGGTTAGCCTTATGCTAATTATTATATTTCGTATTGTTATGGAATTGTATACTCAGCTTTTTTATTACACAGAATTATTGTAGATAAAATTAGTAATCATTGAAGCGTCGATTTGCCCGCTGTCACAACATCACGTTCTATTTGATCTTTAGGTACAAAAAAAATGTGTTTCACTTGCAATAAGGACCCAACCATGAGCTATCATCCTTTCAATAATAATAATAAATAAATCCCGCATGACGATAACCTCGTGAAGAAAAAAAAATAAAAACCAAGTAAATACTTAGATTTTGCTCACGAGGTTACCGCTATGTGGCGTCTGGAGTCAACGAGCATTGTGCCAATAGTTGTCACCGTCAATGGTCTTATAGCGAAAAGCCTCGACCGTTATCTAGAGAGGCTTTCACTGGGAAGCTGGGTGAAGGGCCAGATACAGAAGGCAGCACTCTTGGACACGGCACGAATTGTGAGGATGTTCCTGTCTCTGGAGCCCTAACCACCGATAGTTTGGACCCCAGGCCCCGCTAGCTAGCAAGAAAATTGTTTTGTGAACAAAATACAGTATAATAATAATAAAATCTTCATTTTATACCCATTACAGAACAATCGTGTTACAAGTAAAAGGTACAAAAAACACAGAATTGTCCAAATAAATACAAACTGTAAAGTTAGGTGGTTGCTAAGACCCCGCACAAGGATCAAACCTATATTACAGTAGCATTGGCAGCCATTCGACTGCAAAGAAATAACTTGTTAAAGGCTAATTTGTTACATACAGAGAAAATTCTGAATCCTAAACCAGTTAATTTGTTAAATATTAGGATTCAGATGAAAAATCTTCGTGATCGTATTACATCAAATATGGGTGGCCCCCAAAAATAATGACAATATACGAGAACAGAGGATATTTCCTAGAATTGCAATGGAATTTTTAATTTGCCATAAACATATTTAAATTAATGCATGCATATTTAAAAATCAAATACTCATCACTCTCACTCTCTCTCTCTCTCTCTCTCTCTCTCTCTCTCTCTCACACACACACACACACACACACACACCACACACACACACACACCACACGCACACGCACACGCACACGCACACGCACACGCACACGCACACGCACACGCCACCACCGCACACGCACACGCACACGCACACGCACCACCGCACACGCACACGCACCCCCCACCCACACGCCACCACCGCCACCCGCACACGCACACGCACACGCACACGCACACGCACACGCCACCACCGCACACGCACACGCACCACGCACACGCACACGCACACGCACACGCACACGCACACGCACACGCACACGCACACGCACACGCCACCACCGCACACGCCCCACACGCACACGCACACGCACACGCACACGCACACGCACACGCACACGCCACCCACGCCACCACCGCACACGCACACGCCACGCACACGCACACGCACACCCACGCACACGCACACGCACACGCACACGCACACGCACACGCACACGCACACGCACACGCACACGCACACGCACACGCACCCACCGCACACGCCACCCCCCACACGCACACGCACACGCACACGCACACGCACACGCACACGCACACGCCACCACACGCACACGCACACGCACACGCACACGCACACGCACACGCACACGCACACGCACACGCACACGCACACGCACACGCACACGCACACGCACACGCACACGCACACGCCACCACCGCACACGCACACGCACACGCACACGCACACGCACACGCACACGCACACGCCACCCACGCACACGCACACGCACACGCACACGCACACGCACACCCCGCACACGCACACGCACACGCACACGCCCCCCCCCCCCCCCCCCCCCCCCCCCCCCCCCCCCCCCCCCCCCCCCCCCCCCACACGCACACGCACACGCACACGCACACGCACACGCACACGCACACGCCACCACCGCACACGCACACGCACACGCACACGCCACCACCGCACACGCACACGCACACGCCACCACCGCACACGCACACGCACACGCACACGCACACGCACACGCACACGCCACCACGCACACGCACACGCACACGCACACGCACACGCACACGCACACGCACACGCACACGCACACGCACACGCACACGCACACGCACACCACACCACACACACACACACACACACACACACACACACACACACACACACACACACACACACACACACACACACACACACAACACAGACAACGCCCAAATTATTCTTTTCTCTTTTTTGTTATAATAGATATATACATTTCTGGTAGCAGTTGTTTATCATAACGTGAAGAGTGGAATCTTCAGATACAGGTATTTCATATTTACAAGAAGATTCCCACCACCATTGTATCTAAAGTTAAGGCAGAATTCAGCAGAAACTTTAATAAACAATTATTATTATAATATAAACGACACGCGCTTGGCCACCACTAAAATCTTCTTTCGTTCACAGACAACTGTGTTCTATTAACAACAAAATTTCACTTCGTTCTACTAGACATAAGACAATTAAAAGCAAAGTTATGCGTTTAAGAGCGAGTTAAGGCGAAGTATTCGCGAAATATATAAATACTTGCCCTTAAATTCATTAGGGAGCCTCGCCTTGTACGTAAAGCGTAATGAGATGTATGGTCAGCAGAAAATAAAATAGTATTTTTTGTGTTTTTTTTTTTATTATTATTCTCCTCCTCCTGACGCACACGCTTGTCAGGGTATTTGTAGCATGTTTTATATCATTTACATCATATAATACTATATCCTATTTTTTAGAAAAATGCATTTTTTTTGTCACGCCTGTTTTCACTTGGGGTAGGCCAAGGTATCCTTGGTGCCAATTACTTTTCTTTTCATCTTTCATTAATCTCATCATAGATACATGTTTGTATCGAGGGCTTTTTACCGGACCTTACTTCAAAAGGTAAGTAAAGAGGAATTGTTTCATATTTTTACATATCTTGAACATAGCAATATTTATTCATAACAGCCATGTAAATTATCACTTTCAAGTATAAAATATTGCACACCGCTGGCGCTAGAATAAAGATCTTACCTATGTCTTCTTCATATAAAAATTAACTGTTGTTCGTTAGTCTGACTAAAACTCAAAATTGGTATACCGATTTTGCTGAAAAATTGCTGTGTGTTTCACTGGAGTCCAAGAATGGTTCACTTTCACAATTGGATTCGGCAGATGGCGTTGCAGTCGCGTTCTAGGTAATTATTTTATCAGGGCAGAGCAACGTTTGCCGGGCCCACTAGTTCGCAATAAAATGAATTTGAATTCAAAACTTATTCTAAACATATTTTCAAACAGAGTACAAAGAAATAGCTTAAAAAAAATGACATTGCATGAGTATCACGCACTTAAAGATTAGTATTTAATTAATATAACAGATAGACAGATACTTTTTTTTAGATAGATATATGTGAAAGCAACTGGGTTAGTATAGTAGCTTTTCCTCACATCCGCATCCTGGGGTATGGGCCGTTTGTAATAAAGACAGGACACTTACTATGACTTTTTTAGTAATCTACTCCTGATGCATAAGTTTTTCAGGGTATTTTTGTACAAGAATAAATCTTTATGTTTTCTTTTTATTCTCTCTTTTCTTGTGTCATTATTACCAATTTTGTTTTCCAATACATATTTTAATATACAATTTTGGGGTCTAGAGCATTCCACGGTTTTATTATTCTACTTTATTTAATACTATTTGCTTATACTATTTATTACATTTAGGTACTCTAATTATCTATTGTTATTTTGTTTATTTGTTAACTTATCTTCTACCTCACTTAGTTATCTTCTTATTTATCTACTGATTATCTATTATATTTAGGACAGTGGTATACTATGACATTGTATTATTATAGTTTAAGTTTAGTATTAAAATTAGAATAATTTAATATAATAAATTATTCGTAAGTTACACCACAACACAAATATCATTGAATAAATGTCACACAAAAACAAAAATTACCAAGAAGCGTGTATAAATACTTAAAACTTTCTTCGACATTAAGTTTTTAAAAATGGTACGGAACTCGAATCCGGAGAGTTGTTAAAAAAACATATTATAGTTTTGACAAAAAATCTTCACTTAGAAGTATAAGAAAAAGAACGAGTGTTCTTGTCTGTTGTCGGTACAACGTGCTTCTCATTAAAGGCGGGCCGCAAGCGAGTGCTGGAACGAAGCGGGCCAACCGACAACCTTCGGAAACCTCCGTATCGATGCTTACAGGTGCCTAAATAATGTTCCATTACAGTATAAATATATTGATAACAGTGGCATCTAAACAAAGATCGTCCAGTATAGATCAAATAAGACGCTATGGGAGATATTACTTAATAGAGAAATAAACATCGTTATTCAAAGTATAAGATTATCATTAAACAGTAACAGGATTAAATATCTATCTATAATATCATAAAATTCTAAGTATCTGTACATTAAGGGCCGCTTGCATAAAGATACTTAAATTTATTTAAAAAACAAAAAACGATTTTAACATCCTTAAATATAATTAGCGTCTTGCACAAGGCAATATTTGCCGCTTAATATGTTTAAAGAACTGTCAATACGTTTTGGGTAAAACGTATTTAGGCAGTTTAATATGATTAACTAATTTTATTTAAAGGCGATCGTTATGCAAGCGTAAGCGTCCTAAAGCTATTATAAAAAAAACTGGAATAGACTATATTGACGATGGAGAAGACTATGCATCTTTTTTAGATTTCTTTTCTGTTTGTTCGGGATTCACGTAAAAACTACTGGGCCGATTCCAACGCGGTTATCGCTGACGGACAGCAATTTTTTAAACTACCCTAAATTTTATCCTGGGAATTCCGTAGAAAGTTTTCTGGGAATGATTTAAAATGGCACCATAAAAACATCGAATTCCGATGTGATTTTTCACTGATCGGTAGCAAATTCTATGTAATACAAAAACCGACTTCAAAAACTAAAAAGTATTAACTCAATAAAGATTTGTGACTGCTGCGGCTCAACGACCAAAAATGAGTCCTGGCCTCCGAAATGAGAACACTCCACTCCTTCCTGTTCAGCGCTATATCCTGCCAATCATGGGCATGATGCTCGCGCTGATCAACCTCCACTACGTCACTTCAGCGGTATCTGGGCCGACAAACTGGTCGCCATTTCGTTGATCTGCCCAGAGAGGCTCATTTCACCGCGCTATCTATCTATCTAATGATAATTATATAAACACGATATTTTGAAGTGATAACTTCTTATGGGAGGGTAAACCGCTGCGTTACGTAACGCGTTACGAAGCCAGTCTGTTTGGCTTACCTTTCTGTCACGCATACGGCAGCGGTAGGCAGGCTCCTCCGCTCTCACTCTTACTCACGCGCTATATACAAAAATTTAAGTAATTATCTAACCTTTTGCAGAAGTTAAACAATTTCAATATTAAATAGTTCAACTTAGATTAGGTAAAGTTATCAGTTCTGTCGGGGGTCCCGAGACGCACACTTTTTACTATAGGATTTACTTGATAGATGCGTGTGCATACCGTTTTATTTTCAATACTGTGGCACGATCATATTCGTGCGGAACAATCAAAGGAGAAAAACGAATCTATTGAACCGATAACACTTTCTGCAGCTTTTTATTCATTAGATTTGGCAACGGTTTAAGCCTAGATTTTATCTACATTATATTACAGATCCAAATTATCAAGACCTAAAGTTTTAGGGTTTCGTAGACATTTTGTTAAGAACAAAATTGTTATTTTTGAAGTGAAACTTCAAATTATTTCTGTCGCGAAAACGCGTTACGGCCGCGTGGGGTGTGTAGAAGATATATCGGGTGGTGAGAGGCGGCATAATTTTAAAGTAGACGGGATGTTTTTTTTGGTTTCGGATCGAATTCAGCATTTTTGTTTGATAAAATATGTTTAAATTAAAAAATTCATTAAATGCAGTACCTGGATCAATAAAAATCAGCTTGTATCAGCGAGAGGTAGAGGCAAATGATACAACAAGTCGTACAGCTAGTACCCTATGTAGCACAGTGTGTGAGCGAGACAGATGATGTGCGAGCGAAATGGAGCAACTATTAATATGTGCGCTTCCGCGTCGCGCTAACCAGTAGTAGTCATGGGAAATATCACTCACCAAGAAGAAAAGAGTATCTTTTTGATACAAAGATATATATCACTCTTTTATATCTTTAACTCATTATCTTTACAGTGATGAATAACATACACACCATTTAGATGGCCTTTGACTTTTAGTAAATATTACAAAATTACACCATAAAACTATAGTGTTACGATTTATTTTGGCTTGCTATTATATTCGGTTTCCTCGTTCACTCAATACGCATGCGCAGTGCGCGGGCTAATCATTCTTTCTCATCGCGTGGAACAGGAATTAACTAAAGAGTTAAAGATATAAAGACACATTTTGAACGCACGTGATATACAGATCTAATCACTCTTCGCGTCGGATATATATCTTTTAAGTTAATCACTCAGGAGTTACACATTACACACCTCTAGCCAGTAGTTCCTTATCCGCTGCGATGACTAGACGTATACAGCTCCCATAGGCTTTTACTTCAACATTGATCGGGTGCAGTCTCACTTCGGCTTAGTTCATGCACATATACAACGTGTTTCATTTCAAATGACAATAAATCATAATCTTAGCAGTCTGACACCATACAAAGTTTTTGGTACTATTAAATCAACTATAATGTCAAAATTAAAAAAAAAAAACAATTTCCGAACAAATTAATTACGATAAAAAAGGAATAAAAACAGAACATCTTGTAAATATTGGTTCACTGACCTTGGTAAGAACGAACACCTTCCGCGTTTAATGATGAAGAGACGAGCTGGCAACATGATACATTTGGTCACTAACCTACCGATTTAGTCACAATAACTGATACATGTTGTTGTAAAATTCTGAAATGAAAAACAAGGTCCTATGGCTAAACCAAAGAAGTTACCTTGATTCGTTTTTGTAGTTGGGCAGAGTACGTCATGACGAAAACGTGGTCTAATTTATTGTCGTAAGGTCTGAAACACGCTGTATAAGTAATGGCCACCCTAGCCTAATTATTGTGCGAGAAATAAGGCTTGATAAAATCGGTTAATATAATAAAGTATATATTATTATACACATATTAAAACAACACTTTGAATTATTGACAATCTTGTTTTATTAACGGGCCATGTTGGAATCTGTTTTTAATTACGCAATTACGCTGAACTCGTCGCTGGCTAAGTATTTCAAAGACATCCGAAGACTGTTCACAACGATAATGAAATACGCCGTAACTGTAAAACAACGGAGAATATTAAAACATATTTTGATGAATAATTTTAAATGTTCGTCTTCTAATATAATTATATGTTTAGTAAACTTACATAAAATAAAGCAAAATATCAGGGCAAGCAGCACACAGCCCGCCAGAAAACAATTTGAATGTACAAAGAAACAGAACATTGCCAGAATGAAAAATAAAATCACCACAATACTGGTGTATACCATCGCCGACCATTGGTACACTTCTATCAGGATCGGCATATTCTGGAAAAAATAAGCACATTAATTAATTGTTCTGTTTTATATTTACTATCATCCACAGCAAATAAATATAGTATATATTGTTTTTATTGCTGGAGTACAGCAGACAGGCTGACGGCCCAACTGTGATGGAAAGTGGTACTACTAATGTGCTCTCGGACTGTGATGAAGCTGGAACCTGGCCACTAATGCCGGAACACAACGCAAGGTTGTTATGGCGGCATGCTCTAGACCAGGGGTGGTAGTGATCAGAGCCAATTCCCAATCATCTGGCTGTGGGATGTTTTGTCGCCTCTTACGACAGGTTGCCCCAGCGCAGGAATAAGTATTGTCTCCATTCCTGCATGATAGTAGCGAAACTTCGTTGGCGTTGCCATGAACACGTATTTGTTAGTGAACTGCAACCACACCGCCAAAAACCGCGACCACAGCTCCATCTGTTCGGCCATATTCGTCTATCCCACGAAAATGTTGTCTTTTATCGGGATAAAAATAATCCTATCATACAACTCGATACCCCAAAGGTTACTCTTAAGAAAGTAGCGACTAGCGGCCAAAAAGTCGAAAGCGGCATGCATGCATTTATTGGCGCTTACGTTTTTTAATTGTGCATGTATTACTGCATTACTATCTCTTACGTTCGGTGGCTTTCTAAAGATATTAGATGAAATAGCAACTAATAACGGTAAATTCACAGGTGAGCACTGCAGCAGCAGGAGGTGGTCTACGCAATATCTGTGACGGTATTGTGAGTAAGACATCTTATCGTCGTGACAGTGCGTTGTTAGTTGTGCGTGTAGGGACAACCCTGCGGAAAAGAATCACGTACGACTGTGAAAATTAATAAAAGCGTTTAGTTAAAAACTGGTGTTTTCTTCCAATCCCAAGTGCGTACCCCCCCCCCCCCCGCGCACACGTAACAATACTATTACAGAAAATGAGAAGTAATATGTATGTATCAAAAATGTGTATTGTGGTTTGAACAAGAGATGACGGGACCATGACTTGAAAACCATAGTTTAACATTAAATAATAAACAATCATAAAATGAACATTGCTTACACAACAAGCTCCAATAAGGAGCATAATACTGGCAATACAGAGTATAATCGATATGACGCCCAGGATCATCTGAACAGCTGTTTCAGTGGCCTGGCTGTAGTTAGACAAAACTGGGTCCATGTCCCAGAAACCGCGGACATTATTCGCATTTGGCGCAAAAAGTAGGCCCACTATCTGCAAACGAAAACAAATATTAGTATCTCCATATCTATTTATAATATTGTTATGATCGAAGTGCCGACAAAGGCAAGTTCACACCTGCAGACCTGTAGAAATTTTATTATCTTTCGGCATTTGGACTTCTTTTGTTTACTTTTTGTTTAAAATTTGTGATTAGAAAAACAGTCCATTGTGTAATGTAATCTTTTATGGTAGTCATTAGCCAGGTGTGATTCTAGGAGATTCGGTCCACTCGGCCAAGCAGACATATTGCGTCCGTGCAATATAAAGCAATGCCTCAATTGATGGACGAGGCAGTCGAGCGATAACCATAAGCGGAGCAAGCCATGTGTACATTCGGTAATCAATTTAGTGACGGTCTTTGCGCATGTTATTGAATCGTGCATTACGTTTGGACTGGTTATGTTCAGTTATATTTTTACCTGTGCTTTACGTGTTTGAGTAGTTCTAATAAACTCTATAGTAATTCCAACGTCATTTTAATTCGGGTCCTGCAACTCGTAACAATATAATAAAATTCTAAAAATGCCATGTTTACACATTGAAGGTAATTACAAAAAAAACAACTGGACTAGACTATATAAACTTTTTCAGATTTGAGCTGATGTGAGTTAAAAAGTCAAATGTGGTCTTTTGAGTTGTCACAAGAACTCCGTTGAATGGCGTCAGTTGATAACCTACAGTTCAGCTGAGCTATACATAGGCTTAAGAAAATAAAGAAACTATATTATAATCTAAGATCTGGTTAAAATAGCCTAGCTGCGAAGCCATAAACCTAAATAAAAAAATCTCGTTCTTTCTTCCGTATGTGTAAGAACGAATGAATCACAACTTACAAATGAAAATACCGAGATCATAACTGTCCCTGCTCTTAGAAAGCAGCAGAAACAGCAGCTAATCACAGTAGGAAGTTTATTCATGAAAGTCATTTTGGATGCGTATTCTTCTATCCCACTATTTTTCTAATATTATGTTTTTTTAAAGATTTTGTATTAAATATAATTCAATTCGTTTAAATATATTCACTTGATTGATTTCTTTACTTGTCTTTTTGACAGACGAGTTATGTTTGCTTGTAATATTTCTTTAGAACAATAAAGTTTGTTGGTATTGTAAAGAGATTTTATTTCATTAAAGGTTCAGTATATTACTGTTACGAGCTACACAGGACTCGAATTAAAATGCCGTTGGAATTACTATAGAGTTTATTACAACTGTACAAACACGTATAAAACAGTTACAAATATAACTGAATACAACCAGAAGACACTGCACGATTCAATAACACGCGCAAAGTCATCGAATGTACCTCTTACTCGTATCGTAATCCTCGCTTGACTGCCCCTCTCCGCATTGGGCCATTGCCTTGTAATGCACCGACACATACCTGGCAAGCTTGGACGCAGTACAATAACAACAAGGATTAGTTCGACACTAATGACGGTCATAAAACAAGTAGAAAAACAATAGCATGTTTTTCTTAATAAACAAATTCGAAAAACAAAGTAAACAAAGGAATTCCTAAATCCCGGAATGCAACAAACTGCGCTTTACGGCAGGCAGCTGTGCATTTTTACCTTTGTCGGCATGTAACACTACTCATAGGTAGTCTTTAGGGACTATGGATAGAATACAATACAACTATCTCATCTTTGGGACGGGTCAGCCAAATACCAGTTGGAGGCGTTGGAATCAATTGGGAAAAGGGTCGGGAAGCTAGTCGGCAATGACCGTCTTTTTTATGTTCGACTTCAGAGTCTAGAATATATACGCAAGGTCGCGGTGCAACTGTCTTCTATCGGATACGTTTCGGGAAGTGTTCCTTATAATTGCACTACCTGATTCCTCCATCCTCATTTTACCATCGGACAACCAGACGGATCGGTTTGCGCCACCATTTCACGGTGGAAACACCACCAGTCGGGACTAAGCGTTTCGTCTTTTCTGGTGCGCACTGCCGAAGAGTGGAATAATTTGCCGGAGTCTGTTTTTCCTGACAAATACAATCTTGAAGTCTTCAAGTCACGAGTGAATAGGCATCTTCTAGGTAAGCGTGCTCCATCCTGGACTGCGTCATCACTCAACATCAGGTGAGACCGTGGTCAAACGCAAACCTATACTTCCATTTTTTTTTATTAAAGCTTTTATTTTATTATATACCTACTGGCTGTCCCGTCCTGCGCGGAAAAGCATCAATCGATATGCCGACAGCAGCGCCACCTACAAAATCCAATTGTAAACCAACTCAGAAACCTTCTCTGGCTCATGCACAACAGCTTTGCTAAAGATCATCACATGATCAAATGTATAGTTTACGATTCTATAAAGGACATACAGACAAACATTCATTTTTATATGTAAGAAGATATAACTGAATATGTTTGAAATAATAAGTACATGATAGGGCAAAGATGTAACCCTCTTTGTGAGCACTGTCGCAAAGCAGAGAATCTCGTACATATTGTTCTAGAGTGAGGCCAAACTCAAAGGACATTCTTGCCAGACTCGTCAATACATAGTAAAAGAATAAATATTATTCCAAGCAACCCTTTAGGCAAGGAGACTGCGTTATTATTTAAATTCTTGACTAAAATATTTAAAAATAGAGGTGGTTGAAGTTAAGTACAAAATTATAAATAATTTTATCTTATAAATCTCCTGTCACGATGTTTGTCCGCGATGGACTCCTAAACTACTCAACCGATTTTAATCAAATTTGCACACCGTGTGCAGTTTGATCCAACTTGAAAGATAGGATTTTGATTGATGATGATTTTGATTTTGAGTTTTTATACCGTTGGAACCGGTAGGTGGCGCTGAGATCGGGTTCTAGAATCCTCTTAATAACGGGGAGCGATTTTGTTTTTGTGTGTTTGAGTGGGTCCCCGGATGGTTTAAATCCACAATTGGAACCGGTAGGTGGCGCTGGGATCGGGTCATATTTTTTCAGAGCAGGACAACGTCTGCTGGGGCCGCTAGTTTAATGTATAAAAATGTAAATTTACCATCATCTACTAGGCTGATATCGTCTAGTGACTAGTGACGAAGTTTTAATTTAAAAAAAAACAAATGTATTTTTTGGTATAATAATAGTGTCTTGATGGTCGTGCAAATGTCCAAAGTAAAATAAATCATTGGATATGAGATATATTTTGCTTTACCCTAACTCGATAATCCCATCCAAAATCAAGTACAAGCAATCTGCAACTTTTGTATAATTAGACAAGCTCCTTCATACTTCAAATAACAAAGATCAGAATCTAATTAAACCGGGCGAAATTAATACAAACTTTGGTCATAAACATCAAAGTTAAATCAACAATAAAATTACAACATCATAAAGTTTCAAATTAAAATGTTTTTAAGGGTATTATTTAAATTGACTTTGAGTAAAAGCAAGGAAATGTTAAAACAAGGTGAAGCTATTTTAGTCAAACAGGTGCACTGATTAACTTACTCGTCGCTTCCACCGACAGTGACATCTTGCTGGTTCCTTCCATGGACCACAGGATGGGACGCCGTCTCCCTCTTTTGCGACAAATGTCAGAACATAACTCAAGATTGTTATGGCATTATACTCTACACTAGGAGTGTTAGCCATCTTAGGTAGGAAACTCTAAAACGAGGCACACGCAGAACCTGAAGTTATGAGTTATTATTTAGGAGGTATGATCTTAAGATTGACCACGTATATTGTGCCAGCACGCACCTTAATTCATGATATCACAGTCTTAGTAAATTCAAAATTATACTTGCTTGCTGTATCACAGACCAGCGGTTCTACCGCTATGTTAATCTGTGTTTAAATCGCGCTCGAGAATGTTGGTTAGGCGCCTTGTATTCCTACCTTGCCTCTCCTTTCTGCAAATCAACACGCTGGATTGAGACAGGCGGTGCCACAGTTCGTCTACGATCACGCAAGCATCGCACGCGCATCGTTAAGTGCAACTCTAGAACGCATTTTTTATCGTAAACCCCGCTCCTGTTGGTGATATGTGAACTCTATGACCAATTAAATAGACACTAATTCTGAAGACGTGCCGAAGAGTCCAGAGGTACGAGGATTGGGGATCCGCAGATGAGCGCCGCTTTAATTCTAGCGGCTGTGGATTTTTCTCTTCTTTCACCACCAACAGCATTCGACCTTTGTTACCCGCACCAGCAAAACTATTGTTATCCGACTTCAAAAAAGAAGGAGGTTTATTTGGTAGACTCATGGCTATTTTTATTACAGCTCTATGGGGTGACTCGATCGGTCTAATATAAAGTTCTCACAGAATATCGGCGTGAAGGGACGAGTCTTGAGCTCATGGTGTTTCGCACGATGTATGAGACTTCCAACTGTCCTCATCCTCCTCCCCATATCCTATCTTCCTTATCCTGTGCCTCTATCCTATTCCCCTATTTTCCTGTATCTTATTCCTCTTGGACGATACCTCTGCCACTGTGAGCACGCAGTCAAGGAGACGTCGGTGAGGAGAGCCGCAGGACGGGTGGTTCTCGCGGCGACCACTCTCTGCACACACTGCATACCTTTTGACCGAGACGTGTGTGTAATATCTACCGACTGTTCTTTTATATAGTTTACTTAAACATTCGTACAAATATATTATTGTATAAAACGGTAACTATTCTTTAACTTACGCCACCGTTACCTCAAGAGTCACACAAGCGATATTACATCTCCTCTATCCCATCACCATTATCTCATTACCTATATCTCAATACTGAAAACCTCTAGACTGGCAACGCGTTGGCTTTACCCCTAGTGTTGCATACGTTTATAGACGACGGTACCCACTTTCTATCAGCTGACCATCTCATTGTTTGCCAGCTTTGTAATAAAAAAGTAGAGGTTACAATATAAAAACTTTTTTATTGCAGGAGCTCAGCAGACAGGTAGGCGGCCCTCTTAATGTAAAAGCGGTTAGCATCGCCTATTTGCAATACCAAAGGTGCTACAAATGCACTGCTGCTCTCTTAAGGGAGACTGAAACTCTGAGACTGAAAGACTCATCTATATGATACCGGAACACAACTCAAGGTTTTTATGGCATACTCTATACCAGGGCTGGTTGCCATCCCGACGGGAAAATACCCTACCACCTAGCTGTGGGTTGTTTTGTCACCTCTTACGACAGGTCGCCCTAACGCAGGAAATTGTATTCATTCTCCGTTCCTGCACGGATAAGTAAATAAATAAAAGAGCAAAATAAGGCACTGCAAATATTGTTCCTTAGATACAGCTTGATACCCCAAATAATATCAGCCCATAGGGCTCGAAATCCTAAAAGAAGTAAAGCATACCCCCGGGTCTACAGTCGCCCGTCTGCTACGACCCCGTCCTTGCCTCGGGCACGATTATTCGTCAATTTACATCGAAATAGCTCGTAACTATTTCGAACGCTTCTACTAATAATTGCCATACACGAAACTTCACTTTTATCGCAGTTGTTATAATATTATGTATGAAACGTTTTATTTTAACAGATCTGCTATCATTAGAACGGATGGATAGACAAATGATGATTTTATATACTTATAATAACATTTGTTCCAAATAGTGCCATTTATAATTGTAGTTTTTAATATTTGCGGGTAGTTGTGTTTACTAATTTGATATAAAAGCGAGCGGATATAGTGACGAAAGATCAGTCTCATCTTGACTTTGGTCGTATATACCTCATAGTAGCTCATTAGGGTGGCTGATTAATGTGCGAGAATCATAACTTACAATTATTAATAATATTCTTGCACCTCAGGTTCCTGCATATATCTGTAAAAACACATTTTATTACCTGTCGGAATTTGAACTAATTGTAATTCTTTTATGATCGTCTTCTTTTGTTTACTTATTTATTGGCATACGTTTCTAGGGAACAGTCCACTGTTTTACTGTGTATGTTTATGGCCGCTAGCGGCCAACTCATTAGCTAGGTGCTTCGGATAACGTCGACTACAATACATTGCATTTGTGCAGTATAACACGATGGCCTAATTGAGGGAGGGGGCAGTCATGCGAAGATTACGATACGGGCGTGAGGTGTGTACATAACGAGAATCTAATAGCGACGGACTTTGCGCGTTTTATTGAATTACGACCTTCTGCATTACGTTTGGATTTGTTGTGTTCAGTTATATTTGTACCTGTGTTATACGTGTTTGTATAGTTCTAATAAACTCTATAATAATTCCAACGGCATTTTAATTCTAGTCTCGCAACACGTAACACTATTTTAGATCGACAGTGTTCGTTTTAAACTCAAATAAAACAGTCCAGAAAGTTCTACGTGTTGCGTTACATATATCCCTCACGAACAAACAATACATACTACCTGCCATTTTGTGTCGACTTTCAATTAAACCTAGTAGTTTTCGCATTATATTCTACTAGGCCGATAAACAGACGAACAGACAGACAGACCAGGCAAGTGGTAGGGCATTTACCCGACTAGATGGCTACCACCCCAGGTCCAGAGTACCTACGCCGCCATAACCATCTTTATTTGTGTTTCGCCATTAGTTAAGTTCCAGTTTCCCTTAAGAGAGCAGCAGCACATTCGTAGCACCTTTGGTATTGCAAATGTTCATAGGCGATGGTAACCGCTTTCCATCAAGTGGGCCGTCTGCCTGTCTGCTGAACTCCTGCAATGAAAAAAAATATCTAAATTTTGCATTTCCGGATTCAGCTGGCGAAAAGTAGCACCTCTGTTATTTTTTACATTACAAACTCAAACTTCTAGATTCTGCATCAACTATATACATAAAATGCATCATTTTACTAAATCTTGGACGATTTAAGTTTATAAATGTATTTCATTATTAAATGTTTACTTAAGCGTGACACAGGTGTCTTGGATTTTACGATAAGTGAAGTTTCTAAACAACAATCATTAAAAAATTAATTAAGTATTATGAGTAGCGGCGACGATATTCTGTTGCAAATGAACCGCTCGCCTTTTTTGAGATGAAATGAATTACTTGCCTAAACAAGGAATAAACAAATTTTTTTTTTTTTTTGCAGGAGGTCAGCAGACAGGCTGATGGCCCACTTGATGGAGAGCGGTTACCGTCGCCTATGGACATTTGTAACACCAAAGATGCTACAAATGCGCTGCTGCCCTCTTAAAGGAGACTGGAACCTGATCCACTAATGCCGGAACACAACTCAAGGTTGTTATGGCGACATACTTTAGACCAGGGGTGGTAGCCATTCAGTCGGGTAAATGCCCTACCACCTGGCTGTGGGTTGTTTTGTCGCCTCTTACGACAGGCCGCCCGGCCGCAGGAAATTGTATTCTTTCTCCGTTCCTGCACGGAGCAAAGTTTTCAGTTCTTCTCGTCTTTTTCAGCCAATCTGAGTCCACTGGTGGACGTAGGTCCCCCTAGTACGCGCCACATATATCGGTGTAACGTCTTCCTCATCCAGCTTCTGCGGGTGACCTTACGCAGGTCGTCAGTCCACCGGGTTGGCATGCGTCCTATGCTACGTTTGCCGAGACGTGATCTCCACTCCAAGGCTAGATGCTCCATCCATGGACGTGACCGACCCACTGCCACTTCAACTTGCTAATTTTGCGAGCTTCGTGACCATTGACGTATTGGGGCCGTCCGCCGGCACGAATCGTTGGAGGAAAGGTAGGAATATAAGGCCCTCAGCATTATCCATGCTGTAAAATAATGTTTTTTATAATTTTGGTGATTTGGCTTAAGGATGTACCCTGTGTAGGTTAGTGGAAATTGAATAGGCGTGGTTATTATAGATACATCCATCATCGGACAACCAGATGCACTGGCATGCGGTACCGCTATATGGTGGATATACCACCTATACGAACAAAGCGCTTTTAGTCCACCTTCATTGTTTGCACCGCAAAGGAATGCAATCTCATTGTCGGAGTCTGTCTTTCCCGCAACTTACAACATGGGTGTCTTCAAGTCTTGTGTGAATATGTACTTTCTAAGTAAGCGTGCTTGATCTCAGTCCATATCTCCGCTCAAAATCGAGCGAGATAATGGTCAAACGCGAACCTATACAGTAATAAAAAAACATATCCTTTGCCTACTGTAAAAAAAAATGTGTCAAATTCAACAATGAATTTTGTAGGTGTAACCTTAAAATTATTAACATTTTAATAATTATATTAAACTATGAGCTGAATATTGATAAATCATTGATGATTTTCAAATTTTTAATGCATTAAAATTTATTCAAAATGTGTGAAATATTTCCTGAAGTCTCAAATTGCTGTATGTGCCTTACGTTACGTATTGGCATGCTTTGTATTTCAATTCTTGCTGTAGTAAGTTTCTTGAATTTGTTCTTTATTTTGGACATGATTATATTCTCGATAGTAACTTGTTTACTTTCTGTTTATAATGATATATAATGTCAGCCCATAAATGTCCCACTGCTGGGCTCGGGCCTCCCATTACAGGGGGATCGGACAGTATACCCGCCACGCTAGTCCAAGGCGGCTTGGCAGGTTTGACACATCGGTTATCTCGATGTGCAGGTTGCATCACGATGTTTTCCTTCACCGTTTTTTAGCACGTGGTAATTGTAACAATATGCACATTAGATCAGAAAACTGACTAAGAGGTTCATCCGTTGCGGTCAGGATCGAACCCGCGTCCTTCAATTTAGGGGCGAGTGCGCTAACCATTACGCTACCACGACTACAACACGACTTTCTGTTTGGCAATCATTAATCCTGGCATTTTTTTATAGATCCCGTCACGCAATAATACACCATTTTACCCAACTGCACCATCTTGAGTATTATCTGCATTGGCTTTCTTGTACTGCTCGTGTTTTTTAGAATTCATGTATTTATATTTGTGTATTTCTTTATTCTGCATTAGCTTGTTAATACCTAAACTACAGATCCTAAGTTATAAGGTTGTTTGAGACCAGCAACACGTAGGTTTTCCTTTGTAGTTACCAGCGCTTATAAACAAAGTATTATTAATCTATCCACGCCTATAAAAGAGTTGCATTTCAATTCTCATAAATCAAATCTTTAAATAACATGTCGAATCGCAATCATTATAATCTAATACATCTTTTTCTCAATTAGGTATCTGGAGCAATAACACTGAGTGTTGTAGAAAAAACATCAAATACAAGCTTCGACAATTTAAAGAATATCACCAATATTAGAGGTAGTTATTATGTTTGTTTTATGTAACTAGCATATTTTTTATAGATGTAGTAGGTCGGGATCTTGGACTGCCGGACATCAAACCATCCCAGTATCACTTCATCACTCAAACAAGAATCGTAGTACAATAGCAATGTCTACTACTGAAAGGCGGACAAGACCTCAGTGACCGAGCGATTGATATTCTGCGCATCTGCAGCAAAGCTGCAAAAAAGTTTCTCACAAGACCAGCGTTCACCATATTAGGAACACCAAAAATCTCTAACCTCCCCTCGAATAAGGTGAGAGTGGAACACCTACACACTCCTTTATAAACAGTTTTTGTGCGGATAACGGATTTGTTGGTGTGAAACTGGATGAATTCGAAGGTGGCCGGATGCAATCACCTTCTGCTCCATATTCTGCGCAAGGGCTGATGAAACCAAAGTTACAAATTCCAGTGTTTCTTCAATCCTGTCAAGACCCACGTCATATCTCGATGTCCGAACCATATGCTGAAGGATATTGCGTCAGCGCCTACCTATACCATATACCTATAATATGCGCAAAAACAGTGTTACGCCTTTGATTGTTGCTGTGTATCACCAAGGAAACTAGTTGTTTCAAATACAACATGATCGAAACATTATTTTGACCGCGTATTTCTAATAATAAATTGCATTATAATCTCAAGAGCATGCTGTGCCGTTCCAGTCTGTTGTCGAGTACTGTACTAGGTGAGATGTTCTTTTCGGACATTCCTCCACAAGAGGGGTAAATTTATAGGACAAAAGTATGATTATGCCATCTCTACCTTGTTTTTTTACCAGGGGAAATCTGATTGAGGACTAAGCCGCGACAAGGGCAGAACCTTGGGTGGATAATTAGCGACCTAGTGTGGGGGGTTCGCCAAATCGAGGGTGGCAATAGCATGCCCAGTTGGAACTGGTGCCATGATAGTACCACTCACCAGTTAGGGATACCCACTAAAACCCCTTGGTGTTCCGTCCTTCGCCTTATGCCAGGGCTACGGGTATATGACCTAGCCTCTCCGCAGCCCTAGCAGGCGTGGGCCCCATGCCACCTCTACCTTGTTTAACTAATCCTGCGACAAATGTGTGGAGTCATGCAAATAGATCGCTTCAGGAACTCCCGTATCGGCGACAGTCTTCATATTCGTTACATAACAAGCAAACGGCAAGAGAGTCGCTTACGCTGGTATGGCCACGTTTTATAGAGGCCGGCTTGTTATGTGGGGAATATAATGCCACCTCCGCCAGATCCCGTTCAAAGAGGAAGTCCCAAGAAATATTGGCGCGACGTTGTGAAGGATGAAATGCAAAATGTAGAAATAAAAGTAGGAAAGCGCAAGCCGGGCTTCGGAGCAAATGCTCTTGATGCATCCAGGATTTAACGCTCCGATGATAAAGATGATGGGCTTAACCAAGTAAAATATTTGATGTCGTATGAAATTATAATGTTTGCCTATGGTCTTACCACAAAAACCGTGAAGTGGGGAAGAAAAGCAAGAAATTGGACACTGTATTTGGGACCAGAGGATAACCATTTTATTTTTGAACATGTCTTTCAGATGCAAACAAAGCTTACTCCAGTCTTGGTTCCTTGATACAGTCAGCGATAACCTTCATGTCTGTATGTTTTATGTTAGGCGGAGTTATTTTGCTTCTGTCTACTCTGGCCGTAAGTATCCCTATCCCTATTGATATTATAAATGCGAAAGTGACTCTGTCTGTTCCGTTTTCACGGAAACTACTGGACTGATTTGACTGAATCAGTTTATATATATATATATATATTCGATGCCGAGGATGAATATAGGATACTTTTATCCCGAAAAAGGGATAATTTTCTGGATAAAAACATATTTTTCTCTGTGTCTGTTATGATTTTACGAAAAAAGTACTGGATCGATTTGGCTGAGGGTGGACAAGATATACTTTTTATCCCGGATAGTGGGATAGATTTTAGGCTAGATTTGTGTAAAAGTTATCCCAGGTAGGATAAGTTTTTTGTGCCATTTCCGTAATTTTGATTAGTTCGGTCAATTACACGTCTATTAGATCATTTTGGTTATTTATGTAGTTTTCATTGACAAGGGATAGACAAATAAAACTAGACGGTTTAAAATAGCGATAAAGTTTATAGACACAAAAATTCATCGTCTACAAAAATGCGATAGTAACGATGTGTCTTTCTTTTAAGCTTTCACAGCAACTACTAGGAATACTGGATCGGTTTCATAAATGTAAAATTTAAATAGGTATTATTAAGATTTATTATATAAAAAGTCGTGGTAGCGTAATGGCTAGCCCACGCGTCCAAACTCAAAGGGCGCGGGTTCAATCCACCGCAGGCAGGTTTCTGCCCTAATACTGCCCCCCCCCCAATAATGGGAATCCCGAGCCCAGCAGTGGGACATTTATGGGCTGCTATTAGTATTATTAAGATTTATTCTATCGACAGGGTTCCGAAGGTATGGTCCAAATATTCGTGTGGGTGACATTTCTCAATGTCATAATTGGTTTCGTGGCGATACTGTTGATCACCATGGAATGTCTGGTTAAAACAAACCAATGCCTAGTTGGGGGAATGGACTGGTTGTCCGGCGCCACTGTGCTCGTTACGCTATCTATATACTTGTTCGGTAAGGATCTCTCGTTTGAATTTATAATTTTATAATATTACGTAGCTGTATGCTTGGGATGGTGTTTGACAATACACAACTAGTACATTTATTACATATGTGTGTTTATATTGTAATTTATGTAACATTTTCCATTATAATTACGTAACGAGGATCGTCTGAAAAGTTTCCGACCTAACAAAGATAAAAGACATTTTTTGAGATATTTTTATTTTTTAAAATGGTCTCCTTGAACTCTAAACAGTTCTCCCAGCGTTGTTCCCATGTCTGTAACCCGTCCAGCTAGCAATTGGCGTTTCTCTCTGCAAAATAATTGTTCACGAAGGTGATGGCCTCTGCATTTGACGAAAATCTCTGTTCTCCGAGTGCAATTTTTAGAAGTAATTTTATCGTTACATTACAATTATATACAATTAACATGTATACATTATACGTTAGTGGTCTTGTTTAAAATGTATTTTGAAGTAATACAAGGTTTAGCAAAGTCAAAGTCTGCGTCACAAAAGAAGCGTCACAAACGCGGCGCAGCAAACGCTGTACTTAGTCCTGCCGAAGGAGTTATTGCTAATAATGAAGTAATAACTGAATAATAAATACAAAATATCCCATAATTAAATCTTTAAATTTATTTTCTGGCTACTTTATGAACAGAATTCTAACAAAATATCGGAGCTGCCACTTTTAGTTCCTTTATTTTGCGTGGGACTTCTTTCTTGACGTGGACTTTATTTGTATGGATAAATAGCGAACCCGGTAGACGTTGTCCTGCCTTTAAAAAAGCCAATTATTTATGTTACTCAGGGATAATGTCGCATTACAATAGTGAAAGAATTTTTGAAATCTGTTCATAAGTATTTATGTTTATTCGTTTAAAATCTTTCCTTTTTATAATATTAGTACAGATTCCTAAAAGAGCTTTTGGAAGAGATGAAAAAAAGCTAACAGTATCTGCGGGAACGGAGAAATTATACTAATTTCTGCTGCATAACTGCCTATTGTAAGAGGTGACAAAACAACCTATACAGCCAGGGGCCATATTCTATTATTTGAAGTATCTTTGCGTTGCGAAGGTATTCAAAGTACGAGTCCATTGGCGATAGTGTCAAAAATTCGTATTCTACTATAATAGTAGAAAAAAATTGGTTACCACAAATAACGTTGGCCAAAATGAGTATTACAATCTACCAAAAATTTTGAACATTTATTTCGCAAGCTTGCGCTTATTATAAAGATAGTGACGGCTATGTGCATGCCATTGGAATGAACAGAATACTGAAATCAGGCATTGAGATGATAGTTTTGAGTGATTTTGACAAGATAGTAATAGAAGAGTTGAGCCGCAGGTAGGTAGGACAGGTAGGACACTTCCCTTGCCAATTTCCTTAAATACAACTTTCATTTCAGTTTGGATCTACTTTATTATTGTCGCAAACAGTTATGTACTCAACGGCGACTGACAATTTACGAAAATGGGAACACAGAAAAAATGTACGAGTTACTTTGTATTAGTGTTTTCACTTCTAACAAATCATGTTTTAAAATGGAGTTAGTACAATTTCAAGATTGTTATTCATTAACTATAATTATTAAGAAACAAATTGTGCTTTAAATAAGTGTTATCTGGTGATTAAAAATTTCATTACCTTATTAAAAACAAAGAATAATTAATGTGTTTGTTTCCATTTTTAAGTAACTTGGCTTTATCTCTCCCATATTTACATAATTCTATACAGTATTACTATGATTATTATTTATACTAGCTGTCCCGGTAGACGTCGTCCTGCCCGGTAAAAAATAGGGGTTGATCGTAGAGGGTTGTATGTATCTTTTAATGTTGTATCATAAAAAAATAGAAATTAAAAATTTTGTCCAAAAAATAAAATAAAAAATTTAGGGGTGGACTACTCCTAACATTTAGGGGGATGAGAAATAGATGTTGGCCGATTCTCAGACCTACCCAATGTGCACACAAAATTTCATGAGAATCGGTCCAGTCGTTTCGGAGGAGTATGGCAATAAAAACTGTGACACGAGAATTTTATATATAAGATATATATGAACTAGCGGCGCGGCGCGGTTTCACCCGCGCTCTGCCCCGCTCCCGTGTTATATAGCGTCATGTTATATAGCCTATGCCACTACCTGTTAACGAAGCTTTCGAACAGTAAAAGAATGTTTAAAATCGGTTTAGTAAATCCAGAGATACCCCCTACAACGTCACAAACTCACATACTATTTACAATATTACTATACATATATGTATATTTTTGTCTTATTTAGATGTCTATTATACTTGCCATTTCAAAATTTATTATATATTATTTTTTATCCTAGTTATTTTCTCTAATCCATCCTAAGGCTGTCTGGAAGAAATTGCTTTTAGTGATAAGACCGCCTATTGTATTCTGTACTTTCTTCTACTACTTTCTTCTTGAATTGTATCTTAATGTTATGCAATAAAATACATGCTATTCTATATGTGCACAAAGAAAACGATGTCAGTTGTAAGGTTCCCAAATGGAAAGTCGACGTACTTTTAGAAAATTTTCCTCTACATTTTCAATATTGTGTCAAATCGTACACTTGTAACAATGTGTTCAACTTTCGAATGTTGCGAACGTGCTCTAGTATTACAAGCTGCTATTTTACATGTGCAAGCAGCACGATCAATATCCGGTGCGAAACGGAAGCAGGAATCCGGACACGGAAACGAGATATATAAGATAAGACACGTAACGCATAAGATGCGATGGCAGATGGGAAGATTTTATCATGTTTCTACGTTATCAGTGTGGCCAGATTAAAGGATGTTTGTTATCTTGAAAATAATTAAAACTACGTTTTAACGGTTTTAACGAACGAAGTCTGCGATCAGTGAACACACGCTGGATAAACCCAACCATTACATCGGATTCGATAACCCACAAATCCTCGCGAAAGAGAATCGTTTCATACCAAGAATGATGCGTGAGGCTATTGAAATAAAAAAAAAACCCAAATTTCAATAGAGAAGATGGTTGGCAGGTATCACCTGTTTGGGATCCAATCATCAAAACTATTAAGACCCAAACCCAGCAAAAACCAACTGCCAGACCTCAAGACACTGTGAGCTCTTTCTGCGTGCAACGAAACAAACCAACTTGACTGATAATTTCTTTTATTTTTTCCATCCACTCATTTTAATATTATATAAAAATTTTTAGAACTAGGCATGTTTGCTGAAGAGTTTCTTGCGCCGCTTCATCTCTTCAAACCACAACATGTTGTGAAGCGGTGGTAAATTAGATTAGGCTCCCATAGAGTAAATAATATCCATAAACAAAATTAAAACTAAATAATTAAAATGAACAAGTTGGCGGTAGGCTTAGACAAATGTCATCTTTGTCTTCCGTGACCACGGCCACTGAAAAGCGGCCGAAACGTCGGATAAACCTAAATAAAATAAATTACCGCGCTTAAAACCGTTAAAACATAGTTTTATTATACGTTTTAACGCTTTTAAGCGCCGTATTTATTTGATAAAACTCCGTTTAACTGCTAGCGACGGTTGCAATTCAGAAAAAAATGAATGTGTGGATATTCGCGGCACCTTCCGAGTCGAGTCGTACGTACAAGTATATTAAAGACAGTTATATAATTTACTCTGTGGTGGATTTGCCCTAAGGCCCAGGAGGTCAGATATTAAGGGGCGGCCAAAAGTGACAAAAAATTCACTAATGATAACAAGAAATAACTAGTACGTAAATATTCTAAAGGCCCGCGCACATTATGGTGCGCCGCACTGCACCGCATCGTATAATAATAATCTTCCTAAATCACTTTTGTACTTTTTATAAATAAAATATAAATAATGTAATGTGAAGAAATTATTTCGTTCAAGTAAATTCATTATGTACTCAATATAATTAGTGCTGAGAAAGGGGTGGCTGGTACTTACTACATGGCCTAGGCCTAGGGCGGCCAAGACCGCAAATCCGCCACTAAATTTACTTATTTATTTCATTTAATCTCCATCTACCCGACACGCCTAATTGGAGTCAGAATAGAATCATATACCATCACAGCAAACCAAGTGGCATAGTGACCATCACCACAATAGTGACCCTCAGACCCAAAAACCGAACACTCCGTACGTTAAAATGAGGTGGAAGAATATAAAGAATTCCACCAAGGGCTTTCACATTACGAAAATAAATATGCTGAATAATTGAACCTCTTTGGAAGCACTTTTGATTAGTACATTTGTCTCATATTAATATTATAGAGAAAATGAGACGAAACATATAGTTCTAGTTTTCACCACGCGCATGTGGCGCCATTTTCATATTAGAAACGTCAAACATTGTTACGACTTTCCGACTGATATTTATGTTTGTTTTATTACCTATTGTACTGTTATCTCGGAAAGTGTTGAAAATGTTTGTATGACATACGTGCAGTTGTTGTTTTTAGAAACCTATGACTATGGTAATCCCTCGACTCGTCTACTCGTTTGTAAAAACCAACTTACCGCACTAGTATCATTAATAACATTGGACCTACTTATGCAAAATGGAACAAACCCACATACACACACATAGAAGTTTGTTTATTTGTTAGGAGTAATCCTCATTTTTTCCCAAGAATAGGTCAAACTATAATACGCAATCGACGGGATGATGACAGGCTTTGCATACATAGTAGTAAAACTACACTGATGCAGAAAAGTGTATTATGTATGGCACCAGTAATATACAATATACGGATTTTTGTTTCTTTATACCTGAGAGTATAAAGAAACAAAAATCCGTATTATTATTTAGGAGACATTTAAAGAATTTTTTAATAATGAAATGCTATTATAAAATCGAGGATTATTTAAGTGCTAAATTCTGATGATTAAGTTTTAATTAATGTTTTGCTTGTTGACATTTAATATTTATTTTATTTTATTTGATTATTATTGTAAATTAGTTTTAATGTAGATATAGTTATAAGATCTGAAAGTTGCACGCCTAATAAAACCACAAAAAAACAACTATGTACACATACATTTCTTGCAATAAATTATTCTACTGACAGTTTTGAGAAAAAGCCGTTTTTATTAAAATTTTGCATACAAAAAAATGTGTGTATTTTGGAAAAAAGTTTGTTGAATATTGTATATTATATTTAGTCCCATATATTCAAGTAAACCTTGTAGGTTTTTGGATTACCATGGATCTTGTTACTTTATTGTACTCTTGGTGTTTTGTGGGTTAGCTACTTTGTGATTAATTTTTTTTATTCTGTAAATGTTGTCAAATCGTTCTGATTCTTATTGAGTTGATAGAAGGTGCATTTTGAAAGCCTTCTGCATCTTTAACCCAATTTCGGCATGTTTGTGGATTGGTTCTGTTTTGCATAAGTAATTTTGTAATCAATGAAACATCGTCCCAAGTTTAACTTTATCATTATGACACATTTTTTGGACTTTCCAAAAGATGTGATTTTTCTAAAAATTTATCTACATTCAAAGCACTTAATGAAACATGTAAATGACCGAAGTACCCAAGACGATTAGCATCGCCAACAAACGAGCAAATTATTCAAATACTAAAATATTAATTTGACCCATGGAAAAGTTTCTCTGAATATTCGTATTTTAGTCAAGTTCATATTCTTGGATTTCCAAGAACATTGAATATATATTAGCATATTTATTTACTATAAATTAATGCTATACTGTTATAACTGGTACAGACCGCACAATCAGAATTTACGCGAGCACACGATTTTAGCAATCAAACTACTCCCGTACACGCAACGACGCGGGTTGCGTTCGTGTACTCAAGTCATCAATCTATATTGTTACGAGTTGCAGGACTCGAATTAAAATGCCGTTAGAATTGCTATAGAATTTATTAGAACCATACAAACACGTATAACACAGGTATAAATATAATAACACGCACAAAGTCCGTCACTAAACAGATTACCCAGTGTAGTTCACACGTCTTGCCTCGCTTGTGCTTATCGCTCGATTGCCTATCTCCCCATTGGGGTATTGCTTTATACTGCACTCACACCTGGCTGGCCTACCATAAAGGATAACAATACACAATCGGCTGTTTTTTTTTGCAAATTTTAAACACAAAGTAAACAAAAGAAGTCCAAATGCCGAGAAGGTAATAAACTGCAGATGTGAATTGTTCTTTGTCGGTTGTAACACTATCAATACGTGAAGCAAAAACTTGTACCCCTTTTTACGAAACTGGCATGTACGGAGGAGTATGAAATTTCGCATTTATAGTTTATGTAGAGAGAAGCGACGAGTGCTCAAATTTTTTTTTTAATTATGCACAAAATAACCGACTTCAATTCAAAATATTTATGTTTTACTTTTGCACCGACTTCAAGATGTTTTAGATGATATACAGGTATATTAAAAATAGGATATTATAATTAAAAATAGCTGTAGAAATAAGTTATTTTATACCTTTTAGTTTTTGAAGTCGGTTTTTTTAAACGAAGTTTTTTGTTACTTTTTATGGCCTTACTTATAATACTTTGTTAAATTTTAAGAAACTGCTCAGCAACTGATTATCGAAAATCTTACCCATAAACTGCTCTTAAGGATAACAGGTGGTGGTAAAGTAACTCTTAAATAACTGTCAAAAATAACCAACATCGAGAGGTAGTTTAAATGACTGCTAAGAGGCAAGATGGCAAGTAAAATTTGATACAGCCATTGATTAGAGGCTTAAGAGTCTCTTATTTAAGAAATGGCTAATCCTTTCTTAACGAGATTATTATAAGTAAGGCCTTTAGTGTCTAGCTATGGGTAGGCTTGCGAAAGATGCCGCGTGCCTTAAAAAATGTATGTCCCAAGTAACGGGAACAAATGAATGTTCGTAAAATGAATACTACCGGGCCAAACTATGTAAAATTTTTAGGGGACCAAATAGCAACTATTCCGCATCAAACTAAAAAAGAATCACGTAAATCGAATCATAAATCTCGGAGTAATCGGTATACATACATTAAAAAAAACATGCCGACCAAGTTGAGAACCTCCTCCTTTTGAAAGTTGGTTAAAAATTCATTAAATCAAATACAATAATTACAATAAAGAAAACTGAACTACCCACAGAAGACAGCGACATAGGCTCTGTATTCCACTTATAGTTTTGAGACATTATAAATAAAATATAATATACCAATTCTCTTTATTAGCACAGATTTTAAAAAAGTTCTAGTAGCGTAATGGCTTGCGCACACGTCCCGGACTCGAATGGTGCGGGTTCGATCCTAGCTGAAATACAAGCACTACTTAGGCAGTTTACTTACCTGATGCTCATCTTGTTATAATTACCACATGCTAACAACGGTGAGGGAAAACATCGTTCATCGGAGTTCAGCTGACAGGTAGACAGACAACCGACCTGATAAAAAGCGGTTACGATCGCCTATGGAAATTCCTAACAAATGTGCTGCTGCTCTCTTAAGGGAGACTGGAAAATGGCCATTAATTCCCGAATACAATTCAAGGTTGTTATGGCGGCATACTCTAGACCAGGGATGGTAGCCATCCAGACGGGCAAGTACCCTACCACCTCTTACGACAGGTCGCCCGGCCGCAGCAATTTGTAGTCTTAATCATACTAAAACGAATCTTAGACCAAACTAACCTATATAACAAATGTCATTATAACCTCGATATAACGAATATTCTCTAATCTCCTTATGTGAGATAAATGCAATGTCTATTTTACAATTCTATAAAGAAATTGCTTTATTATATAAAACTAATGGTCTAGTCTAGACTATCTATTACACCTCTAGACGATTTGTAGTTCATAGAACTTGACTTATTACTAAAAATGACGTATAAACATTGTGGGTAGATGATAAAATTAAATATAACCTTCAAAAACCTTTTCAGGTATAAAGGTGTATGTCCATTGTACATTTGCATCATTAATCTGAACAGTCATTAAATTCTGTTGTAATCAACCTCTTTGTAAAGTTTTACTTTATGTGTTTTGACATTTGTCGTATTTATTTTGTTTTTTCTTCGCTATACTTATCCTTGCATTGCACCTAGGCTGCCAACTGTTTTTGAGAAAAATAATGTATTACATTTTTTATGTAGGGGAAAATAAAGTATTAGGAAGAAAACAAGTAATTTTATTTATTTCTTCTGTTGAAGACACTTTTTTGTGTACTTCTAGCGCACACTAACAACTTTTAATTATCCTTAAATTGAATAGACAAACAATTCATTTTATTAAATATATATATATTTAATAAAATATATATATAAATATATATATATACATATACAGCGTGTTTCAGACCTTACGACAATAAATCAGACCACGTTTGCTTCATGACGTACTCTGCCCAAATACAAAAACGAATCAAGGTAACTTCTTTGGTTTAGCCACAGGACCTCAATTTTCATTTCAGAATATTACAACAACATGTATCAGTTATTGTGTCTAAATCGGTAGGTTAGTGACCAATGTATCATGTTGCCAGCTCGTCTCTTCATCATTAAACGCGGAAGGTTTTCATTCTGTTCTGTTTTTATTCCCTTTTTATCGTAATTAATTTGTTCGGAAATTGCTTTTTTTAAATTTTGACTTTACGGTGGATTTAATAGTACCAAAAAAAATTTATGGAGTACGACCGCTAAAATTATGATTTATTGTCATTTGAAATGAAACACGCTGTATATATAGTTGTCCTGTTCCTTTCTTCTCGCCATTTTAGATTCATTTCTGAATAAACTCTTTAAGTGAAAGCTAGAAATGTAATATTGCTGAAGATTTTCTTGTGTGAAGCGGTGGTAAATTAGATTACCCTCACATAGAGTAAATAATAACCATAAACAAAATTGAAACTAAATAATTAAAATGAACAAGTTGGCGGTAGGCTAAATAAAAGTTTAACAATACTCGTTGGACAATTGTCATCTTTGTCGTCCGTGACCACGACCACTAAAAAGCGGCCAAAACGTCGGAATAAACAAAAATCAAATAAATTGCTGCGCTTAAAACCGTTAAAACGTAGTTTTATAATTCTATAATAATTCCAACGGCATTCTAATTCGAGTCGTGCAACTCGTAATGTAAGAAGGGCCTCAAAGCAACAGTGTGTAACCGTCTTTACATATCGTCCTTTGTTATTATTTTTAATGCCTTCTGTATATTTAGTTAAAGTATTTTGTGTGTTGAAATAATATTAACTTTAAGTTTTTCGTTTTAAAATAAAACGAAAAACTTAAAGTTAATATTATTTCAAGAACCTGAGTAAAATACTCAGGTTCTTAACTGATAAAAAGATATAAGTAATTACTTTGTTTTGTTTTAGATTACACAACTGTATTGATCAGAGCAGCATGGTCACTCAGAGCCCTTTAATTATAAATAAAAAAAATATTAAGGGTTAAATTATTATAAACATCTGCAGGTTAAACTTATTAATCAAACAGTTTTTTTATATATTTTAATAGCTGTCCCGGCAGACGTCGTCCTGCCCGGTAAAAATAGGGGTTTGTCGCAGAGGGTTAATAATTTAGGGTTGTATGTATTTTTGTATGTTGTATCATAAAAATAGAAATTAAAAATTTTGTCTAAAAAATAAATAAAAAAAATTAGGGGTGGACTACCCCTAACATTTAGGGGGATGAAAAATAGATGTTGGCCGATTCTCATAGATACCGGATAAGCACAAAAAATTTCATCAAAATCGGTCAAGCCGTTTCGGAGGAGTATGGCAACGAAAACTGTGACACGAGAATTTTATATATTAGATATTCATAATTAAAGGGCTTTCAGCGACCATACTGCCCTGGTAAATACAGTTATGTAAACTAAAGTTATAACTACTGATTTCTTTTATCAGAGTCTTAACTCTGACAAATAGGTGGTTAAGCCAGGTTTGCCAGGTGGTAGGGCAATTGCCCGACTGGATGGCTACCACTCCCGGTCTAAAGTCACCATAACAAACCTTAAGTTGTGTTTCGGTATTAGTGACCAGGTACCAGTCTCGCTTAAGAGAGCAGCAGGGCATCTGTAGCACCTTTGGTGTTGCAAATGTCCATAGGCAATTGTAACCGCTTTCCATCAAGTGGGCCGTGTGCTTGTCCTTTGAACTCCTGCAATAAAAAAACAACAACTTAAGGGGCTATCCTAGACACCCAGACCAGTGTAAACGACGGATAGTTTATTTACATAACTTACCTTGTTAGAAATAGAACCCGGAACCTCTGCGTTATGCAAACTACGCCTCTGTTGGCTATTGTGCTGTCCCCTACAATTCCTGCATGCTTTGAAGGTATACCCAACTCCTAAGTAGCAAGTCTCATAAAGCCAAAAGTTATTTAATACGTAACGAACACCGGTGGCCGTCGGTATATATCCCCTTATACCTTTAATGGCCTTAATAAACTTTTAAGGTTTTTTGCCGGTATAATATTCCTTGCGATATAAATAAGGCTAATAAGAAAACAAGACCAATTACTGATGTAATTGAAGATTTAAAATTCGTGCTAGATTATTTCTTTTTACTATCCAAAGTAGACAAACGGACAGATGCAAGATCTAACTGATAGAAAGTAGCATATTGTTACGACCTAGGTGCCGACAACGGCAAATTCACACTTACATTTTATTACCTTTTCGGCATTTGGACTTTTTTTGTTTATTTTGTGTTTAAAATGTGTGATTAGAAGAACAGCCAATTGTGTATTGTAATATTTTATGGTAGTCATTAGCCAGGTGTGATTCTAAGAAATTCGGTCCATGCGGTCGGGCAAACATACGGCATCTGTGCAGTATAAAGCAACGCCCCAATTGAGAGAGGCAAAGCAGTCAAGCGAGAACCACGAGCAAAGCGAGACTTGTGTACATTCGGTAATCTATTTAGCGACGGACTTTGCGCGTGTTATTGAATCGTGAATTACGTTTGGACTTGTTGTGTTTCAGTTATGTTTGTACCTATGTTACACGTGTTTGTGTAGTTCTAATAAAGTCTTTAATAATTCTAACGGTATTTTAATCCGAGTTCTGCAACTCGTAAATAGTAATTAAGTTGTAAAAAGGGTACGGAACTCGAGTCCGTAGACTTGTTAATAAAAAAACTCGTAAACAATATGTATAAAGGTGGTAACATCAAGAACGTTGCCTAATAATAATAATAACCGCCCATACACTTTCCACTGCTGGGCTCGACAGTATAACCGCTACGCTTGTTCAAGGCGGCTTGACAGGTTAGACCCTTCGGTTATCTCGATTAGTGAAAAACTTACCCACAAAGTCCTGTTATGGATAAGAGGTGGTAAAGAAACTTATAACTGTCAATAATAACCGACATCGAGAGGTAGTTTAAATGAATGTTAAGAAGCAAGATAGCAATTTACATTTGAAACAGCTGATTGTCACCGAGTACGGGAATAAGGGGACCGAATCTGTGTATAATAAAAATCTGTAAAAGGCATAAAATTGGTGTTGCTACCGTAGCTAAAGGGCTAATTTTTAAAGAAAATGCTAAATGTTTTATAAAAACAAACAATATAAAATTACTAGAATAGAATAGAATAGAAAACACTTTATTGTTCACCACATACACATAAAATAAACAATTTACAGTATTTACATTTAATAGTAAAAGTAAGCAGACAACCCGGGCTCTGGATTTAATGAAATGGAATTTCAAGTGTATGACGGTGGTGTGCTAATTTAATACACAATACATATAAATAGGATATATAAATATCACATAATACATATACCTATAATAAGAAAAAAAAGAGAATAAACAATAACATACATACATACATACATAACTTCACGCCAGGTCCCTTGCGGGGTGGGCACGAACAACAGAGCGCCATTTAGGCTTATTCTTACACACCTCACTTGCTTCTTTGACATTCATAGTTCTTGTCATGCACGCTCGTCTGTTCTTAAGGCTCCTGACATCACCTACTGCTAGTACACGATCAATGTGATCATGGAAGGTGTGTCGTAGCCTTCCGCGATTTCTGCATCCATCCACTTTTGCATTGTATATCTGTTTAGTCATTCTTTCATCATACATTCTTTCCACATGCCCGAACCACCGGAGCATTCCTTTCCTTACCTTCACCCATTACCACAAACAATAACACATATTAATATTATATATATACTAATATATACATCATTAATATGTGTATAGCAACAGCAATAGCTATACAATATTAATAATAGTATTAATACATAATATATTAATATTATATATACCTACTAATATATATAATATTAATATACAAATAAACTAATAAATAAACATATATGTAATATGGTATTGAATATTTATTATAAAGTGAGATAATATTCCCGTACCAGTTTTTTAAAAACGGCGAGTGACTTTGCTTATCTCACATTTTCGGGCAATGAATTCCATAGCCGAACAGCCTGCACAGAAAAGGATTTGGTGTAGAAAGTAGAAACGTGTGTTTTTAGGGCAAGATTATGAGAAGAGCGCAAATTAAGGGTGTGAGATGTATGGGGGAAATCAAAACGCTCCTTAAGATAGGAAGGGGTAGAAGGAATAAATAATATGCTATACAGCAGGTTGAGAAGATGAGCATACCGGCGAAGTGAGATTGACAACCACTTGAGCTTTTTGCGATATTCAGAGACATGGTCATATTTCTTTAAACCAAATATAAACCTGATGCAAAAAAATTGAAGTCGCTCTAGTTTATTGAGTTGTTCTACGGTAAGGTCAAGATAACAGGTGTCCGCATAGTCAAGAATAGACAGTAAAAGCGATTGAGCAAGTGTAACCTTGGTAGCGGTCGGTAGAAAGTATTTTAACCTCCTAAGCGATACAGACGAAGCAAATACCCTACGACTGAGTTCTGTGATGTGAGGCCACCAAGACAGTTCTCTATCGATGATTACGCCCAGATTTTTTACTTTATCGCTAATATGAAGACGCGTCCCATCAAATAACAAGTCCGGCATTAAACTATACTAGGGTATTTACCTACTGCTTTCTTAAGTTTTCGCGACTTGTATACATACATACGTTTAACGATTTAAAACACATTGTTGACATGAAACACACAAGGTCTACGAAGTCTCCGATCAGTGAACATACGCTGGATAAACCCAACCACTACATTAGATTCGATAACCCACAAATCCACGCGAAAGAGAATCGTTTGACACCTAGAATGATGCGTCAGGCTATTCAAATCAAAAAACACCCAAATTTCAATAGAGAAGATGATTGGCAAGTACCACCTGTTTGGGATCCAATCATCAAAACTATTAAGACCCAAACCCAGCAAAAACCAACTGCCAGACCTCAAGACCCTGTAAGCTCTTTCTGCGTGCATCAGTACACAAACCACTTGACTTATAATTTATTTTATTCTCCTTCCACCCATTTTAATATTATAAAAAATTATTAGAGCTTGAGAGATGTTTGTTGATGTTTCTTGCGCCGCTTCTTCTCTTCAAGCCATAACGTGTTGCGAAGTGGTGGTAAATTGGATTAGGCTCCCATAGAGTAAATAATATCCATAAACATCATTTGAACTAAATAAACAAGTCGGCGGTAGGCTCAATAAAACTTTAACAACACTCCTTGACCCTTGTCATCTTTGTCTTCCGAGATCACGGCCACTAAAAAGTGGCCAAAGCGTCAGAATAACGAAAATCAAATTAATTACCAGGCTTAAAACCGTTGAAGCGTAGTTTTCTTCAAATTGTTTGATCGGTCTAAAAACAGCATAATATCGCCTGAGTACCTATTCCCACGACTTGTGGGAATCCACTCCCTTTAACTTCCAGTTAAAAGGCCTATCTCGTTATATACGCTATTCACTATTCGCTATTCACAAATAGCGTCTGTTTGTTCATAGTAAATCGATACAGGTTGCCGTGAATTGGCTTTTACAAAATTCATGGAGACGATGCGTCGTGAGAACGCCTAGCCGCGTCATATCGATCTTAGGAGTACCAACAATCTTTGTAAATAGTACGAGCAATAGAGTGGGAAAGACGTTTTCTAGCCTCCCAGTTAGACGTCATAAATCTTTTTGTCTATTGTTTGTATTTCATGCACATTTTAGAAGCTATATCGCTTTTTGGTAGTGAATTCCAAGGACTAGTGGGCATGTTTCTAGGAGACCATGGCTATTTTTACAATTATATAATGTTGGTCAGCGGGGGGGGGGGGGGGGGGCACGGTTAGTTTAGTTTCAACGGCAATCCACGCGTTACCCAATGTGCTTTCGGGACGAGTCTCTTATAACGACGGACTTTGCACGATTTATATCATAACGATTTGCTGAATTACGTTTTGGACTTGTTGTATTCGGTTGTACTTGTAAGAACTTGGTATCCTATCCCTCGCCTTTTGCCAAGGCTACGAGAATTGGAAGTTGAATAAACTCTACCTACTCTAGCAGGCGAAGGCCCCAAGACTTTTCCACTGCCGAGGGAAGCTTGGCCCCAGGTGTCGTCGCTCTGAAATACTGCACGGGGCAGTTTGTCTCCGCAGCTCCATCCACCACTACCTTCGCGTCAAGGTGCCGCTTTCGACGGAATTTAAAATTTTATATATAAATTAGCTGACTATCTGCCACCCTTAGTACTTGAGGGTATAAAAAATAGTTTACGACCTATTCTCAGACCTACAAAATATACATAATTTCATTAAAATCGGCGTTTCGAAGGAGATTGGTTACAAACATAACGTGACAGGAGAATGTTATAATATTTTGTTATAACAATATTTTTTGGTAGGTTTTTTTTATTAAGATTTTTGATATGAATAAACATAGCTTATATATATGTAAAGCTGAAGAGTCTGTTTGTTTACTTGAACGCGTTAATCTCAGGAACTACTGGTCTAATTTCTTTCAGTGTTAGATAGGTCATTTATCGAGGAAGGCTATAGGTTATACGTCATCACGCAAAGACCAATAGGAGCGGAGCACCAATGAAGAATGTTTCAAAATCGGGGGTTTTTTTAAGTTAATTTTTTTACTATTCGCGGGCAAAACCTAGAGTATAATAAATATAATTTATAAATACTTTTTCTAAGAATTATCGTCATACTTGAGCATATAGGTATACGCCCGAGAAAAGGCATTAATAAATCAAAGACGATCCAACTTCCGACGTGGAAAAGGCCTTAATAGTCGGCTGAGCTGGGCCCCGGGAGTTCATTTCCCGAGGAAGGAAGCTGCAAATGTGGACCCGTCGCATCATTGCCTCGCGAATGCTATATATCATTCCGCTAATAATCACAGAAATAATTATGTAGCTAACTTATTAACCGACCGAAAAAAAGGAGGAAATTCTTATTCTGCTAATATTATAAACGCGAAAGTTAGTAAGAATGTATGTATGTTTGTTACTCATTCACGATTATTATGACCACGTTTCTGAATTTCGAAAATAACTCAGGTGGTTGCCAATTCATTTTCGCCGGAATACTTACGGGTTGTCTGGAAAAGATCGCTTTTTAGCGATAAGACCGCCCTTTGTACCCTACTATAATAATACTAGTTCGTAAGCTTTTCTGTAATGGTGTACAATAAAGTGTTATCTATCTATCTATCTATCTTACATTCTTTCATTGCTTCATAGCAGTGTTTTCCAAACTTTTTCATGACACAACCCCTTTAGTATGAAAAAATATTCCGCGACCCCCCAACCCATTGCTTTTTTTCATGTATTTTATTTCGTGACAAATATTCAATAACATATTTATTCATTTTCATAATAGGGCCTCGACTAAATAAATAATTGACTACGTAAAACACATTTTCTTACATTGAATGCGTCGCCAATAGATAACACAATTTATCCGCATACGTATGACCATGTCTGATGCCGGCCGCCCCGCCCTCGCCCCGCCCCCGCCCCGCATAAATCAGAAAGCTTTGCTATCGAGCTCTTCGTGTATCTAAAGCAGAAAAACCTAATACTATTGACGAAAGTTTGATTTTACCAGCAGCTTTAGATATAGCAGAGATTATGTTTGGGAAACAAGAGGTCGAAAAACTTAAAAGTATACCTCTGTCTGGCAGTACCATTCAACGCAGGATAAGCGATATGGTGACTGATGTTCGTGATCAAGTCATAGAAAAAATAAAAGAAAGTACTCCTGCGTCCTTGCAATTTGGTGAATCTGCGGATATTACAGACTTTAATGCAGTAGCTTTCCCAACCTTTTGCAACTCCGCTATAGAAGCTTCGCGACCCCCCTAGAGAGCCTTCCCGACCCCCTAGGGGATCGCGACCCACACGTTGAAAAACACTGCTTTATAGTATTTTATTCATCCCTTCACAGTACCTTAAAGAACGCTTCGAATTTATTTCTTGCTCTCACAATTCACGCCCTTCCAGTCAACAGAGACATATTGCTCCTATTCATAATACAACGTTCTTCAATAATTCTTTCACGGTTAAGGATGTCCAACTTGGGAACACATTGCCTGTTGATGTCAGACAAGCAAAATCTCTAATAACATTCAAGAACATGGTCAGGAAATTCTATCTGCAATATATTGATATGTAATTTTATATAATTATTTAGATATTATATTGCATATAGTTATATATTTTATCCATGCAGGGACGGAGAAAGAATACAATTTCCTGCGGCCGGGCGGCCTGTCGTAAGAGGCGACACAACAACCCACAGTCAGATGGTAGGGCATTTGTCCGACTGGATGGCTACCATCCCCAGTCTGTGAAGTATGTCGCCATAATAACCTTGGGTTGTGTTCCGGCATTAGTGGCCAGGTTCCAGTCTCCCTTAAGAGAGCAGCAGCACATTTGTAGCACCTTGGTGTTGCAAATGTCCATAGGCGATGGTAACCGCTTTCCATCTAGTGGGCCGTCTGCCTGTCTGCTGAGCTCCTTCAATAAAAAAATATTATTAAAATGTAAGCAATCATACAATAATTATGTATACCACCATCGCCACTCATAATCAGCATATCTCGCCACGGGTTGTCTGGAAGAGATAGCTTTTTAGCAATAAGACCGCCCTCTGTCTGTTTACGCAATTAGCATAATACTAGTTCGTAAGTTTTCTGTAATGGTGTACAATAAAGTGTTATGTATATATCACACAAGATCTAATGAATATGTGTTTTGCATAAATTCACAAAATAACCAAAAATAAACACATACAAATTCTATTTTTGTAACACAGATCAACTTCGCGAGAATCTGTTCATTTCATATCAAGTACACTCGGTTTAACACGAAGTGCGTGTAAACCACAGATTAGATAGTTAAGAAGGTGCAAAAGATTTTGTTTTATAACTTAAAAATGTTAATGCAAGTTAAGCTTGTATTATGGGTAATGTTACGAGTTCCAGGATCCGAATTAAAATGTCGTTAGAATTATTATAGAGTTTATTAGAACTTTACAAATATGTATAGCGCAGGTACAAATATAACCGAACACAACAAATTTTAACGTAATGCAGAAAGTCGTAATTCAATAAAACGCGCAAAGTCCGTCACTATTAGATTCCTGAATTTACACACGTATCGCCTTGATCGTGGTTCTTGCTCAACTGCCCCCTCTCTCAATCAGGACGTCGTTTTATACCTCACAAATACACATAATCCGAAACACCTGGCTAATTAGTCGGCCATAAGCGGCCATAAATGAGTACAATAGGCTGTTCTCTAGATATTTATGCCAATAAATAAGTAAACAAAAGAAGACGATCATAAAAGAATTACAATTAGTACAAATGCCTGCAGGTAATAAAATGTTTTTTTCGAATATGCAGGTGGATTTTGTTTTTGTCGGGACCTGAGTTGTAACATTAATATCGTGAGGCGTGAACCATCTGTATCTTTCTAATCTATGAACCAATAAAGCTTTACTTTAATATCTTTGAAGTCCCTTCAAGTTTAATGTTGTTTCCTGCAGAAGTAATATTTTCTTGACACAAAAGAACTTCAAGAAATGGAAGCCACAGTTATTAACTTTCCTAGTTTCAAGAACTTATATACCAAATCGAAGCGGATAATTTACAAAATTACGGTCACAAAAGAGGAATTCCGAAATGGAACTTTTACACGATATGTTAAAATATTTATTTATTCACTATATTTGTTCTAATATGACAAAAGATTTATTTGTAAATGAGTTGTGGTCTTATTGTTCCAAATAAATATATTAATTATTTCTATAATGTCCTGAAGTTCAGTCAAATACAATCGATCGTTTGGGCAGGTACAAAATTGGGACACTTCACTTTTCATACCACTAGGTTAGACCGACTATTAAAATATTTTTATTGTGCATAAATTTTAAATGTATTTATACTTTTATATATATTTTTATTTAGTTTATTTAATTACCTAAATATATAATTTAATAGAAACTTATAATAGCTTATTTTATATTAGAAAAAAATGTTTTAATAAATGGGACATAGATAAACATAGAAAGTACAAATTTTTTGAGAAACGCTCTTATACAAGTTATTTGTAGGCACACTGTTTTCTTTACAATTACTCTTTGTAGACGATTTTGATGGTAACATCAAAAATACGTCTTAAGCATGACGGGATCAATATTTATACTACTTTCCCTCCGACCCGTTATCCGTGCAAGAAAGGAGAAGAAAACTGTTACAACTCAGGTCCCGACAAAACAAAATTCACCTTCATATCTGAAACAAAACACATTTTATTACCTGTCGGCATTTGAACTAATTGTAATTCTTAGGTCGTCTTCTTTTGTGTAATTATTTATTGGCATACGGTCCATTGTTTATTTGTATTCTTTTGGTAGTTTACGGCAGAGTCATTAGCCAGGTGTGGTGGATTAACTCGACTACGATACGGGTACATTGTGCAGTATAAAGCGATGACCTGATTGAGGGAGGGGGGCACTCGAGCGAGAACCACGATCAAGGTAACTGACATAGCTATGGCACAAAGTTAGCAATTTGAAGTGGTCTCATTTGTCGCAGGAGCAATTGCCGATGGAGCAGACGAGTCCTGGAGTAGAGACCGCTAAACCTAGTGTCGGGCGCTCTTCAGCCCGATGGACTGACGACATGCGTAAGGTCGCCAGTAGGCGCTAGATGGGGAAGGCAGAGGACCGTGATAAGTGGCGCTGACTTTGGGAAGCCTACATCCAGCAGTGAACGTTGATTAGCTGACGACGTGGGTAATCCATCTAATATCCATCAATCAAAAAAAAGGTGTTCCACTTAGTTATTGTGCTAAGAAGATTAACCTATGTCACGTTTAAAACTTAATTGTGATTATGTATAGCTTGACTTATTTAGAGACCTACCATCGAGTCATAAGTTATTCATGTCGAACTTTCAGGGGCACTTAAGTTGCCGCATAAAACTGTTAGTACTTGTGATTTACGACACTTCGGCAACTTTGGAACGGAATTATTAAAATTCTGCAAGTTTGCATTAATGAGAATGGCACCCATTAAAATGCAACGGCTTGCATAATTAATTTCTCTATTAAATCATTAATCATAAATATTGCCATTTTGTTCCCGAAGGCGGTATGAGGAACCCGCGCCAACGCCGTTGTACACACCGAACCTATGCTACGCTTACCCCATGCTATGCTACGTTCACGGCATGCTATTTTCAGGCTATGCTACGTGCACGGTACGCTATGCTACTTTCATGCTATGCTACGTTCTTGCTACGCTACATTCCCACTATACTACGCCTACGCTATGCTACTTTCATGCTACGCTACGCTCTAGCTACGCTACATTCACGCTATGCTACGTTCACGCACACGGCGATAATTTTTAGTTTGCACAGACTAAAAACTATCGTTTGTACTTAAATTTAAACGTAGTTAATCGTTTTCAAATGCAATTGTTTTGTTGAAAAGAAAATAACACGCCATTTATTTAGATTTAAAAAGTCATTAAATGACATTTAATTTATTTTAAGCATATATAAAGGGCTTATTTATAACAGCTTTAAAAATAAAATTATAGGGGTTTTTTTAACAAATATTATAGGTGCACTGAATTTATTAAAATCTATAAACAAAAAAGTGTCGATGCTTATACAAAAATACCTGTGCCCGCTACGTAGTCCGCGTGGAATTTATTTTCAAAACCCCTTCGATTTTGAGACATTCTTTATTGGTGCTCTGATTCTATTGGTCTTAGTGTGATTCCCTATATAGCCTTCCTCGATAAATGGGCTATCTAACACTGAAAGATTTTTTCAAATCAGACCAGTAGTTCCTGAGATTAGCGCGTTCAATCAAACAAGCTTTATATATTAGTCTAAGAAAGAATCGTTAAAGCTTTAGGGCGAATAACATATGATCATAGAGCGAGATGCCAAAAGTAAAATAAATGCTAGAACGAGGATATTACAAAAGTGAAACACCACAGAGAAAAACACGATAATCGAATAAAATACCATCTATGAAACTCACTACTTTCATCATAAAAAGTTATTTGACAAAAATAGTTAAGTAAAGTTGGGCAATCTGACCCCTGGCCTTTTAATGGCTATATCGGCTTGACCTGAATTAGTTAACTTTTCCTTAGTGTTAATGTGGACGATTCACCTCCGTCATTGTCAATGTTCCGGAGAAACTAAACTTTGTCAGCTCTTTGAAATCGAGTCTAAGAATTCTTTTTCAGCCGTTTTGATATCTTGGCCTGTGTATATGTATTTAACGGACCAGCTTGACCTGTATATATGTACGCATTTAACGGACCAGCTTGACCTGTATATATGTACGCATTTAACGGAACAGCTTGACCTGTATATATGTACGCATTTGACGGAACAGCTTGACCTGTATATATGTACGCATTTAACGGAACAGCTTGACCTGTATATATTCATGTATGTAACGGAATTGATTGACCTGTATGTATGCGGCCGCCGCCAATCTACTTTTACCCCAATTTCAGTGGAGAGAAAAAAGACAAATACAGACGAACAGGCGGACGGACGTAACTATAAAATAAAGGGTTAACATTACATTATTACTTATATTTGAATATATTTGAGTGTGTGTGTTTGAGTGGATCCCGGGATTGTTTAGACTTACAATTGGAACCGGTAGGTGGCGCTGAGATCGGGTTCTAGAATTCTCCTTATCACCTGGAGTGACTGGTGATTTTGTTTTTGTGTATTTGCGTGGGCTCCGGGATGGTTTAGATTCAGTTAGAACCGGTAGGTGGCGCTGAGATCGGCTTCTAGAATCCTCCTTATCACCTAGACAGATTTTAGTGATTTTGTTTTTGTGTGTTTGGGTGGGCTCCCGGATGTTTGAATCCACAATTGGCACCGGTAGCTGGCGCTAGGATCGGGTTCTAGAGTTTTATTTTTTCAGAACAGGACAACGTCTGCCGGGGCCACTAGTAAAGAAATAAAAACAAAAGAAAATTCAAATATAAAAAAAAGACAAAATTAGCAACTAGCCCGGACAATCCAGTTCGTCCGGAGAGAGGGAGAATATTATATATAAAATTCTCGTGTCACGGTGTTAGTTACCATACTCCTCCGAAACGGCTCTCATGAAATTTTGTTTGCATATTGGGTAGGTCTGAGAATCGGACAACATCTATTTTTCATCCTCCTAAATGTTAAGGGTAGTCCACCCCTAAATATTTTTATTTAATTTTTTGATATTTTTTATTTTTATTTTTTTATGATACAGCATTAAAAAATACATACAAACATAAACTTTCAACCCTCTACGATCAACCCCTACTTTTTAATAACTATATTAGTATTTTCATAACTTTCTACTGGGATGATTTAGATTTTAATTTGAGCCAGGTAGATGGCGCTGCAATCGGGTACCAGAATTGAGGTGTTCTTTTCGTTGTTGTATGTGTTGAAGTTTGTCCCGGAATGGTTCATATAAACGTTTGGACCCGATAGGTGGCGCCGCCATACTCGTCCTAAACGCTGGGCCGGATTTTGATGAAATTTTTTGTTTGTTCAAGTGGATTTGAGAATAGTTTTGATTAACATTTGGTCCCGGTAGATGACGCTAGAATCGGGTTCTAGATTTTTTATTTTTAAAGGCAGGACATCGTCTGCCGGATACAGCTAGTATACATATAAAAAAACATAAAGGGGTTTCTACTTTGCCAATATGGCTATATCCTCAAAAACGAGGATTTAACAAAATTTCTCAACACGTATAAGAAAGACAGACAAAGAACTTCCAGAGACCAAGTTATTTCCATACGGACCTAACCATTTTCATATTCTGAGCCATTTCTTTGTGCAAGATTCGTAGCAAACGTAAGGTTTCGTTAGACATCCTAGCCGATTTGGGGGTCTACTACGAGTTTGAAGACGATTAAATTCTTCGATACTTTGCCGGCCTACCTCACTGCAACGCAGAGGCTCCGGGTTCGATTCCTGGTATAGTAAATCTCGGAAACGTATTTTCTCCGTTATTTACCACGGTCTGAGTGTCTGGGATCGGCCTCAGAGTGGTCCGTTGTATATTACCAATAACACAAGCTTAACTTGCTTAATTTAAGGATATACAATGTGTGTGTTTGTCTGCCGATTATTTATTTATTTACTTATTCTATTTCTCAACTGTTTACAGTAATTTACTAATGACCGGTTTCTATATCTCACTGTTCTATATTCATTCACTTTTTATTTTTGGTTGAATTTTGTTATTACTTGTATAGGTGGTAATGCAAATGAACGGTCGATAAGATATAGGAGTTCGTCATAAAAGTCTCGTTATTTATATTATTATCATAAGAATTTTGAAAATTTAATAAGTGATGTTATTATTGGTAATCATGTATGAAGCAAATAACTCATAAAATACGCTGTATTCAGTTGGTGCTGAGAATACGTTATTGTTTTAATAGGAAATCTGAATCAAAACTCAATTTTTAACTTTAATCAAAGCCAGGTGGTAGGGCATTTGCCCGCCTGGATGGCTACCACCCCTGGTCTAAAGTACGTCGCCATAACAACCTTGAGTTGTGTTTCGGCATTAGTGACCAGGTTCCAGTCTCCCTTAAGAGAGCAGCAGCGCATTTGTAGCACCTTTGGTGTTGCAAATGTCCATAGGCGACGGTAACCGCTTTCCAACAAGTGGGCCATCTGCCTATCTGCTGAACACCCGCAATAAAAAAAAATCAGTTATACATTAAAATTTCTGATCATCTTCTTTTCAATATATTTTATACCTTTATGATTGATTCACGTTATAAATTACAATTCATAATAAAAAAATAAAATAAAAAAAACAATAATAATAATCATACAGACAACAGTATTAATAATTATTTAAATTATGTAAACTTTATAATATTTTATCATTCGTAAAAAGTTTATATTTTTACAAGTTGCAGGACTCGAATTAAAATGCAGTTAGAATTACTATAGAGTTTATCAGAACTATACAAACACGTAGAACACAGGCACAAATATAACTGAACGCAATAAATACAAACGTAATGCACGATTCAATAACACGCGCAAAGTCCGTCACTAAACAGATTACCGAATATACACACGTCTTGCTTCGCTTGTGGTTATCACACACCTGGCTAATGACTACCATAAAATATTACAATACACAATGGGCTGTTTTCCTAATCACAAATTTTGAACACAAAGTAAACAAAAGAATTCCAAATGCCGAAAAGGTAATAAAATGTTTACGGGTATGCAGGAGTGAATTTGTCTTTTATCGGTGTACAGGTCGTAACGATATTATTCAATGGTACAACCCATAATAGCGCAGAAATTCTTTGTTGCGAAATATGTAAGGGGACAGGTTAATCCAGGCTTATGGCTATTTCTATACCATCCCATTGATAACAGATTACGTTTAAGTTTCTTTTGTGAAATTGAGTCCATTCTTCCATATTTAACAGAAGAAAGAAAGAAAATATATTTATTTAGAATTACATACATATATTCCAAAAACTATCTAGGTATCTTATACTAAAAGCTGAAGAGTTTGTTTGTTTCCTTGAACGCGTTAATATCAAGAACTGCTTGTCTGATTTGAAAAATTCTTTCAGTTTAGCCCATTTATCGAAGAAGGCTAAAGGCTACAATATTATTATCATCACGTTAAGACCAATAGGAGCGGAGCACCAAGGAGAAATGTTTCAGTATCGGGGGTTTTTTTAAACTATTCCACACAGACGAAATTAAGTTAAGTGGGCAGAAGCTAGTAATATTACAAAATTGTAAAAGTCTAAATTATAGTCTTTTGCGTTTGTTTTGGAGTCACATAAAAACTATTTTGCCGATTTCGATGCGGTTATCGTTGACCGGCAGCGAATTCCGGGACTCAAAATCTGCGGTACTGTGAGTCCCAGGAACCCCGCGAGAACGTTCATGAAAGCAGTTTCAAGTGGCCAGATCGAGAAAAAATCTAATTCTGATGCAATACTAGTATTTTTACTGATCCAAATTCTCTATTTATCTATCAGCTGTGGTTTGCTACCCATCCAATGTCTACAAAGTCGCAGCCGAACCTTAGTAATATAATAAATCTATAATTTGTTTTATGCGAGTGATTGAATCTCGGGAGGGTTTAGAATTTATATTCACAATTAGACTCGGTAGGTGGCGCTGGAATCGGGATCTAGATTTTTAATTTTTCAAGGCAGGACAACGTCTTCCGGAACCGCTATTATTATATAATAGACAAATAAAGTTACTACAATTTTTCCCATTAAAATAAGGAAATCTTGAAAAGTCACCGCTTTTGTTTATATAGATCCAGAGACAGTTCCCAGAACGCTGTCTTATTTGAGTTCAATCACGAAACAAACATTCGCTCTTATTGGATTTACTTAGCAAATAAGTTTCCCTGCTCCCAGAAGACCGTCTGGAGAGCTTGACTAACTTTTAACTGAATTATTGATGGTACAGATGAAAAATTAAAGCCAGATGCATCCGATGTTGAAGATGATCTTTTGGGAATTCAAGTTTTAGCTTTTGGAGTGAAAATATATTTTTTATACAAAGTGGGTTGCTTTTAGCTGGAATGCGTCTTCTATAATAATATAACAAATCTATTGGGGGTATAGAATTTGTAAAATGAATTTCAATAAGCTTTTTTTAAAAGGATTTTAAATGCAAGCTTTTGAGATCTTGTTATAACATGTAGCAGCAGAGTGCTAGCCAAGACAAGTATAACGAGCCCAAACACGACGGGTCTATCTTGGACTTAGTACAGGAGTTACTATGGCCACCTTCCGACTCCATCATCAGATCAGCTCCATGGCATATTATTGCATTGTTACGCTATATACATATGTGTGCAAAATTTCAGATCAACCAGAAACGGGGAAGTTGGTCAAATTTAACTTGCAAGATTCCACCATAACTTACATTCATAAATACATACTTACATACATCTTCTGCGAGCGGGCGGTTTCCACAACTCGACGACAAAGAGCCTATTTTGCGTGTGAGGGTGGATGAGGGTTTACTCCATGCAGCCCAGCTCTTCCATGAACTCGACCAGTACTTACATACATATATACATACTTACATATATTTATGTACATCGGAGATGAAAAATGGGGATACTACACCATTGAAGAATACTTGCAAAATTTCATTTACATAGCAGCTCACTCCAACCTCTTACATTATATTTTGTATAACATTTTTATCTTGGCAAGCTTGTAAGGAGTTTATGGAGATAAGTTGCAGCAAAACAAATAAAAAAAATGTAAGTACTTCATGTCTTTATTACAACGAATATGCACTGTTTGCTACAACTCCATTAATTCTTCAAAAGTCATTCTGTAACATACTTCTGTATAAAACTTATAAAAAAAGAACTTAAGATATAAATTGAATCAGAGAAATAAAACATTTTTTAGCTAGACGTGTTGCTGGGGATTTTCTTGCCGCTTCTTCTCCTTAACAGCAATTACACGTTGCGAAGCGGTGTACATAGACTAGGAAGTAAAATTAAATTTTAACCTAATGTATGTCCTTCAAAAAGTGTTCTCCAGTAGAACTTTGTTTGAATAGACTTTTTAATTTGAATTTGATACCTCTCCGATGGACCGTAGCGTGTGTAGTGGCCTTTATTTATAATATGATAAAGCTATTGTTTACAATGTCAGCTGTTGTTCTCTTGTTCCTAAAATGTACCGAGTATTCCGCAAATTAATATTTACTACGTGAAAGGACTTCTTCAGTGTTTGCAATGAACAATAAATTGAGTTAATTGCGACTTGTCGACGGTGCTGTCTGTACTTAAGGACTCATTAACTTTAATCGCATGCGCTTAGCTGTAAGGTTGTCTGCGGTGTATTTTTGAGCTTGTTTAGTGAAACCATTTCATGAACCACATCATGAGTTACTTTCGATAAAATAAACTGCTGAGCAATTATTGTAGAAAGAAACACAATAATGTTTCTTTTATTGCAGGAGTTCAGCAGACAGGCAGACGGCCCACTTGATAGAAAGCGGTTACCATCGCCTATGGACATTTGCAATACCAAAGGTGCTACAAATGCGCTGCTGCCCTCTTAAGGGAGACTGGAACCTGGTCACTAATGCCGGAACATAACACAAGATCGTTATGACGGCATACTCTAGCCCAGGGGTGGTCGCCATCCAGTTGAGCAAATACTCTACCACCTGGCTGTGGGTTGTTTTGCCGCCTCTTATGACATGCCGCCTGGAAGCAGGAAATTGTATTTTTTCTTCGTTCCTGCATGGATAATTAAACAATATCCATTTAGAGTTATTTAATTTAAGTTTATATAAAGTAAAATAGTAGTTTTAAAGTCTTTTTCATTCACCTAGTCATTCTTTTTACTTTTAAATCTATTAATGCTACCAACCTAAGAGTTTTAAGTTTTACAAGAGTAATGAATACTACTCTTAATTAAATTTCGGTAGAAAGAAGAGAGATAGATTACCTTTTATTGTCTTTGGTAGAATGTGAATTAAATGTTTGGATACATTGACATTAAATTCATCGTTCGGATACAACATATTATTATGTAAAATATTATTAAAGTTTTTTCGAAGTTATTACTTAGTGAATTTCGCTATTTGTGTAGCTATTGGCAGATTGTTTATTATATATGTCATAACTGTAATGAATAATAACCGTAAACACTGAAGAAAGAAGAAAGAAAGAGTTTATTTGAAGAAATAAAGACGTAATTACACTACTTATATACACATAAGTGTACATACACAGAGCGTATTTTGAGAGTTTGTACGCCGTCGTTTCAGCAAACAAGGTTTGTACTCAGCATATTGCTGTGTCGAAATTATATCCGACACAACGCTTACTTTCAGTGCCAACCTTCCTTTTGGCGTAAGACTAAAAAGACTCAACTTTGTTAATGAAATAATAATAATTAATAAAACCACAATAAATTACATTTTACTTCATAACCTATAAAATATTGAATGTGTTATTTTTCTGTAAAGATATGAAACGTTTAATATATTTTATTTTCCCACTCTATATAATTCCTACTGATAAATGTAGTGTTTCTTTAAGAGGTAATAATTCAATAGAGTATTAATGGCGGACAATTGAGTCTGCGAAATTTGTGCCTGACGAGAATTTAGAATCGAAAATAAAACTATAGTATTATTAGTTTTATTTTCGATCCTAAATTCTACATCTTTCGATTGTAAATCGTACCACCATCGCCACTGCTAATCATGAATATTGTTGCCACGCGTTGTCTGGACGAGATCACTTTTAGCGATAAGAACGCCCTTTGTACACAGTTAGAATAATACTAGTTTGTAAGTGTTCTGTGATGATGTACATTAAAGTGTTATCTCAAACCAACGCGCACTACCACCGCATTGCATTACACGCACACTTCACAAACAAACCAAGACACACAAAGAGCCTAAAAATTAATAAGCGAGACACAAAAAGGAAAAACAACACACATGGCACTAGTTAGGATAATATATATAGGTATAAACATAAGGCACACACTGCACATGCTCACAACACCAGTATGTAACAGATACACTCTACATTAGTATAAGTTTAGTATTAAAATTAGACAAATTCATATTATAAGTTATTTTTTTTTATTATTATTATTTTTTTTTTTTTTTTTATTGCAGGAGATCAGCAGACAGGCAGACGGCCCACTTGATGGACAGCGGTTACCATCGCCTATGGACATTTGCAACACCAAAGGTGCTACGAATGCGCTGCTGCTCTCTTTAGGGAGCCTGGAACCTGGTCACTAATGCCGGAACACAACTCAAGGTTGTTATGGCGACATACTCTAGACCAGGGGTGGTAGCCATCCAGTCGGGCAAATGCCCTACCACCTGGCTGTGGGTTGTTTTGTCGCCTCTTACGACAGGCCGCCGGGCCGCAGGAAATTGTATTCTTTCTCCGTTCCTGCACGGATAAATTATTATATCATTTAGGATTAGTACTATTATATCATTTTTCTGTAATATAAAGAACAATTTAATTCACATATTTAAAAACCATCAGAAAATATTCGAAAATTGTACTGATTGTATCTCTATAATAAAATGAAAATTATGTATATTAAATAAAGCATTTATTTCTGTGACCGAGTTTCTTGTATGTAGAAAATGATTAAAACCCGATATTCTTTGAACAACGTTCTAAAATATATTTTACAACAGTATGGTGCGCCACGTTCGATGATCAACTCTCGAAGAGGACTATTCTCAAATTGTTCTTCACTCTGCGTTTTAATTTTCCATCACTCAAATATATTTTTATTAGTTAGAGGAAAACAAGTTGATGTCATATACACAGACTACAGCAAGGCATTTGATCGTATTAAACACAGTCCTCTCCTTTGTAAGCTTAAAAAACATTGCCATTCGTGGCGATCTACTAAGATGGTTTTCTTTACATTCTTTACATAGAAAATAGGGCGCAGGCAATCATTTCCAATAGTTATATGTGTAGCAAGTTCGGTGTAATTCCGAGCGAGTTCCAGAGGGCTCTTTGTTAGGGCCTCTACTTTTTATTATTTATGTCCACGACATTGAGCACTATCTACGAACATTCAAACAATTATGTTTTGCTGACGATATGAAAATCTTTAGCACCATATCCTGAATGGATAATATATGTGCTCTTCATAATGATTTACTGCACCTTGAACAATGTTTCTGTATTAATCAATTAGATGTAAATCCGTATAAATGCTCCATCGTCACGTATACACGAAAAAAAAGAATTTAATTTCAACCTATTATACCTTATCTGGTCATGTTTTACCAAAGTCTAAGGCATCCGTGACTTAGATGTCTACCATGACAATAAGCTAACGATCGACGTCCATATCAATAATATCGTCAAGAAAGCCTCTCGGACCTTGTGCGACTCTCGAACTGATTTGACCAGATCAAAAGATTAAAAATTTTATACTGCACTTTGGTCAAAAGTTGTTTGGAGTACGCGTCTCACATATGGAACCCTCGATGTCAAAAATACATTGACCGTATAGAAAGTATACAAAAGCAGTTCGTGCGATATTTATGCATTATAATAAAGATCTAAGATTCTAGGAAATTATATTTAGACCCCTGTAAGAAGTTTCGTCTTTTACCACTCGAGGATCGATGGAATATAGGTATACTTCTATTTAAAAAAAATTCTTCTGATGTAGATTGTCCAAATCTATTAAATGAAATCAACTTTGTTCAGGCCAAGTCTGTACGCAACAATTTATCAATAAATATACCTTTTAGTTCTACTAACTATAATCAAAATGCATTTCTAGTTCGAGCGAGCAGCTATTTAAATAATATAAGTAAACAGCATAATGTTGACCCATTTAGAATCAGTATTCGGGAGCCGAGCGGTGTTTAAGCCATATTTGATTTTATGACTAGTTTTATAATGTACTGTAGTTATGTCTGTGTGTTACATAATCAAGATTTTATACACGTAAACCTGTGATTGGCTTTCCTTATCAATTTCAAATGTTTATTCATGTGTGTTAGGTGTAGGTTTACCAGCATTAAATAAATAAATATATTACTAATATATATTACGGTGTGTCTTTCAAGAATACGGGACATAAAAATGGCCCGGACTTTTGGAGGGTGCGTGGGGCCATGGAAAAGCAAACACGTAGAGGCCCCTTGACAATTTTAATGCAAATGTGGCGTGAGACTGACTGGCGATTGTGCCTGTCTACGCCATATAATAATGCACCCAAAGACAAGTCCCGGCCAGTGTAGGACTATTGTGGGAAATGAGAAGAGAAATTACCGGGCTATTGGGGTGAACTGTTAGTGGTCCTTGGGGTCTGGGAATATGGGGACTATTGCGTCTGCTCGTCGCAATGTTCAGGGAACATGGAAAAATGGGCATACTCGCCACTCGCTGCATGGGCCCCAGAAAATGTCATAAAAGACAGGGGCAACATGGATGTGAGTGGCTAAGGGATGTAGAGAGTTGGGCTGCAGGTTCACCGAAGCTACTTCTGACGTGATGCCATTTGTCACTTCCACCCTTTGAACTTGAGTCTATCTCTAGCGATTCCCCTCCTTGCCGACTGGCTAAAGCAAGCACGAATGCGGGGGCCTTATTATTATTATTCATGTGTATTAGCTGAAGATTTATTATAATTAAATAAATAAATAAATATATTACTAATTACTAATAAATTTTGACGGCCTCTGTGGTTGAGCGGGCTAAGCCTTTGCCGGCCTACTTCACTGTAACGCGGAGGCTCCGGGTTCGATTCCCGGTATAGTAAATTTCGGAAACGTATTTTCTCCGTTATCTATCATGGTCTGGGTGTCTGGGATCGGCCCCAGATTGGTCCGTTGTATATTACCCATAACACAAGCGTAACTTGCTTAATTTGGGGATATACAATGTGTGTGTTTGTCTGCCGATTATTATTATTATTATGTTGATGAAATATTATCGAATATGTACGTAATTCCCTTCTTTGTCTTCTCAGTTTCCGTGTTTCGCCACCAGGGGGCTAACATTTTCCTTTGTTCTAAATTCAAACGACAACCATCCGGCGCGGCTCCCAATATCCGTTGTGTGAAAGAGATAGATGTATTATTGGAAACATTTATTATAAGTTCAATATTTTGTACCGAGAAGAAAGAGTTGCGTGTTCTTAGAATTTTAACTTGTTATGTCTCTGTTACACCTGCGACAATGTTAGTCGTAGATAGCCTAGGGTTTAATGCGATATTTGAGATGCGATATTGTTAATGACTTTAAACATTGTCAGATAACATATTGTTACGAGTTGCAGCACTCGAATTTAAATGCCGTTGGAATTATTATCGTGTTTATTAGAACCATACAAACACGAATAACACAATTACAAATGTAACCGAATACAACAAGTCCAAACGTAATTCAATAACACGCGCAAAGTCCGTCACTAAATAGAATACCGAATGTACACAAGTCTTGCTTCGCTCGTGGTTATCACTCGACTGCTTCGTATAGGTGGCCACAGCTTGCAATTTAATTTCTTCACTGTTATTTAATTAAACTCATATAATTAAAATTACAAAAAAGTGTAAGATATTGAAATTAGTCTATGTCTAATTAATGTATTTTTGGACTAAATGAATCTTTTTATAAAATGAATTTTTGGGGACAAATTAGATATCCATAACATCACTGCTGCTATTGGAAATACTGCATATTCTAGAGATAAGGGACTTAGCATCTAGTACTGTTGTTCTTAATGGAGGAGAGAGGGGGCTTACAGAATGTCGCGGAAGTTTCGAATGGACTTTTAGGCGAAAGTGGCTTACGAATTATTCTTATTTTGCTTTTTAACTTTATTTTCTAGCTATAAACAATACTACAAAGAAAGGTGGGATTATTTTTTATTTTCGTTGTTTTTTCAAAAATTATCTATGGGTAAGTAACTCGTATTTGCTCACAGCCAGTAACGCTGTTATTATCCCAGGTGTAGCAGGGACTTAAGAATAAATTGTATTACATACATACATAACTTCACGCCAGGTCCCTTGCGGGGTAGGCACGAACAACAGAGTGCCAAACAGGCTTATTCTTACACACCTCACTTGCTTCTTTGACATTCATAGCTCTTGTCATGCACGCTCGTCTGTTCTTAAGGCTCCTGACATCACCTTCTAAATTGTATTACACTATGAGAAATAGCTAAAAGCTGATCGTATCGTAGCTTACAGCATTAGTTCTCTTAAAACAACGTAACATAAGAGATATTCTTGTAACTCTCTTTTGTCATAGAGCCTACTTTCATAAATGCGGGTAGTTGCAAGAAATCAGTACAATCCCGCCGCTTTCAAGCTATGCATAATTAACGACATTGCGGGTTAAAACAGACACTGTCCGACTGCATATTCCGAACTGCATGTGGTTAGACCGACCTTTTTTTTAATGCATGAGTTCAGCAGATAGCCAGACGGTTCACTTAATGGAAAGCTGGTGGTTGGTTGCCATCGCCTATGGCATTTGCAACACCAATATGCTGCCGCTCTCTAAAAGAAGACTGGGACCTGGCCCCTACTGACGGAACACAACTCAAGGTTTTAATGGCGGCATACCACCTGGCTATGGGTTGATTTTTCGCCTCTTACGACAAGTTGTTTGGTCGCAGGAAATTGTGTTCTTACTTCTTTACTGCACGTATGACATTTGTATTATACTTAATGTTATATATATATACTGAGTTTTTGGTTATTTTGTTTATATTTTCTGTTAGTTACAGGCTTTCTTTTAGACTTTGTAAGGATTGTCAAATTTTGGACCTATGCAATATTAGAGAAAAACATAATTATATTTACAAAAACCGAAATATCTCAAGAACATTTTCGTCACATACGAGTTGCAGATGGGGTAAGTATTCCTCCCTCTCCACCTCCTTCCTTCCTGCATTACTTATATGAACAGGCACATTCCGACGCGCACATGACCGATGCTACTTCCACTTATGTTCCATACTTTTTTTTTTTTCGCCGGGCCCCCCGTCATGTGGTAAGACAGGGTCTAGTTTCTTTTCTATCTTTTGTCTCTTTATTCAAAAACTACTTGTTTTCTATAATACTAACTATTTTGCCAAATAATCTTACATGTTGGGAATTGTTGGTTTAGTTTGGGTAGGGTTGGGAGCTGGTCTGGCAATCATCCAGTCGAAGACTCGGTGCCGGGAAGAAATGCTAAAGAGCCTCGATGGGGACCCCTGGGGGCGTCCGTACCGGATGGCCCGTAAAAAGATGCGGGCATGCACCATCCCAGTCACGGCATCTCTCGAAGAGGGGGTCCTCAACACCGTTATAGACGGACTCTTCCCGGAGCCGGGAGCCTTCACTCCCCCGGAAATGAATCCTCCACAACCCGTTCATTCGGAGACGGATCCTCCCCTCCTCTCCGAAGAAGAATTGGAAGTGGCCCTGGAGCGCCTCCGTGGCCGGAAGACAGCGCCGGGACCTGACGGGGTCCCGGGCCGAGTCCTCTTCCTGGCCGCTAAGCACCTACGCGGCCAGCTTCGGGAACTTTTCAATGCCTGTATCAGATCAGGCGTGTTCCCGAAGCAGTGGAAGGAGGGCCGGCTATGCCTGCTTCCAAAGGAGGGTCGCCCTCCCGATGATCCATCTGCCTACAGGCCCATCATCTTGCTCAACGAGGCGGCCAAGGTCTTTGAGAAGGTCCTTGCCAGCCGCCTCGTTCGTCATCTGGACACAAATGGGCCTGGTCTCTCTAAGGCTCAATATGGTTTTAGGGTGGGACGTTCGACACTGGACGCCCTAAACGCGCTACGGAGCCTCACTAGAGAGGGGCATCACATGGAGGAGTCCGTCCTGGCGGTCTCTCTTGATATCAAGAATGCCTTCAACAGTCTCCCTCACGAGACAATTAGGGCGGGACTTCTGTCCCACGGAGTTCCCCCGTATCTCACGAGGCTGTTGGAGGCCTACCTCCAGGAAAGGTACATCCTCTGGGAAGGTGGCCGAGCTGGCCAGGTTATAGGAAGACGACGCGTCGCGTGCGGCGTTCCACAAGGGTCGGTGCTGGGTCCGATCCTGTGGAACATTGGCTACGACTGGCTCCTTCGCGAGCCAGTCCTGCCCGGGATGGGGGTGCTCTGCTTTGCAGACGACACCCTCGTCACGGCCCGGGGCGGAACCTATGAAGAGTCTATGGCACTTGCCGACGCCGGAACGGCGTTGGTGGTCGAACGAATCCGGCGTCTTGGCTTGAGGGTCTCCCCCGAAAAAACGGAGGCCCTCATGTTCCATAGACCACATAGACGTGCACCCCGGGACGCGCGCATCGTCGTCCAAGGTGTTGCGGTAGCGGTCAAGCCCCAGATGAAATATCTGGGGCTTGTATTAGATGGTAAATGGAACTTCGGGGCCCATTTCACCCAGCTCGTCCCGAGGCTAATTAAATCCGCTGCCGCCCTGGCCAGGCTCCTTCCGAACGTGGGAGGGCCGGGCGCGGCGACAAGGAAGTTGTACGCTGGCATCCTCCGAAGCATGGCATTGTACGGTGCTCCCGTATGGATCCATGCACTTCACCGGCAAAACAGGACTCTGCTGAGGCGAGCTCAGAGGGTCCTGGCGGTGAGGTCCATCAGGGGGTACCGTACTGTGTCGTGGACGGCAGCGACACTGCTGGCGGGTGATCCGCCTTGGAATCTCCAGGCGGAGGTGCTCGCAGTAGTGTACCGCTCCCAGCAGGATGCACGGGCGAGAGGAGAAGTGCCATGCCCGGCAGAAACTAAAATGATTAGGGCCCAGGCGACCGAGGCCCTGATCCGTTCTTGGCAGAGGGACCTGGGGTCCCCAGAAGCTGGAATCGTGACGGTGGAGGCGATACGACCCCACTTGGCTCGCTGGGTCTCCCGGAAATACGGGACCCTGACGTTCAGGATGGTGCAGATACTTACCGGGCACGGCTGCTTTGGTAAGTATCTACACCAAATAGTGGGGCGGGAACCTTCCCCGTCTTGCCACGAGTGCGGCGCACTCCAAGACACGGCGTTTCACACGCTCGTGGAGTGCGCCGCTTGGGGGCCCCAGAGGGCTCTCCTAGAGAACGTTGTTGGCCCTGTGAGTTCACTTCATAGCATGGTTGAAGCCATGCTCCAGGGTCAACATTCTTGGCTTGCGGTTTCCTCCTTCTGTGAATCCGTCATGTTGCAGAAGGAGGCCGCTGAAAGAGCAAGGGAGGAGGACGCGTACGCGGACCCCGTTCGCAGGAGGCGGGCCGGCGGTCGCAGGCGCCGCTACGCGCATCTTCTCCTCCCATAGATACCGTCACAGGGGGCCACTGTTACGGGGGTGACAGTGGACTTCCCCCCCTGCTGTACGAAGTGGATCGCCCTGCTCCCCGGGGTGACCCAATTACAGAGCGTAGGGGCGTCATGGTGCAGTTACTCTGTACGAGATCCCGTGACGCCCCGTAAAAGCGCTACAAATGGGGCGCAGGTTTAGGTTTAGTGGGTAGTTTGGCGGCCGTTTCTCGCGACAGCTTCGTTTTGGAAGCGAGCGTGGAGAACCGGTCGCTGAGAGTCCCACACACCCTCGATGTAGGTCTTATGCCTGCATTTTGGCCCTTCCCCCGAAGGACCCGAGGATGGTGTCCAAAGACATTCCCGCTGCGTTATAAAAAAAAAAAAAAAAAAGGGTTGGGAGCTGGTACGTGGGTTGAAATATGATGTGGTTTGGGTTGGAAGTAGTATTTGGGGTAGGATAGGGACCCCCCAGGGGGTGCCGCCCTGGACTTCTCCCCCCCGTCCAGGTAGCGGCACAAGGGGATGCGTCCCCGGGGCCCCGAGCGGCCACTGTCACATTCCCCTTTTCACTCCGTGATAGTGGTGTCCCACCTTTCCGCCTCCAAATCCCAATGCCTGCCCTTCCTTACCAATCCTCCTCCCCAAATACCCCTCCTTTCCGATGCGACCGCCAGCGTCGAGGTGTTCTCCGCTGGCTGTCAAGGACGGCGGTGGTGATGTCCACCCCACCACCGCCCTCCTGACAGGCGACCTATCCTCCCCGACCCCGTCTGCCAACGCTGCTGTGTGCGCGAGGCGACGGGAAAAGGGGAGGAAGGAGAGGGGGGAGGGGTGTTGGCGCAGGAGCAATCCTTCGCAGCCTCCCCCTCCCCCCATCGCGAAGCCCTCCCCCGCCGCTGACGCTGCTTAGAGCGCGAGGCGGCGGAGGGGGAGAAAGGAGAGGGAGGGGTGATGGCGCAGGAGAAATCCTTCGCGGCCTCCCCCTCCCTCCTATCGCGAGGCCCCCCCCGCCGCTGACGCTGCCGATTGCGCGAGGTGGTGGGGGGGGCGGGGTGGAAGAAGAGGGGGGAGGGGTGTTGGCGCAGGAGCAATCCTTCGCAGCCTCCCCCTCCCTCCCCCATCGCGAAGACACTCCCCCCCGCCGCTGACGCTGCTGAGTGCGCGAGGCGGCGGGGGGAGGAGGAAGGAGAGGGAGGGGTGATGGCGCAGGAGTATTCCTTGCAGCCTCCCCCTCCCGGCGGCAGCGGGCGTCGAGGTCTGGGGGATCAATATAGACCTCCGCCCGCACTAATGCCGCGAGAGGGCGCGAGAGGTAGCCGCGCGTCCCTCTCAGGGCCGGGGACCACCATCTCCCCCGGCCCGCACACAGGAGAGGCCGCCTCTGTTTACGAGGCGGCCGGCCGCTGCCGGGGTTGCGGGTTAAGCTCACGCATGTACCGCGACCCCGGCGCTAGGCGGAAGGAAGGCTCCCATGGGGTTTTAGTGGGTATACCGGCAGCCGGTCGTATTGAACCGGCGTCGGGGAGCCCCACACACCGGCCGCGCATGATCCCCCGCGCGGCTGACGGTGCGGCAACGCATTTCCCCATGTAAAAAAAAAAAAAAAGGGGGTGCCGCCCTATCAACATAGACCTCCGCCCGCACTAATGCCGCGAGAGGGCGCGAGAGGTAGCCACGCGTCCCTCTCAGGGCCGGGGACCATCATCTCCCCCGGCCCGCACACAGGAGAGGCCGCCTCTGTTTACGAGGCGGCCGGCCGCTGCCGGGGTTGCGGGTTAAGCTCACGCATGTACCGCGACCCCGGCGCTAGGCGGAAGGAAGGCTCCCATGGGGTTTTAGTGGGTATACCGGCAGCCGGTCGTATTGAACCGGCGTCGGGGAGCCCCACACACCGGCCGCGCATGATCCCCCGCGCGGCTGACGGTGCGGCAACGCATTTCCCCATGTAAAAAAAAAAAAAAAAAAGGGTAGGATAGGGAAGGTTATTGCTTTATTTATTAATACATATTTCTTGTAGCCTAATATTACATTTTTGTTCCATACTTGGAATATAGTGCTTCTAGATGATATTTCATTGGCACCTAAATAGAGCACATAAAACTTTTGAGTCTGTGTTCGAATAAAGCATAAGTAACAGGTTAAAGTCGCGGTAGCCTTGGCATTAGCGCACGCGTCCCAAACTCAGAGGGCGCGGGTTCGATCCTGATCCGGAACGCATGGACCACTTAAGCAGTTTTCTGATTTAATTTGCATATTGTTACAATTACCATATGCTATCGACGGTGATGGAAAACATCGTGATGCAACCTGCACATCGAAATAACCGATGTGTCAAACCTGCCAAACCGCCTTGGACAAGCGCGGCGGGTATATATTCCTTTCCCTATAATGGGAGGCCCGAGCCCAGCAGTGGGACATTTATGGGCTGATATTATCTAATATATAAAATTCTCGTGTCACAGTTTTCGTTGCCATACTCCTCCGAAACGGCTTGACCGATTTTGATGAAATTTTTTGTGCTTATCCGGTATCTATGAGTGGTTAGGCGCCTTTGCCTTATATTATCTTTCCCCTCCTTTCCGCAAATCCGCACGCTGGATAGAGACAGGTGGTGCCACCTGTCGGCCAACCATGATTCGTGCCGACGGGCGGACTGTACGTCGAAAGCCCCGCGATCACCGCACGCGCATTAAGTGCAATCATAAGAACGCTTTTTTACCTGTAAACCCGCTCCAGTTGTTGGTGTGAATAATACGCAAATTTCGGAAGACGTGCTGAACGTGTTATTCTAAGGAACGAGGATTGGGAATCCGCAGGTGAGTGCCGCTTTATCTACCAGGCTGTGGATTTTGCCTCCTTCCACCACCAACAAATTCTTACCTTTGTCACCCGCACCACCAATGAGAATCGGCCAACATCTATTTTTCATCCCCCCAAATGTTAGGGGTAGTCCACCCCTAAACTATTATTTTATTATTTTTACCGGGCAGGACGTCGTCTGCCGGGACAGCTAGTTATTTATTATAATAGGTAAAACTATAAACCACAAGAGCGGTAACAAAAATCAACTACTAAAAGCAGTTGGTCCGCTGACATTTAAATATCAAAAAAGTTTTTTGGTTAATTTCGAGCGCATTTGTCGGCATTTTTAACAGCTTAAACCTGACGAGACTGTGTGCAGTTTTTAAAATTCATCCGAACCGGGGTATTAGCCTACTTTTGAAATGGATTTAAACAAAATTCTTGCTTTGCATGAATTTAAATTAGGCACTCAGTTCCTCTGAATGGGAGTATGCTAGATTAAATAATGAAAAACAAAATGTAGCAAACAATAAACTGACTTCAAGAGTAATCTGAAAAGCAAATAATATTTTTACAACATTTTGAAGTTATAATAAAACTACGTTTTAACGGTTTTAAGCGCGGTAATTTATTTTTTTGGTTTATCCGACGTTTCGGCCGCTTTTCAGTGGCCGTGGTCACGGAGACAAAGATGACATTTGTCTAACATGTATTGTCAAAGTTTTTATTCAGCCTACCGCCAACTTGTTCATTTTAATTATTTAGTTTTAATTTTGTTTATGGATATTATTTACTCTATGGGAGCCTAATCTAATTTTACCACCGCTTCACAACGTGTTGTGGCTGAAGTGAAGAAGCGACGCAAGAAACTCTTCAGCAAACATGCCTAGTTCTAAAAAACCGTTAAAACGTAGTTTTATTATCTGTACAAGTCGCGAAAACTTAAGAAAATATTACATTTTGAAGTTGTTGCGAAGTATTGCTAAAACAACAAGATATTGATCAATATATCAATTTGCGGTGACACTTCAGCAGCGTCCCATCTTCCTGATACGGCTGTGGTAGCTGGTGCAGCTGCCGCCCGCGCAAGAGGACCTAAAACACTGCAAATATGCATCCATTGGTAGCGGATACATATTTGCGGCATTTGGTGTCGCAACTCTCGGGCCATGGCTTCTGGACTTTTCGCCTTTATCGAGATCTATCAAAACGGTTGATAGATATCTCACGCAACCAAAACGTTGGCCTGTATTTTGGGCAAAGTATAAGCGTTGCCTTACAGCGTGGTAATGAAGCCAGCGTTTTGGGAACGTTTCCAACTGACGGTGATTTGGGAACTGTTTAGTTGGGAGTCCAGCAGACAAGCAGACGGCCCACTTGATAGAAAGCGATTACCATCACTGTATGCTGTAAATGGTGTACTTAATTAAAAACACCTGATGGACTATGGGCATTTGTGAACACCAATGTTCTGCCGCTCTTTAAGAGACTGGAACCTAGCCTCTAATGGCGGACCACACCTCATATATATATTTAGAATAATTTCTTGCTGTTTGTCATTAAGGATTTCCGTTGTACACCTTCCTAATCACATTCTATTACAAGATGTTATAAATTTAATATTTTTACAATAAAATCCAAACAATTACCTAAAAAACAGTCGTCAGCAGTCGATTGTTAGATAAGGGATGAAAGTGACCTATTTAGGCACGAGATGGTAAAGCACACGAGCGTATACGTAGCGAAGGATCGAAATTTATTGCTGACCATTTTAAAGCTGTTCTGAATCCAACGCAAGACTTATGAAAATCAGTCCGAAAACAAGAAGTAATGACTTAACATAGATAAAAGTAAAAAAATATGTACACGATGTATTGAGAACCTCTATTTTTCGAAGTCGGCTAAAAATCGACATCCAATCGCTTGTATTTACGGTTAACGATCATTACGCGACTTTAGGTACGGTTGCATAAAAAGATTGGTCCCTCCGCTGGGCCTTGAAAGCTTTTAAGCCAAACAAAGTAAAGTGCGTACCAATCCTTTACGAAATCGTTTCGGGACCAACACGTTTAAAATAACAAGAAATCAAATGCGAACCATTCCAGTCGCACAGACGCACAATCACATCACGTTTGGAATATATCCGCCTATTGGAACCTTACTATTTGTCACGCACGAACAGCAAAACTCGATTCAAAGTCACACTCCGCTAACTCGAAAGCTTGTGTGATACACTGGTTAATCCGCCCTTGTTTAACTACGACTGTCTACACTGTAGTACAGTGAAATTGCCAGATTATCTCATAAGGCTGTAAAAGTAAAAATAAATACAATAAGCCATAATGTCGGTAGTTGACTATTTTTTTAAAGTACGGCGGCAGCGACATCGCCCCTCCTTTCACTACGCTTAGAGTACTCATACAAAACGGAGCTCCCCGTGGTATAGGGAGGCATTTTCCTTTCTTTGTTCATAATCAAACTATCAGTTTTGCTCTAAAACTTGAACAGTTATTTACGAATAATATTTTCTTAAGTTTTCGCGACTTGTACACATAATAAAACTACGTTTTAACGGTTTTAAGTGCGGTAATTTATTTTATTTAGGTTTATCCGACGTTACATCAGGTACATCAGATTCGATAACCCACAAATCCTTGCGAAAGAGAATCGTTTCATACCAAGAATGATGCGTGAGGCTATTGAAATCAAAAAACACCCAAATTTCAATAGAGAAGATGGTTGGCAGGTACCACCTGTTTGGGATCCAATCATCAAAACTATTAAGACCCAAACCCAACAGAAACCAACTGCCAGACCTCAAGACACTGTGAGCTCTTTCTGCGTGCAACGAAACAAACCAACTTGACTAATAATTTCTTTTATTTTTTCCTTCCACTCATTTTAATATTATATAAAAAAATTTAGAATAGGCATGTTTGCTGAAAAGTTTCTTGCGCCGCTTCTTCTCTTCAAGCCACAACATGTTGTGAAGCGGTGGTAAATTAGATTATGCTCCCATAGAGTAAATAATATCCATAAACAAAATTAAAACTAAATAATTAAAATGAACAAGTTGGCGGTAGGCTGAATAAAAACTTTGACAATACACGTTTGACAAATGTCATCTTTGTCTTCCGTGACCACGGCAACTGAAAAGCGGCCGAAACGTCGGATAAACCTAAATAAAATAAATTACCGCGCTTAAAACCGTTAAAACGTAGTTTTATTAAGTTATTTACGATCCCCCTTTTTCTACTTTTTATTATTATTTTCCACTCCTGATCGCTAAATTATTTACGATCTACTTTTTATTACTATTTTCCACTTCTGATTCCTAAATATACTTTTAAGTATTTAGATATGTTACACCAATACAATACTAAAATCACAGACTGAAAACATATCAAAGATAAAGAGCGATCGATAAATAAAACTTCGTTGGCTATAAATATGTATATGTCGGAGGGAACCTATAATTATTGGATGTATTGTTGACTGGATGTATAACGCACAATATCATTTGTTTACATTTTAATTATTTCTAAAATTCTTAATTTAATTTAATTTGATTTGTTAAATGTTGCTATAACTTGAAGATCGTTCTAACCTAATAAAAGTTATGAATATTGTAATTTAATAAACGACCAATGAGAGCAGAGCATGTCTTGAGCGGGGTCAAGGACGCCCTCTATACTTTGGTAGTATCTAATTCGGTAGACGGAGGAGTTTTTGTGGCACATTCGGTTGATGGCAATAGGTCGAGTTGGACCATGGAGTATTTTAAAGAAAGTATTGAAGCTGGAAGTATGAGCGGTGCCCTGAACCCGCTGCTCGGTCTAAACTATGTTAAAATGTCTTTTAAATCTAAACTAAAAGTGTATAAACCGTTGGCCATGTGTTTTATGCTCGCATTTTATCCTGATGACGCCCACTAAACCTGCAATAACTAAAGGAGATGTCGTGAGAGCGAGGCCGTTCTGCGACATATATATTATATAGCAGGCATTTTTGTCAAAAACCCCTGTATGTGTAGAAAATACGTGGCCAGAAGGTTGCTTTGTGCGTGAATATACAATCTTAGGGAAGATATTTTTTTTCATTAAACATATACAATTGTAATTTTTCTATAAACATATTTTTACGAGGAACATCATAGTCAGGTTTAAAAAAATTGTGACGAACGGTATGTTGTTAAGCTATGTTTGTTTATCATTGTTATCTTTCGAAGTCGAAAAAATGTGCTCATCTTAAATTTTTGAATTATGAAGTTAAAAATGCTAAAAAGAATTGAGGTGATAAAGCTTAAAAAATATAATATTTCTGTGAGTGTTTTAAGAAATATACACACTGGGTAAGTAAACTCCGTTGCTCTGTAACGAGAATCCTGATTTAGTACCGCAAAATCAGAAAGCGGCCAAAGAGAATTTCTTATACAATTTCCTACGCTAGGGCGGCCTGTCGTAAGAGACGACAAAACAACCCACGCCCAGGTGATAGGGAATTTGCCCAACTGGATGGCTACCACCCCTGGTTTAGAGTATGTCGCTATAACAACCTTGAATTGTGTTCCAGCATTAGTGACCTGGTTCCAGTCTCCCTTAAGAGAGCAGCAGCGCATTTGTAGCACCTCTGGTGTTGCAAATGTCCATAGGCGATGGTAGCCGCTTACCATCAAGTGGGCCATCTGCCTGTCTACTGAACTCCTGCAATAAAAAAAGAAGGATAGATTTTAGAACACTACGTACGTAAACTGAGCTTGAAAACATATTTGACCAAAAAATAATAGATTTTACTGTTGTTTTTCGAACAGAAGTAAGGGTAAAAAATTCAATCGCGCAACCATTTTTCACGATGCGTGACTAGAACACGAAATGTTTTAGACTTTGTTCACATTTACGACAGTATTAACACGTAGTAGGGGATAAGGGAATTAGAAATCGAGGCCTCGATTATTGAAGATATTATCTAACCCAATTTTCGGTAAATGATTTAAAATCTTCACTTTCGTAAATTTAAATCTTATTGATATTGTAACTAGCTTAGCGGGACTCGAATAAAATGCTGTTGCAGTTATTATAGAGTTTATTAGAACTATATAAAGATGTTTAAAGGTACAAATATAACCGAGCACAACAAATCCAAACGTAATGCAGAAGGTCGTAATTTAATAATACGCGCAAAATCCGAAACGAATAGATTCCCGATTGTACACACGTCACGCCTTGATCGTAGTTGTCGCTGAACTGCCCCCTCCCTCAATCAGGCCATCGTTTTATATTGCACAAATGCAATGTGCCCACCCGGCATCGTGGACCGAATTTCCTAGAACCAGCTTGTACTTCATAATCCGTAACATCTAGCTAAGCAGGCATCCTGTGGGCGGCTGTAAACGAGTACAATAGACAATAGGCTGTTCTCTAGAAACGTATGCAAATAAATAAGTAAACAAAAGAAGACGTTCATAAAATAATTACAATTGGTTCAAATGCCGACAGGTAGTAAAATGTGTTTTTACAGATTAGAAGTGGAATTTGTTTTTGTCGGAACCAAAGTTGTAACAATATTATAAAGGAGGAAGTTTGTCAGGATCGATGTTTATTACTTTTTGACGCCTATATTACTGAACGGATTTTGATGCAACTTTAAAACAAACATACACATAAAAAACATACATATAAAAATTAAAATTAAACTAGAAAATCTAGCGTTAGACATTTTTGTCCTTGTATCGGAGAAATAATGTAATTTCCTGCAGCCGAGAGGGAACAAAACAATCCGTATCCAGGTGGTAGGGTATTTGTCCGACAGTATGGCTACCACCCCTGGTATAGAGTATGTCGGTACAACAATCTTGAGTTGTGTGCCGAAATTAGTGGACAGGTTCCAGTACCATTGGAGAAAATTCAGTAGCTATATAATTTCAGGAGGTAACAGGTAACAGGAGGTCCTAAAATTCCGCAAATGTCTCGCCATCGGAAATAGTTACATATTTGTGGCTTTTGGGGTCGAGACCCTAGGAATATCGGGGTCTGAGGCGCACAAAGTTTACTGAGACATGTCTCAGTGACGAAAAGACTAGTCTATATCTCGGAGAACGCATTAGCGTAGCCATTCAACGAGGTAATGTGGCCAGTCTTTTGGGCACGTTTCCAACTAACAGCGGTCTGAAACTAGATTTCATAGTTCGATTTTAATTGCTATACATAGTTATATTTTATTTAATTTATAATATTTTTTTATTGCATGACTTCAGCAGACAGGTAGACGGCCCACTTGATGGAAAGCGGTTACCATCGCCTATGGACATTTGCATCACCAAAGGTGCTACAAATGCGCTGCTGCTCTCTAAACGGAGACTAGAACCTGGTCACTAATGCCGTAACACAACCCAAGCTTGTTATGGCGACATACTTTAGACCAGGGGTGGTAGCCATCCAGTCGGGCAAATGCCCTACCATCTGGCTGTAGGTTGTTTTGTCGCCTCTTACGACAGGCCGCCCCAACGCAGGAAATTGTATTCTTTCTCCGTTCCTGCACGGATAAATAACGGAGAAAATACGTTTCCGAAATTTACTATACCAGGAATCAAACCCGGAGCCTCTGCGTTGCAGTGAGGTAGGCCGGCAAAGTATCGAAGAATCTCCTTCTTCGATACTTTGTCTTCGTCTTCAAACTGGTAGTAGACCCCCAGATCGTCTAGGATGTCTAAAGAAACCTTACGTTTGGACCTGGGGCGGTAGCCATCCAGTTAATATATATATATATATATATATATATATATATATATATATATATATATATATATATATATATATATATATATATATATATATATATATATACTTTCTAGGCATAAATAAAGATGTGTAAGTATTTTTATCCAGTCTTTAGCCTTGGGGTAACAATTATATGTTATATATACACAGGCACGTTTGCCATTGGTATGCAGATAATGTAAAAAGCATTTCATATTTCCCGAAGGTCGGTCGAAGGACGCAATTATAGAGAGCAAGGAAACGCCGACCATTTGCGACTTATACGACAAATTGAAAGCGAAGTCACCTTGCACTTTAGATAAATATTGTATAAACATTTGCAGAGATATCTCTTTATACATTGCTCGTTAAATTTTTAGGGTTTCGTAGTCATTTTGAAAACACTAGAACCCTTATCCAATTTTTTATGTGCTAGACTTTAGGACATAGGTACTCGTATGTAACAGGTGATAAAAAGTACAAATGAAACGCGCAAAACATTATACCCTTTTCGTAGTGTGGAAATTATTATATTACATTACTTCATTTAAGTCTTTGCCAAGAGACCAGATGGAATGTCTTTGGTGTCTTGAAAGAAGTGATGATCTAGTGGTAGTGCCGCCCCACACTGCTGTCTGTGTGGGACGCCAAGTGCGTTGACACTGGGTGCGACCCGTCTTCCAGACACGACTATGTCAAAAATGCCGCAAATATAGTTCCGTTGGCAACAGATATATATTTGTGGCTCTATGTGTGATAAATGGCATAACGTAGGAAGTAGCCTCTATGAACCTGAAACCTACCTCTCTATAGCCCTTAGCCACTCACACTTGTGCTACCCCTGTATTCTATGGCATGTTTTGGGGCCCATGCAGGGAGTGGCGAATAACCGTCTGCCCATTTTACCATTATCCTTAAACATTGTGACGGGATTGAGACGCCTCTCTTCCCAGTCCTTCCCAGTTATTCCCAGACCCTAGTATAACTAACTAGCACTTCACCCCTATAACCTGGTACTTTTTGTTTCATTTCCCACAATAGCCCTACACTGGCAGGGGCTTGTCCTCGGGTGCATTATTATATGGCGTAGAAAGGAATAATCGCCGGTCAGTGTAAAGGGGCCCTACACACGCCCTCCAAATGTCCGGGACACTGTTATGGCCCGTGATCTTATAAAAAATCTCCGTAAAAACTATTTCGTGTTGGGATATTAGCTATGTTTCAACTGTTTTATACCATTTCGAGCTGGCACAAGAACTCCTTTATCTTTGGTAAATGATTCACAACTTGACTGAAGATAATTCAAAACCTTGAATATATGTATATTAATATTGTGGATATACTAGCGCCCATGAGAATACGTGCATAATTTAGTGCACAAACTTCATCATCACTACATAGTATAAAACAGAGTCGCCTTTTCTGCCCCTATATCCCTATGTGCGCTTAAATCTTTAAAACTACCCAACGAATTTTGATGTGGTTTTTTTCCAATAGATAGAGTGATTCAAGAGGAAGGTTTATATGTATAATACATGCATCATATACTAAGGCAACATTGCTAATTTTAGAGGTTTCTATGTAGTGATGCCCGTGCAAAGTCGGAGCGGGCCGCTATGTTTTTATATACAACGTTCATAGTTTTTCTGTAGTGTATTTATTTTTGTATCAGCATTGCACCCGTGCGAAGCCGGGGCGGGTCGCTAGTTAAATAATATAAGAAGAAAGAGCTCAAGAGTCGATTTATGCCTGTATTCGTTTTTAAATCTTGGGTAGTCTTTTAATCAAGGAACTGCTTATAAACCTTTCCGCTACCTCGCTCTGACACCTCTGCAAGGATATTGAAAGGTGAGGGCTTATTAACAGCAGTTAGCGGCAGCGAGAAATGACAGTGCTGTATAAAGAAAAGTAGATTTTGGGCATAATTATGCTTACTTCAACTATAGCTGTATTCATCGTCCATAAATATTTTTTGTGTGGCCAAAATATATCAGACTACCTTCTGCCCGTGACTTCGACCGCGTGGATTTTTTTTCATAAAAGTATCCATGTTACTTCTAATACCTCCAAGAATTTTGAAATGAAAGTTTCATGAAGATCGGTTGAGAAGTTTTCGCGTGAAAGCGTAACAAACAAACTTACAATCACATTTATAATATTAGTTAGGATTTATTTGTTTAAGATTATCAACCGCTTTTTAAATAAATTAAAGTACAATGGGTTTACAACTACGGTAACGTTGCAATATAAAAACAGATGTGACATAAAAATGACTGAAATTTAATGTTCTCTAGTTGAGTGGTTTCTTTTCTCACATCTGGAATGCAGAGACCCCAAGTTGTCTTCCTGTCGTCATCTAATTCAGTCCACTGCTAGATGTAGACGGAGGCGACTCTAGCTCCTGTAGCGCCCTTGTGCAATCAATGCCCTGGCGCCTTGTAGTAGGCGCGATGTCAAATGGAATAACTACAGTTGTATTTTGACTAGTGAATAGAGATTCGTATGTATATGGTGCAATTTTGAATGTTGGGAAGCAATAAGTACAGATTCAGAACAAAAACTTTCATATAAACCGTGCTAAAGTAGCAACTGCAAAGATATTGTTATTTAATTTACTCTCAAGTTGGCCTATACTGATAAGTAAGACAAAGATATGTTAATGAAGCATTCTTTTTTCCTTACTGCTGGCTTCTGAGAGTTCTGGCTCTAAGAGTACACGAGCAAGAAGTAGTTTTTAAGACATGTGCCATTATAGTTTTTAATTACCTGTTCTAAGGCTGATTTAGCGCTGCAACACGGGGCGTGCCATACTTTACTGCTGCGCCCGGCTTCGGCCATAAGTCGAGCGCAGGGTCGTTGAAAGAGCCGGCCTTGTGAGCTACACACTCTGTACTATAGATCAAGCCAGCACTGGATGTAGGCCTTCCCAGGTTTTAAATACGTATCCCTCACCAGCAATCGAATCCTGGCTAGTAAATTGCATAAACGCTTTTTCCTTTTATTTACTATAGTCTGGGTGTTTGCGATCGACCCCAGAGCAGACTATTGTGTTTAAAGCGTGATTTACAATTGTATTAGTTACGTAACATGCGAATAAGTTCTTATCATGGTTTAGACCTACGTCTACTAATCGACAAATTATTAATTAACAGGAAAATTACTGTTAACACGATGTTCAGGACTTGACAGTTTCTCAAGTTAACTACTAAGGGTGTGGCCTCATTAGTGCGTCGTCGCAACGACGCATTTTATGCCACACTTGCGTTGCGAACAACGCACGCTAAAGCAACGAGTGTCTCAATAATATGGAGTGTGGATTTCAACCGACTTTCGGTAATGGATCGGAACAAACGTTTTCTCTTGTTGCTTTCATTGCACCGCCGCCGAAACAAATGTAGATACAATAAAGAATCGAGATATATCCGTTGATAGCATTGTCGCGCACCAGCGCGAAGCTCCCGCAGTGCAGCGCTTCATCTTTCGTCCGTCGATCCATTGAAATGTCGCCTGCGACAAAACAATGCATAATGTGCCATTTCACAACATAATATAAATATATAAAATGACGCAGTGTCGACGCTGTGATGGTGCAACACAACACACTAATAAGGCCTCACCCTTTTTTTCAGTGCATATCCGTTTGAGGACTGAGCCGCGACTGACAGAAGCCTAGGGGATCATTCACGACCCGAGTGGGGCTCGCCAGATCGGGAGTAGCACTATCATGTCGTCAGAACTAGTGCCATGCTATTGCCACTCCTCAGTTAAGGATACCCACTAAAACCCCTGGGTGTTCCGTTCTGCGCCTTATACCATGGTTACGGGTAAATGGGATTCCCGGCTCCATGTGCCCAGACAGACGTGGGCCTCACGCACAGGCCTCTTCCATTGTCGAAGGACTTCTTTTGTCCCCCGGCTTCGTCGTTGTCCTGTCCGGGCGGGAGGGAAGGTGGACGCGCGCGGAACATTCGCGCTCTAATCTCGACGAACCCTTACTTAAGAGGCTATGTACGCCTAATTCAAATCGGCATTTCATAAAATCAACCCCGCACGTCCGATATTTACTTCGATGGAACAGCGCCAAATAAAATTTCGACCGTGGCGAAATATTGCAATTGACCATACCGACGCGCACCGCGCGCCTTGACGACTTGATTCAATTTATTTGATTCTAAAGCCCACGAGAGCGAGACAAACTGTCCTAAAGTGAGATAGACCGTTTGTATGCGTAATTCCTATTGAAATTTTGACACAACTTCCTAAGCGTCTTTAGCCCAACGGCTTACCATGCTCAACGGTAACTAGGAGGTACAGGGTTCAAATCCTCCTCTCAGACTGTACGTTTTTTTTTCCCAAGAACTTTTTAGATAGGTAAATTTTATTAAAATTATTTCATTGTACTATGGAACACCAATGAGTTCATATTATTCCTTCCCTAGAGCCGAACTTTGCATCTGTGCAAATGTCCATGGGCGGTAGCCATCTCTTAAGAAATTAAGAGGAACTTACTATCAAATTTTTGACTGGGTAAACGGTCGTGTCACACGATCTGGATCCTTATTAAACTACATTTATTACTAAGTTTTGGTAGAGATAGATATAGCGTAATAACAGGTCACTTTAAATATCGTTAGTCCTGTTACTGTTATACAAAAATAACAGCATTGATTATCTGCAATTACATTTACATAACATAATATTGTTATTTAGTTTTTATTCGAATGAAGTTCCTTTGCGCGGCTTGCGGTGTTGCCAAATTAGCGCTTACAGTGTTAATTTTTTTTTCTTTACGTAAATTATTTTTCAGCGCTTAACACCTTATTTAGCGCTTTTTTAATTCTGTAACTCTTCACTGAATTATCGTCGTGTATTGCAATATTATACTTACAATATAATAATACTTCAATCTTCCAAACCAGTCATAACTAATAGGTTATTATTCAAAATTATCGTAGGACTGTCTTAGGTGAACACCCTAATTCAAATCGGTGTTTCACATCCTAAAGTGAGAGGAGTTCACATGGATAATAGTTATTGAAAATTCGACATGTAACACTAAGAATGTTTAGCCTAATGGTATTCTAATACTCTGGTGGTGAGGAGTTATAAGATTCGATCCCCATAAAATTTGTTCTTTTTTTCACTTTTTCTAACTAAATTTGATACAGTAAAAATATTTTAATGATATTAGTTTTTAGATAGGTAAATTTTATTAAAATTATTTCATTGTATTATGGAATAACAATGAATTCATATTAGCCCTTCCCTATTATCCCTATTAATATTATAAATACAAAAGAAACTGTCTGTCTGTTTATTCCGTTTTCAGGGAACAACTACTGGAACGATTTGCTGAAATTTGGGCTATTTCAGTCATTTTAGCCATTTCAGCCATTTGGACCATTAAAGCCATTTCAGCCATTTGGGCCATTTCGGCCATTAGGACCATTTGGGCTATATCAGTCATTTCAGAAATTTCGACCATTTCAGTCATTTCAACCATTTTAGTGTTTTTGGCCATTTCGGCCATTTGGGCCATTTCAATCATTTCAGCCATTTGGGCCATATCAGTCATTTTAGTCATTTATACCATTACAGCCATTTATGCCATTACAGCCATTTCGGCCATTTGGGCCATTTCAGTCATTGCAGCCATTTCGGTCATTTGGGCCATTGCAGCCATTTCAGTCATTTCAGCCATTTAAGCCTTTTCGTTCATTTAGGGCATTTGGGCCATTTCGGCCATTTGGGCCATTTCAGCCATTTTAATCATTTCAGCCATTTCGGCCCTTTTGGCCATTTCGGTCATTTGGGCCATTTGGCCATTTTGGTCATTTCAGCCATTTCGACCATTTCAGCTATTCCGACCATTTCGGCCATTTCAGTCATTTCAGCCATTTCGGTCAATTCGACCATTTGGGCCATTCAACCGTTTGATCATTTAGACCCGTTCGGCCATTTCAGTCATTTCAGACATTTCGGCCCCGTGGGCCATTTCAACCATTTTAGTCATTGCAGCCATTTCTGCCATTTGGGCCATTTCAGCCATTTGGGCTATATCAGCCATTACAGTCATTTCAGAAATTTGGGTCTTTTTAGTGATTTCGGTCAATTCAACCATTTGGGCCATTCGGCCGTTTGATCATTTAGACCCATTCGGCCATTTCAGTAGTCATTTCAGCCATTTTGGTCATTTGGGCCATTCCAGCCATTTCAGCGATTTCGGCAATTTCGGCCATTTGGGACATTTGGGCCATATCAGCCATTTCATTCATTTCAGCCATTTCGGCCATTTTAGCCATTTCAGTCATTGCAGCCATTTCAGCCATTTTAGCCATTTCGGTCATTTCAGCCATTTAAGCCTTTTCGTTCATTTCGGCCATTTGGGCCATTTTAGCCATTTGAGCCATTTTAGCCATTTGGGCCATTTCAGCCATTTGGACTATTTCAGCCATTTTAATCATTTCAGCCATTTCGGCCATTTGGGACATTTGGACCATTACAGCCATTCCAGTCATTTCGGCCATTTCAGTTATTTCAACCATTTTAGTGTTTTTGGCCATGTCGGCCATTTCGGTCATTTCGGCCATTTGGGCCATTTCAATCATTTCAGCCATTTGGGCCATATCAGTCATTTTAGTCATTTATACCATTACAGCCATTTATGCCATTACAGCCATTTCGGCCATTTGGGCCATTTCAGCCATTTGGGCTATTTCAGCCATTTTAATCATTTCAGCCATTTCGGCCATTTGGGACATTTGGACCATTTCAGCCATTCCAGTCATTTCGGCCATTTCAGTTATTTCAACCATTTTAGTGTTTTTAGCCATGTCGGCCATTTCGGTCATTTCGGCCATTTGGGCCATTTCAATCATTTCAGCCATTTGGGCCATATCAGTCATTTTAGTCATTTATACCATTACAGCCATTTATGCCATTACAGCCATTTCGGCCATTTGGGCCATTTCAGCCATTTGGGCTACTTCAGCCATTTTAATCATTTCAGCCATTTCGGCCATTTGGGACATTTGGACCATTTCAGCCATTCCAGTCATTTCGGCCATTTCAGTTATTTCAACCATTTTAGTGTTTTTGGCCATGTCGGCCATTTCGGTCATTTCGGCCATTTGGGCCATTTCAATCATTTCAGCCATTTGGGCCATATCAGTCATTTTAGTAATTTATACCATTACAGCAATTTATGCCATTACAGCCTTTTCGGCTATTTCAGCCATTTCGGTCATTTCGGCTATTCGGGCCATTTCAGCCATTTGGGCCATTTCAGTCATTTGGCCCAATTCACTCAATTAAGCTATTTCGGCTATTTGGGCCATTTCGGCCATTTGGGACATTTGGGCCATTTCAGCCATTTGGGCCATTTCAGCCATTTTAATCATTTCATCCATTTCGGTCATTTGAGCGATTTGGGCCATTTCAGTCATTTTGACCATTTAGGCCGTTACGGTTATTTCGGCCATTTCGGTCAGTTCAGCAATTTGGGCCATTTCGGCCATTTTGGCTATTTCAGCCATTTGAGCCATTTCAGTCATTTAGGCCATTTTGGTCATTTCGGGCATTTCAGCTATTTCGGTCATTTCAGCCATTTGAGCCATTTCGGCCAGTTCAGCCATTTGGGTCATTTTGGCAATTTAGGCCATTTCGGTCATTTCGGCCATTTGGGCCTTTTAGGCCATTTTGGTCATTTCAGTCATTTCAACCATTTCAGCCCTTTGGGCCATTTCGGCCATTTCAGCCATTTGGGCCATTTCAGCCATCTTCGGACATTTCAGTCATTTCAACCATTTGGGCCATTTTGGTCATTTCGGACATTTCGGCAGTTTCAGTAATTTCAAACATTAGGGCCATTTCAGCCATTTCAGCCACTTCAGTGAATTCAGCCATTTCGGCCATTTGGGCCATTTCAGCCATTTCGGTCATTTAGGCCATTTTGGTCATTTCGGTCATTTGGGCCATTTCAGCCATTTCACACATTTCGGCCTTTTCAGTCAATTCAGCTGTTTTGGCCATTTGAGTCATTTTAGTCATTTCGGCCATTTGGGCCATTTCGGTCATTTGGGCCACTTCATCCATTTCGGCCATTTCAGATATTTTGGCCATTTTAGCGATTGTGGTCATTTGGGCCATTCCAGCCATTTCAGTAATTTCGGTCAATTCGACCATTTGGGCCATTCAGCCGTTTGATCATTTAGACCCGTTCGGCTAAATATATTTTCATCTCGGAAATCTCATTTTTCGGGATAAAAAGTAGTTCTTGGCCACCCTCGGTATTAACATAACATATGTACTCAGTTTCAGCCAAATCGGCTCAATAGTCTTTCCATAAAAGGATAACAAACAGTGAGACAAATATACTTGTGGATTTTTTTACGTGGAACCCTAAAAACGTAGCCTAAGTTACTTCTTATAACATCAGCTATCTGCCAATGAAAATTACGTCAAAATCGATCCAGCTGTGTCAGAGATTAGCCGGAACATCCAGACACACAGACAGACAGACAAAAATTCTATAAATAGCATTTTCGGAAACTCCTGGTCCGATTATATTAGACTTTATTTTGAGATTTCAAACAGGCACTTCACTTTTATTTATCTGTATAGATAAGAACTATAAAATAAATAATAATAGATATATATAATAGTTTTAAAAAAAACACGCTTTCATAAAAAATCCAACAAAAAAACAGAAAATAAAATTTAATAAATTTGGTTTCTGATTAATGGGGTCTTAAAAAAAGCGTGGGGTGTATTCAATGCGCTTTTTCTTCTTCTTTAAAATCTTAAAGAGCGCCTTTTTTTAAACTATTATTTATTTTTCATTTTTAGTTGTTATTTTTTAAATGTTAATGTTTTTTTAAATTAAATTTTAAATATAAGCTTTTGAGATTCTGCATATCATGTAGCAGCAGAGTGCTAACTAAGACAAGTAAAACAAGCCCAAACACGATGCGTTTATCTTGTTTAGTAAAGGAGTTCCTATAGCCACCTTCCGACTCCATCATCAGATCAGCTCCATGATACCATATTATTGCATTGTCATGCGATATAAACATACGAGCCCAAACACGACGGGTCTATGTTGTTTAGTACAGGAGTTCCTATGGGCACCTTCCGACTCCATCATCAGATCAGCTCCATGGTACCATATTATTGCATTGTCACGCGATATAAACATACGAGCCCAAACACGACGGGTCTATCTTGTTTAGTACAGGAGTTCTTATGGCCACCTTCCGACTCCATCATCAGATCAGCTCCATGGTACCATATTATTGCATTGTCATCGACCTTTGACAGGTGTTCAAACGTTGAATTAAATCTGATCGTTAAAAGTAGGACAAAATCGAGCTCAAAAGGGAAGGTTACAAACATACATACATACATACAGGTGAAGCTAATAAAAGCGTGTTAAAAACATAATAGGGCTAAATAAAAAAAATTGTTAGAAAAGGAAAATGGAGCGAGCACTCAACTTGAACAACGAATCTTCATATTTCTAACTATCCATGTGTCTACGTCATTTCTATTGAGAAACATAGATGGCGCTTTAGAATTTTAATGTTACCGGTAAGGTAAAAATTTTATTGTCAATAGCATAAAAGTCCAAATGAAATGAAATATAAAAATTTTGAAAAGTATTTTTATGGTATTTTATAAAATTATTTAGGAAGAGAAAAAGAGCATTTTATCAACTTTCTTATAAAAAAAATCTTCTGGATCAAGTGAAACTAGTAGGGTTCGAACCCACACAGCTAGTGATTTAGACCAGACCTCTACCGTATAAGCCAAATAAGTATAGCGCGACCGTTTCAAAATTCTTCTTATCATTGCTCCTTCGTTTATTTAAAATTATTTTTCAATGGCGGTCGTGGAGAAGAGCAGCGCGTCCGTATTAGCCGACGCTCTAAAGCGATCTAACAAATTCCATACATTGGGACCGGCAGGCGGGATTTTTGCAGTCATTTTTAATAAAATAATTAATTACTTCCAAATTAAGTTAAGTAACCGAATAAAACTCTATAATTGTATTTGTTATAATATGATATGTTACTGTTATTTATTTTAGCGATGTACGATTAACAGTAATAACAATAACGAAGATTGAATAACTCGTTTAGAGGTTACTTTGCAATTATTTTCTATCGAGAAAATTTATCGCAAATGCGTTCCGAGTACAAAGTTTACCTCAGAAATATGATCAAGATTGACATATATTTTTTTCACCGCAATAAAGTGTGTATAACTACTGTAACAAAGATTGAGAAATCGATCTAAAAACGCATTCTGTCTCTTATCACACTGTTAACCAATGAAAATCAGACTTTAACACAAAAATGTAATTTACTTGGATTGGGGGATACGTTATCTGTGAAAAACGCTTACAAAATCGCTATATCTTTTGTAATACAGTCTCTCCAAACCGCATTTGAATAGTAATAAGATTTCACAGTTGCCTCGTGTATTACCTTCCATTTGGCTGACGCTGACGTGAAGACTGCACTGCATATCTCATTATTCAAACGCCAGGAAATGTGTCCACATTTATTTCAAAAAAGAAACAAAACAAAATGTTCATTCTGGTAAAATACTAGTGTAAAAAGAAGTTCTATATAATTCTAATTATATAATTCTACTACTAAGCCTAGGTCACCGTCTTGCATGGGTAGTGTTTTCAAGTCTGGCTATAATACTTCGTTCACCCAAAGCGTCGAATAGCCTAAAATAATCTTTTCAATTTTAAATTCCATGCCCAATTATTTAGAATCTACATAGTATAATACGGCCGGCGTAACTTGGCGAATGTGAACATAGGCTCTGCGAAATTTAGAGCATATACACTCGTGCGATGAGTGGGCATACGACTCGTCAGTGAATACAATCGGTCGCTCTTCATCCCTGTATTTTTTCATTGCTTTGTACTATAGTTGGTCACTGTATTTTCTTCACGAGTTTAAATGCGCTAAAGTTCGCAGAGCCTATGTTCACATTCGCCAAGTTACGCCGACCGTATTATACCTATTTCTGTTCTTATATACCCCTCTATTTTCGCATACGCGAGACTTCTTTTGTCAACGTAGGGATGTCTTTTGTTACGCGATGTCCATCGCAGCAGTAGCAATAAAAAAAATGGTATATCCACACCATATGCAGAAAGCATATTGTAAAGCTACCAAAATTTGAAACATTTATTTCACAAGCTTATAAATATTCATAAAGAAAGAGTGGCTTGCCATAGGCACACAATTGTAATTAACAGAATACCAAAACTAGGCAAACCTGCGATTGAGACAATAGTATATGGCGATTTTGACGAGATAGAAATACCAGAATTGACCACCTGCTCTGAAAAAATGAAAATCTAGAACCCAATTTCAGCACTATCTTCCGGATCCCCTTATAAATCTAAACAATTCCGGGATGCATTCACAAAAAATTTCATTCGGACCAACCATTTAGGCGGAGTTTATACATAAACGGAATTGTGTAAACAGAAGAATTTTATTGCATTAAAGATAGGGTACAATTTAAATGCTCACCAAAAATTTTTTTTGTTCCTTAGACTAAGCACCAAATAAAATATATTACTTCATATAAATTTAATCCACTCTATACCGAGGTGCCTAAAAAACAACGTTTTACGTTCCAAAATAAATATACACTCATCAGAATAATTGTACGTTTTGTATTTAAATTCTTTTTGCTTATCAAAATGAATAAATGCTCACCAAATATTGTTTTACTAAAACACTAACATTCAAACCGAAAATTAGAGTTCTAAATAGTTTAAGTGTAATCAAATTATCCAACCTGAATCCAAAATATATTATTGTTAAATTAAGATTACAGTCGTTTCCTTTTACATATTTACCTTGCAACCAGCACAGCGCCACCGGCATGTGACGCACAGACCGCAGGACGCAATCCCGTCACGCAAGCGTTACACATTGTCACGCTGAAGTACGTGGAATCACCTCTTGAAGCTAGGAATATCCCTATTGGTGAGAAGAGAAAGAGAGTGCGCCCAGCTAAATCTAAAAAACCTGTGTTGATTCAATAATTATTTTCTTTTGTTAGTTTTATAAAAAGTTTATGTGATTGACTGCTTTTAACTATTGTGTTCCTTAAGTGCCATTGATAAATCTTAAGTACAAATTAATTTTATAAGTAGCTATAAATATAATGAAACATAACTTCGTTTTACTTTTGTTTTTTATTTTATTTTACTACTAGTGATTCATTTTTTACCTACTTCAATCATTTGCGTTGCAGTAATATTAAGAGTGAAGTATTTATTTGGCTATATTATCATGTTTTAATCAAATTCATAAACAATGAACAAGCAACATATATTGTCATGTTTGGAATACGCAATATTATATTTGGTATTAAAAATAATTGTATAATACGGCCGGCGTAACTTGGCGAATGTGAACATAGGCTGTGCGAACTTTAGAGCATGTACACACGTGCGACGAGTGGGCCTACGACTCGTCAGTGAAAACAATTGGTCGCCCTTCATCCTTGTATTTTTTCATTGCTTTGTACTAGTTGGTCACTGTATTTTCTTCACGAGTTTACATGCGCTAAAGTTCGCAGAGCCCATGTTCACATTCGCCAAGTTACGCCGGCCGTATTATACCTATTTCTGTTCTTATATACCCCTCTATTTTCGCATACGCGACACTTGTTTTCTCAACGTAGGGGATGTCTTTTCTTGTGACACACACACGGATCCTGGATACAGAGGAAGACCAGGAGCACCGCCTAAATTCACTTGCTTCGTGTTCTCTCCTCCATTAAAGGATGATAAACTACCCACTAGACCTACGAGAATATATCTACAATGTTAGCGAATTTTCAATGTATTAATTACACCGCTGAAATCCCAGTGCGCTGATTTGGTACTAAAACCCTGGAAGCATGGCCGTACCACTTCATACAGGAGAGGTGATTCCACCTGTGGCCCTCTACCACTAATAAGACATATGTGACTGTCACAACACAACAGCGTGTAATTCAAAAAGGGATATTAAAATAAAGGAAAACATTATTATTAGTACTTTATTCAAAGAAAGTTAACACATATACAAACGCAGAACCAATAGACGAAAAAATACAAAAAATACATCTCTTAACACTAATGGCACGAACTATAAACAATGGAAAAGATGACCCGAGGCATTAAGGAAAAACAAAACTTAAAACAATATCTAAAATTATAAAATGCATTAATTAAAATAATATAGAACATACAAACGTATGTACTTGTGTTGGATGTATATCCGAACTATTCTCACTTATGGCGTTAGGAGCGTGTTAGAACGAGATGTATATATAATTGTACATTTGTTATTTATAATGGTGTCACTAGTTAAGACAGTGATACAGACTTGATTTTAAACTAGATACAACAATAAAGTTAGTCTAATTTTAAAAACAAAGATCGTATAAAGTACGCACTTATAATTTAGTAGCATATTCAGAACTTGTCAATTTTAACTTACGACTCGTCAGAAACATAAATTACATATTTTTGTTTCATTCACACTCGTGTAATACTGTATTATTTTATATGAATAAAATAACTGTTACTCAGTTTTTATTTTAGCAGTTTCCATAACTTTATTGTACTGAGAGTAGAAATGACAAGTAAAAATATAGCTTTTTTTATTGCCCGAAGCAGGCAAACAGGAGGACCCACTTGATGGAAGGTGGTTACCGTCGCCTATGGTCGTTTGCAACACCAGGGGCGTTGCCAACGCGTTACCGTCAATAGTAGTAGCCATAAAATATATCAATATATATAAAAATCAGTTGCTGTTCGTTAGTCTCGCTTAAACTCAAACTTCAGAAATCAAATTACATTTTAAATGAAGCTTTTTTTGTGTTGAATTTCAAACGTTTGTTCGTCTTGTCGTTCGGAAATCAACGTTTTTTTTTATTTTTGATTCTGAGGCAGTACGAAGTTTGCCGGGTCAGCTAGTAAGAAATAATAACATAGAAAAACTGTATCGCTATATAAATATTTGAAGGAGATCCGGTGAGGTCCCTATGTGTCCTTCCTTTTTTTATAGCAGGAGTTCAGCAGACAGGCAGACGGCTCACTTGGTGGAAAGCGGTTATCATCGCCTATGGACATTTGCAACACCAGAGGTGCTACAAATGCGCTGCTGCTCTCTTAAGGGAGACAGGAACCTGGCCACTAATACCGGAACACAACTCAAGGTTCCTATTTTAGTACATTAATAATTGTACTAAAATTTATTTTTCATTAAAATTGAACCAAAGAATAATCAGGTAACAAGCACTGGTTATATCTGTCGATAATAATATGAAGACATAAGAGAAGAAAGACTTTACCCTCTACAAATATAGGATTAAATGGCTTTTACAGAGTTATATTTTTTAATTGGTATTTTTCATTTTCAGTTTCAGTTTACCATGCCTTAGGGTCACGTTATAATACAAAAAATATATTTAAAAAAATACTTAATACACTTTGGACGGAGTTATTCGAGATTTTGAGGTAAGAGTACTATGGAAATAATGCTAATTTGAAAAGTTTATAAATCATACACAACTAGATGTCGCCACATGTCACTATAATTTTCAAGGTGATCCTTTCTTTTCAATGACTGTCCTTTATTTTTTTTTAATAATTTTAATATTGTGGTGTATTCACATCACTGACCAGAAAGTTTATATTGTCTATGTTCTTGTTCTTTCTCTTTGTCTATTGTTATGTTGGTCAGTATTATATTGTATCTATTTATAAATTAAAATAAACAGTTTGAAGTCAGTCAGTATATCAATTAATACTATCAAATGTATCTCTCTCTATATCGACAAATAAAATTAAAATATACCACAAATATGTAATTAGCATTTTTTTGCATTCGTGTGACATTTATACGGGACTAGCTTTTGTCAGCGGATATCACTCATCGACGCAATAACATTTACAACTAGACTAAAATGTCTAAGAAATTGAACATTTTTTTGCCTTCTATTTAATCTGTTGTCAACGTCAGTGAATCATAAACAAAGCGAATGTCATTTTAATATCTAATTCGATCCGAGTCTAAAATTAGCTAAAAAAAAACTAAATACGCATCAAGCGATACAAAGTTTCACGTGAATAATGATTTTTAAACTTTACCAAGGATGTGTAGTGGAACTTTAATTAAAAATATTTTCGTTATAATTAGATGATATTTACCAAAAAGCAGCCAACATGATAAGTTTGTAATGGTCACTTTAGCTTCTTTAAATCAAATAATTGTTATGTTAACCATCACAAGGTGTTAAACCTTTTGCTTACAAAATAATAGTCATTATTACTAAAGTAAACATCATCGGCCATGTTGACAAAATGTTTACGTCATAACAAAACCAACTTGATACTTACCCAATATTTCATGTCGTACTAAAAACCACTAGTAAGTATCGAATTTACTCCTGACCTAATATTGGAGTTGCTAGAGTTTAGACAAATTTGCGACAGTGGCGCCTCTATTATTTTCTACTTTATTTTGCCACTCTGTAGTTTTGCGGTGAGCCTATATGAAAGCACACAATAAACCGATGAAAAGAGAGAGAGAGAAACCCTAAACCAGTGGCGCCATCTAGTCTTGTACGATCTAGAATCATTTCAGAGCAATATTTTACACTAGGCGATTAATATTATTATTTCACAATTATTAATAATTTGATTTGTCACTTAACTATTAATATAACAGAATAATATACTAACATTCAGCCTTTATCATTAAAATTATACAATGTTCAAGATATTTATTATTTTTTGTGATTAATCCAATGTACACTATGTAACAAAAACCACGATAATGTCACGACAATTGAAAACCCGATTGCAGCGCCACCTACGAGGCTTATTTGTGAATCTAAACCGTTCGTTCCTTTATATGTTCAAACAGACAAGATTTTTTTTAAATCAAAATCCTGAAACCCGATTCCAGCGTCACCTAGTGAATCTAAACCATTCTGAGAGCCACCGGTTAAGGAGTTCTGTGACATACATATGTACAGAACATTATAAAACATATCAAGTTTAACAAACTAACTACAGGGAATCTCTCTTAATTTCACAAACAAACAACACTGTACAGGAAGGTATTAGAAAGATAGGAGAAAGTATACTGTTCTTGGTAGCCTAGTACGCCGGTACTCTGTATGTTTTCAAAAATATTAAGAAATTTTAATTTTATGTAGTCATACAATTATATAATTAATATTACTGCAGAAAAATTTATAAAATAATATTTTACTATCTGGAATAAATTAGAAGAATGCCAATAATGGCATCAAATCAATTTCGAGCGAGCAATGAGTACAGACATGTCATATTAGCACCACTAGTATAACCACAACGTCATTCTATTAGTATCGTAAAGAAGAATTTTTGTGAAGATGGATGTTTGTTGGATGGACGGATGTTTTACGCAAAAACCACTGAATGGATTTTAATGGAACCTTACAAGACAGAGATGAACTCGCGGATAGCCTTCATTACATAATAATATTAATAACTTGATCCGGGGTTTTTGTTGCACAGTGTAATTCACTAATTTTCAAATATTAATAAAGCATGATAGCTCCATTGACTTTCTCCTCTAGCGCAGGCGCGATAGTGTCGACGTCTCTGCCATCCGACATGGCTACCAATATACAG